>CAWUFW010006536.1:600000-1135688 GCA_963921515.1 Calotriton arnoldi
TTTGGGGGTATACCAGGCCGTTCTATTAGGCCCTTTATGCGACTGAGTAATTGTTTTTGGAAGTACCTGATCTAATGTCCCTTCAATCCAATTGTTGAATCTCTCATTAGACACCACCGGATCGATGTCAGGAAGTGGCTTCGAATTTTCCAGTGCCGATACCCACTTTTCTGTGGGAAGTTTTGGCCAGCGGCGGGACTTAATTTGCGTTGGCCGAGTTGGGGGGGTAGCGTGGATAGGGGACCAGCGGAATGGAATCAGGTAGTGGTCCGACCTGGGAATAGGGACCGGTTTCTGACAAGATAGCTCCTCCAGATTAGAGAAAATGGGATCTAGGAGGTGCCCTTTTGAATGTGTTGCATATAGCACCTTCTGTGTGAGCTGGAAGGCCGCTAAATCCTAGGACAGCACGGATGCAGCCTTCATAGTCAGACAGATTAAAATTAATTTTAGCGTAAGGATTGTATTTTTAGGTGTGTGTTACAAAAATCTTGCTATTGAATGCTGGAAGAAAATGCATGTAGCGCTGTTATGGCTTACGTCAGACAGTAAAGAGGAACAATCACGCAATCCGAAGCTAACCACATTCTCAAAAGCGTGGGTGAGGTTGAAACAGGGCAATCACCTACATCCACTTCCCTGCATCCACTTCCCTGCATTGTAATCAGCCGCGGATTGGTATTATATTTCCTGATCTTTGCTTGAATACAACCCCACAGTACAAACAACTTGGGAGTTTCCTGTAATAATTTATTTGGTTCAGTGCGTTCTGTTTTCCTATTCTATAACTTTCAACTTTCAGATGTATTGAAGACTCTAACGAAAAACACAGGATGCGTGAGTGTGTTATAAGTTGTGAGAATACAAACATTTATCTGTAATAGTATAGAGGTACATTGCCATTTGTGACATACCACAATCAATACTGTGACAGTGGGGCAAAAATAAAAGTCATACTTTTCAAAAGAGTTTTGCCATGGGCTTACTTTGGGAAAAGCCTTTTTGAAAATAAAGCCCGCAGGTATCCAAAATACATTAACTGAGGAGTATTCTTAGATCGTCTGTCTTTCTTTCTGCATCAATAGCAAGGCTGTACTATGGTCCGGAGTGGCCAGTTGGACAGCAGAAGAAAACTAATAAGTGTAACCTTTAATACACATATTTTAGAGAGACAATGCAACGTTCATATATGGCATCTTTGACCCCATTCCCTATTTCTGGTGATGCTAATGCGGAAATCGTCCCAATTCCACAAAAAAAGGTTTTCTTTTCTTACATGTGCTTTTCTACTCAGAAAATTGTGCAAAGTAGCAAAGTCATTTACACTAAATAATTGGTTAAAATACACCCGTGTGAAAATAGCATATGTGTTGTGATGTCTACTTTATTAAATTCTGATTTACAGTTGAAATTAAAACAATGAGGAATAACATTTCAAACAGTATTTTCACTCATTTTGCACAAATGGGAGCCTGTTCACAAAAGTAAATTTGCACATGTAGATGTACTCATGTGTTAACGTCCTACTACACCTAGTAGTAACATTGCACTTTTTTGGTATGCACCATTTTTGAATGTACATTTACAACTAGGTGCAGACTAACGTATCTCCAGCCCCTCTGTTTAGGGGTTGGAAATATCTAATACTGAATATGCCAGTGTAATGTTCCTACTAGGTGGTGCTCTCCACCACCATTTCAGAGACCTCAGTATGGTAAAGTATAGGGAAAACTATAAAAGTTTATTATGCTTTAAAAACATTAAAATCTTTCAATAGAAAATATAAATGTATATAGCCTAACAATAATAAAATTAATTGTTACAGCACATTAGCTCATTAAATTAAATGTGTATTAAGTAGTTAATGATTTTAAATATATATGTGTTTTATTTTTAAATAATATTAAAGAGTAATTATAAAAAAATTCTAACCACAAGTGAAACAATGTATTATTTAATATGTGTGACATTTTGTTCAAAAATGTGTTTTGAATCCATTTAAGAGCATGAAAGTTTTTTTTTTCTAAATTCCGTTTATCTGCATTTTAAATAATAATTATAGCTATTGTTTTTAAAATTAAACAAATAGAATATATATTTTAAAAGTTTAATTAATTTTATGTATGTATCAATATTTCATATTGTGTGCTATTTAAAGTCCTTCCCGCCATCTTTTTAGAAGGGAGTGTGATGCAACACATGTGAGTGGTCATATGAGGCCCTTGACATGCTCCAATATTGGGTTAGAGAACATTTACTACTGTTTTGTCATCTTCAAGGCTGTATAGCTTACTCTTTTGTGAGTGGGTGTTTGTAGCAACCTGTCCTTCTTAATCACCTCCTTTTCTTCCCTAAACTACTCCCATTTAGTAGTATATGTTCCCCATTTTCCCACCACTCCTTCTGGTCCCTCCCACATTTATTACTTAGTAGTAAACTTGCAAGTGTAGAGATCTTTCCATAGAAAAGAGGAGGAGGGTGAAGATGGGGATCTCCGCTCGTAGGTTGGTTAATTCCATTTGGCATTAAGTAAGTAGTGCTTCTGTAGAGCTACTTTATGCACTACAAAAGGAAGTTTATGAGTTGGGCCTTTTATTCTCAGTATCTTGTGATGTTTGTGCATGTATATTGTTAGAGCTGATATCCTTGGCGCGGTATTGCCCCCAAACCTTTTGCCTTCACTCATCCTGTCTTGTTGGATTCCTTTTTGTTGGCTTTAGGACTCCGTCTACTTTACCACTGCTGACCTGTGCTAAAGTGCTTGTGTTCTGTCCTTACAACATGGTAAAATTGGTCTACACCCAAGGCCTGTAATTTTTTATGCTACTAGTGGACCTACAGCACTCATTATGCCTCCCACTAAAGTAGCCTTTTATAAAATGTCTCAGGCCTGCTACTGCAGTTTTTAGTGCAGTTGTAAACTGCCATTTTGACCTGGCAAAATAAACCTTTTGCCAGGCCAATATCTTCCTTTTTAATGATTGTAAGTCACCCCTAAGATAGGCCCTAAAGACTCATCAAGAAGTGTGCATTGTATATACAAAGTAGGAAGTGTGCACGCAACTTATACATGTCCTGGCAGTGAAAAACCTCTAAAGACATTTTTACTGTTGTAAGCCCTATCCCTCCCATTGACTAACACCGGGTTACTTTATTAAATTCAATAAGTGCTCACTTTGGCTCAGGAACAGATAAAGATATGCCGTTTACACTCACATGAACTATAATTTGTAATCCTCTTTAATGGTAAAGTCATATTTCTAATCACAATTTTGAAAATGGCACTTTTGGAAAGTTGCGAAAAGAACAATTGATGGACGGTATGCTGAACAATGTTAAACATTCACCCCCAGTACAGAGATCTAGGCCTAAATCCACCATAATTTTGCTCACCACGCCATTCCAGTTTGGATCCAGAAATATGCAAATCAGTCTTGACCCTGCTCCCCATGGGAACAGTCCAGCCTGAACTGCCAGGCCAGATGCTTCCTGGACCAGAAACAAGCATCATAGGATCAGTTTCAGAGTATCACCCCTCATCAGACAGGATAGCTTGACTCCAGTGGCATGGTGAGCACAAGAACCACGTCTGGGCATACCTTTCCCACTTACAGCAACAAATGCAATAACAACAATTGATGAACGGAATGCTGAAAAATGTCAAACATTCACTCCCACTACAGAGATCATTGTTTTGCTCACCACGCCATTCCAGTTTGGACCCAGCCAAAGTTGGTATCTTCTTTTCCCCACCATTTGTGCCTTTTGCCAGTGTCCTGGATCACATGACTGTGAATGGCTCTGCTGTTGGGGTTTGAGTATTAGTTGTGGACAGTAACTCAAAGAGGGGTTAGGTGTTGACAGGATGGGTTGACAGGTTCACAGATGGGATCCTGATAGAATGACTTGGGAGGGGCTGTACCCAGCCTCACTTACACTTCAGAAGGCTTTCACTTCTGCACACACAAAGGAACATGCCACTAAGCCTACCCTGCCTCTTGTCATCCCCAGACAGTTTGGAGCCTTGACATGGAAAAGGGAAGGACTTTCTAGACCCAGATGTGGGGTTAGAACAGGGAGTTTCCCCCACACAAAGGCTAGCAGCAGGTATAAATATTGGTGGTCCAGAGCCCCTCTCCAGAAGACTCCTGGACCTGCGAGGTTACAGAATAAGGACTACCCTGCTGCCAAAGTACTGCCCTGCTGCTAATGGGACTGCCTTTCTGTCTGAGAAAGAAGATTGGACCTGCTTGCTGTCATCCCTGGCTAATCAGAGTGACTCCAAGGGTTAGTTAGCTGACCTCCTGTGTGAGCTACAGGGACACAACACACTTCAGAGGTCTCCCTGCAACTGCACAGCTGACCTGCTGCAGCGCGACCTGCCTAGACCTGGAACTGGACCTGCCTGAGCCCTACTGCTGACCTCTGCTGATCCCCAAGCGGTACCCCCAGGTCCTGGACTCTTGGCTGGCATCAGTAAGAGCTCCTCCTAAGTGAAAAGTTAGGGCTACTTGTGACTGTAAATTGTCCAGTTCGCTCCAAAACTCTGCCACCCACGATGACCAGCAACCTGAAGTTCCCATGAATCTTGCTCTTCGCACCAGTGACTGTCTGCAGCAACCGGCAGAAGGAGACCTGTATTTTGTGCTACAGCAACGACAGCCCGCGACGACCGCCGAAGCAAATCTACAGCAACGTCTGTTCACAACACCCGACTGGGTCTACGAGCTACAGCGACGACCATCGGAAAATCCGATCTGCACTTTGTGCTAGAGCATTGACCCTCCGCGACACTCAGCCCCCTCCTTGCGGCTTCCTCCAATGTGAAAATGTGAAAAGAACACTTTGCACCAGACTTGGGAAGGCAACTTTTCAGAGGTCAGCCTGGACTTTTGACTTTCCCCCAGTCTGGCTCAAGCAGATGACTGCGAGGTGCGCTTTGTGCTTTTATGCGCTACTTTCACTAAAAACTTTAAAATTGAATATCTCTGGTTCTACTGAGTGGATATTTGTTGTTCTGGTATAATTTTATTGATTAAGATTTACTCTATTTCTCAAAATTGGATTCAGATTTTTCTTGTGCTGTATTTTCACTTTATTGTTGTTTATGTGCTGGCTAAATACTTTACACATTGCCTCTAAATTAAGCCTGACTGCTTTTGTGCCCTGCTACCAGAGGGTTAAGCACAGTCTAATTTAGGGAATTTCATCATTCACTATGACAAGGATTGTGGTCTTTGCCTGAGTGGGACTTCCACCCCCCCAACCAATAACTCAATTTCCTACATTGATGTTTAGGTGTAGGAGCCAATACTTGTGTTTATTCAGTACCACTCAGTGATTTGGAGCAAAACTAAAAGCCTGTATATATAATCTGACATCATATTCAGCCCCTTTTTATCTTCTCATTGATTGGCTATTTTTCCATTTTCTTCCAAATTTTATTCCTACCTCATCTGTGCAACTCTAACTCTTGCCTGCAAGGAGATGGATCTCAGCAACTTGGAAAGCTACCCTGTGGCAGAGCTGAAAGGCAGTTGCTGGGAGAGGGGGCTGCCAGTAAACACGACCTCCAAGAGACCAGAGCTCCAGAAAGCCTGTACTACCTGGGAGGAGGCCCACCAGTTTCATACTACAGCACAAGTAAGAGGAGGATGTGGATGCTAAGGAGTAGGGGAAGGAAGAAATGGAGGAAGAGAATGAATACTCTTTGACCGTGGTCTCTGAGGAGAGAGGAGGGCCCACAGTAGTGAGGTCCCCTACTGGATCTAGAGCAGGCAGTAGGGTGTCCTTCCATTTTCTGTCCCCTGAGGAACTAGAGGACAGCAGAGCTGAGAGGGAATTTCAACTGCAACAGGCCAATCTAAAAGTAAAAAAAGCAGTCAAAGAGGAGGCTGTTGCAAACAAGACTTTGTATGACAGTAGGGTGACTACAAAGGACACTGATAGGGCCTTGGAGGAAAATAAACTTCTGTTGCCTTATGAAGTAAGTCTGAAAGAACTTGACCCGAAAGCTAAACACATTTAATGGTTCAGAAAGAATGGTGGCAGTGAAAATCCAGTGTCCAGTGGAGACAGGAGGGTCCACATTCCTAAGGTTCTGGTGTCTAACTTTGTTGTGGGGGATGACATAGACAAGCAGTTTGAGGTATATTAGTAGCTCTGAAGATGCATAGGATCCCTGAGGAGGATTGGGGTGCCAGTCTCTGGAGGTATATACCTAATGAGGGAAGGGATTCACTGCCAGCCCTTGGGAAGGGTATGAGGTAGCCACTCAAGAATTAAACACTTGTTAGAAAATATGATCTCACATGTTGTGAAGCCACTGAACTGAAAACCAGGCTGGGGCGATGCTGTACCTCCACACTCCTCTTGTGATCAACTCTGAGCCTTTAAGGTAGGATAACTAGAGCTGACAATTGTCCCCAAGTGGAAGTGAGATTAGAAGTAGAAATTGTGACAGAGAAAGAAAGAATAACTTGCATGGCATTCTGGGTTTCTGCAATTCACCAGGGGCTAGTCATTCATGTTTCGGAACGCCTTGATTTCAAATGATCCCTTCTGGCCCATGCTTGGGATGCAGTGTTTATTGCTGCACTCTGAAGCAGGCCAATGGACAAGTGTGAAAACCAGTATGTTGCATGATCTTGGGTGTGTGTTCAAAGGTCTATTGTTCTGGAAGTTTTATGATCCTCAATGTGAGGCACACTGTGTCTGACAGATAGGCGGCCTTTGTAACGAAGATGGGATGGCTAAGATGTCCCATTAGATACAATTGGGAACAGAGGGTTGAGATATAACTTTGGGGAGCTGCAGGGAAGTGAGGAATCAGGCTGAGCATGCAACGTGTGCTCCCTGACTGCACACAAGCAATTGTTACCGCAACATTACCCCTGAGAAGTGTATGATGAAGTTGAGGGACAGTCAGAAACTGCCCCATCAGTCCTGGGTGGGTTATGTGGATTACATTTTGCAAAGCACTGGATAGTTGGGTGAAGGGCAGTGATGTGAGTGTTTACAATGAGCTGTACAATTTGATTGCAAGAGAGCACATGTTCAGTAGTTGTTTTCTAGGCCTGGGTAGAGTTCGCTGAGTCACGGTATGCAAAACTCTGCAGAATAGTAAAAAAAACTCCACCGTGCTACAGGGAGTTTTGCGGGTGGGCGGAGTTTCTCGCCGTGCCCGTTCGTGTTTTTACATCAACCACAATGCGGAGTACATTCTCGCATTGGAAATCGTGAGTGAACGGCACCACACAGTTCTCATGGGCCCAGCCATCATGTTTTCTTACTTTGCTCATGGTGCTGGGCCTGTTTTTGAATCCCCTCTTAATCTTTTCAATCCTCCACCCTCCTAATAATTCTACCCCTCATTTTTATTTATTGTATTAGTGTGGTTTTTTTGTGTCTGTGTATATTACATTTTTTACATTTTCTTGTGTTTTTTTGGTGAATTATTGCATTTTTGTTTATTTTTCCCTTTAATTCCTTGTTTTTTCTGTCCTTCCTTCTTTTTCCTGTTTTTTTAACTTTTTTTCACCCCACCCAGTGCCATGGCAGAGCAGGGTGCCCAGGGGAGCAGTGGCACTAGGTCCCCCTCAAACAGCCACCAGCAGCCGCCAACCTTGTGGATGGCAGTGCCACCAAGGGGTGCAGCCCCAGGCAATCTTTGGTGAGGTAGAGATGGTAGCACTAGTTTTTTTCATGCAGTGCCACCTTCCCTCCATGCAGGCAGCAGGAGGTGGGCCTGGTAGTGGGTAACCACTGCAGGAGCACTGGCTGCATTGGTGTGAAGGTGTGTGCGGCACACTAGCCAAGTCCAGCACACCACCCAGCAGCTGACGCACCACTCGGCGGATATCCTAGACCAGGAGCAGGACCTGCTTGACCTGCTATGCGTCGCAATTGTGGGACTCAGTGAGTATTAATTATTTGTTGTGTTTGTGTTCTACAATACTAACTTTATTTTACGAATAGCATGCTGATCACACTCAGAGGTAAGTTACATTTAGTTTAAGTTAAGAATATTATTATGTGATCTAATTTGAGCTAGGCAGGTGCTTGGCGCTACCTAATCATAATTGTCAGCGCTTGCTTTGGCTGACTATGTAAGAAGTCATTGCAGACTCCTCTGTCCTCCTGCCACCATAGTGAATTAGTGATATCAGTGAGTTAGCACTCTCTGGGACTTTCTTTATGTAGCTCTTACAGTCCCAAGCAGTTTCACAGTAATGTGTAGTACTAGTATGCATTGGTGTGTTGCAAAAAAAGGGAGACTGAGTTGGTCCATCTAGAGGGGGTTGATAAATCAAAATAGAATCAAAGATCATTCATTGCAATGCATTAGTTCCAAATGTAGTTTTTGTTATGGAAATTTGGAATAGGGTTTTTGGATTAGTGAGGTCAACTGAACGATAGTCGATACGACGCTATAGGCGATCTGATTTACATAAGTACAATGTTACTGGGTTTGTCTGTCATAATAACTTTGTGGAGATTAACTGTACCACTAATCTATTTTTTTAAATCTTCTTTATTTCTTACATCAGCACTCAAGGGCAAGAAGAGGGGCAGCACCAGCCGCGGTCCGTGCAAGTAACAGCGGTGGGGCCGTGTAAGGGTGGATTCCGAGGGACGAAGCAGAGGGAAAATTAAATAAATAATTAATTTCCCTTCTGCATTGTCCTTCGGAATCCCCCCTTACACGGCCCCACCACTGTTACTTGCATGAACCGTGGCTGGGCAGCACAGAGGCGAGTTGGGAAGAGCTGGGGAGGAGGCGCCGACCACCAGCTCCCCTACTTAGGGCTCTGCTCAGCCCAGTAAGTGCTAATATTTATTTTTATTTTTCCCTAATTTTGACCTCTGCCCACTAATATACTACTTTTAATTTGCTTTGTTTTAATTTTTTTTAAACTGACTCCTTTTTTTCCAACTCCCCTATCCAATTTTTGTTTAATTCCTGTTATCGATGAATTATCTTTTTTTTCCCTATTTCATGCTTTTTTTGGTAGCTGACTTTTTCCGGTCTGTACTAGTCTTTAGTTTTCTTCTGCTTTGTTAGTAATCTTTCTCTCTCCCCTATGGATCTTGTGGTACTGTAAGACTAAGCACAGATTTTGGTACACTACTGTCTACTGTGAAGATTGCAGGCCCAATTAAGCAAGTATTATAAGTAATATTCACCATGCATGTTTGTTGAGAAGGCTGTCTTTTTCTTGCTCATGCTCTAACAGTTAACGAGAGAGTGGCCATGGTCAGGGACCACCCCCAACCCCCAATGTTGTGCTGTGATATTCATTTGTACAGTATACCAGCAGTTCCCACGACAGAGCAGCATGGCTGGAAAGGATGAGATCCCATTGCATTTGCCAACCAACACCATATGTCTCTCATTGACCATTATTATTCCACCCCTTTATTGCGCTTCAATGATTCAGAGTCATCATCATCATAGGCTATAGCTCTGCCCTTCCATTACGAAAGGCTTTTGGCTGGCTTGACTACCTGGCTTTTCTAACATTGTTAACAAACAAAATGCCCAGACTGATATTTTTGATAGACGATACTGCAGTGCTAACCAAACTGTATGTATTGCGGTTGTATTTTTTTTATTAAAAAATTTAAGGTGAGGCATATCTGGCGTCAAAATAATGTATAAGGTTTTTTCTAGCCACCCAGACAGCCGCAGGCTCAAGTGCCACTAAAAGAGGAGAAGGAGATTCGGTTGGAGGGGGAGATGCGGTGGCGGGGATGGGCAGTGATAAGTCACACTGCTTGCTTATTGACAATTACTATTATAATCACTAGCTACAAGGGTGTCGTCATGACTCGTGATCATAAACCCCCGCTTTACTAGCTACAGCGGTGGTGAGTTATGGCCCCTTCTAACTGCAACTCAGCAACAGCTCATATAATGAACGCTAAAAATGATGGCTTGATTGAAAAGCATGGAAGTTTAAAAGAAAGGATGGGTGAAATGGTATATGAGTGAAAGGAAAGGATGCATGGGTGGGTGAAAGGATATGTGGGTGGGTAGATGGATTGATGGGTGAAAGGATGATTGAAAGAAAGGGTGACTACTAAATGGATGGATGATGGATTGGACATTTTGGTGAAAGAGTGGATGTGAGAAAGTTAATCTTTAAACATGTTGACTATGGGTGAATATAGAAGAATGGAAGGATAATTGAATAACTGCTTGGATGAATAAACAAGGAAGCTCTTCTGGAGAGGGTCATGCTGCTCACCTACTATGCTTTCTTTGTTTTATGGTTATCAAAGCTGTGCTTCAAAGTGGGGGGTATTTTAAATGTTGTTCTAATCCCTTGACTAAACTGTATTTGTTAAGTCAGACCCCCCAGTATTTTGCGGCTCTGGGTGACAAATTTTGCAGCCCAAAAAAGCTACATTTGGGGCCAAAAACATAAAAATGTCAGGTATTTTGGCAGTAGGCAAAAAATGTGTCTGCCACAAAAATACTGAAGGCCTGTGCTCTGTCACTGTTGTAGACTGTGCTATGTCACGATCTGTAATGTTGCAGAGTCTCCAGTATCACAGCACCTGGAACCGGACGTAGTCTGATGCCAAAGAGAGTAGAATACAATATGACAGGTCTCTTTTTGGCATCAGACATGCTGTGCATGCAGGACAGCAGGGGTTGGGGGAGTGGGATGGGGCAGCAGAGAAGGTTGAGCATTTATATAAAAAAATGGGGAGACATGGGGGAGGTTAGGGGTTAATAGGAGATGAGAGGGGGTCAAGGGAGAGGAGTGCAGTGGAGGGTTGTGGCAGGTGAGCCTTTCAAGGGCCTCGAGAGTCTGCAGGGGGCCCACAAATGTGTGAGGCCGGCTGCATGCTAATTGCACAGGAGGGGGCTCTGTGCATTTCAAAGGCAGGTGACGGAGGAATTTAACACCTCGCTTGTCTGCTGGCCTGTTGCTCACCTTCCCATCACTGGTTCAGCTTCAGCACAGAGCCAGTAAAGAGAGGGTGAACACCAATTTTTTTTAAACAAATTTTGCAGGCGCTTTTTAAACATTTTGGTATTTATACAAAAGTGTGGGTTTCGTAATTTTTTTGCAACTTGCGAAATCCTGTTAAGTGAGGCAGGTATGTATCCCACCCATCATCATTCATCACCCCCCTCCCTGCACATGGCATTTTGCCACCCAGGACCAAAGTGCAGTATGGTTCAATTTGCTGTGACTTCAGTGTGCGCTGTACAATGTGTGTCTGCTTCAGTTAATGCAGAATTTACAAAGTTTTCAATGCATTGCAAACCGACCACCAATATGTCTTTCACTTCGCCCTCTCAGTCACCTCTTATTACTTCACTCCTTTATTCTTTCCTAAGTTCTTCCATCCCAGCCTACCAAAATATTGAAAAATCCATTCTTGGCATGTGCCACATTTTGATGGCCATGTGAAGTGATTCCAAAATATATATTCATGGTTTCCCATAAGAGATTTATTTTAGGCCTGTTCATATTTTTCCCTTTCGACTTTCGTCTATTACAGTGACTGAATAAGCCAAAGCTTAGGCACATGATGAATCGATGATCAGTAACACCCCTCTATTCTATAGCAAAAGTTCTAGCTACCCACCTAATCCCTCTACCTTACCCTGTAGTAGAGTAAGTCAAGTTTCCTTTCCTTACTGCCCAGCAAATTAATTTGTTGGAAATAATTTGTGGTGGTGGGCTAGGCCAGTGAGTAAAGTGGGACTAAGTGCCTGATTTTATTTCAAGTTTGACGTAAGGGATACTCTGTGACTAACGTGCCAAATGCAATCTATATAGCCCATTCCTTTCCCTGTAGTGCGGTGCATCTTTTTCTCCACCGTCTACTTACAGCAGACAGGATAATAATATTCGTATTTTATATGTGATGTGTGTGGCGTAGTATCTTATTTATTATTCATCTGCCTCTTTGGAGTCAGGGTAGACCATTAAAGGCATTTGGTGAAGAGCAGGGCAATAGAAATGAAAGAACTGTCAACTACAGCTGCCCCAGCTGCAGACAGTAGCAAAGTACCTGACACACTGACTAGCATGCCTCCATTAATTTAGCACAACAACTTGTACGTCATAGTGCATAATGCCTTACTCATTAATGAGAGGTCATTTTTTTGTACATTTTCAACTCAAAGTGTCAGTTTATTTACTAGAAAAGCCTCTAAAAGAAAAAAATTCAAATCACATTTTTTTATTCTGGTGTAATTCTACCTTCATTCTTTTCTGCCAGACAGTCAGTGCTTTTTAAGCGAGGCATGTGTGGGTGAAAAATAAAATTGGCCCTTGACACATCAAATTCCAATGGGCCTAGGGGACCAGTAATGTACTGCTACTGTGTCACCCACAACTTAATTTTAAACAAGTGTTTGCACAGAGCATTGTTTACAATTTGTCTTGTTTCTTTTTGTTTTTCTTGATATAGCTACTCCTGCTGGTCCACCAGCACCACCTGCAGGCAGCAGATAGGTGCCCGGCTGTGGCGGCTATGGCTGGAGACCATCCAGTGCAAATACCAGTGGCTGGTGGCCTGGCTATTCCATCGCCTGCACTGCTGCCAGCTGTCAGGAGCCCTGACTGCCACTGCTGCCAACCCCTCCCGCTCTACCAATCAATTTCAGATTTGCGTCCTGCAGTGGCTCGACCCAATTGAAAGCTGGCTAGGGAGCAAAGAGCAGAGCCTGGACCCGCTTCAGACCCATATTGGCAATGCCCTCTTCTAAGCCCCTTTTTATTTTATTTTTTTGGTGGGAGGGACTTGTTGTGGCCTGGGTAGAGAGGGTCAGAAAGGAGTTGGGATTAGGTGTTTTTTTCTTGAACCTTTGCTTGAACATTGGTTAGGGATTTGTCAATTTGTTTGGGGCGAGAGGTAGACATGTTGTGGGTGGAGAGGGTGGGTCTTTTAATAGAATATTAAAGGGGAACAGTATTTTACTGCCTGAAGTAGTTCATTTGTGTTTTACTTTTACTTTGCACTAATGCCTTTTTGTGCAGCCTGTTTTTTTTATCTGATTATAAAAGTGTATACTAGTTAGTTATATACCATGGTTTTATTACCCTCTGTAATTATCTTGACCATTAGGGTGGATGCTGCCATGACCTATATTGCCTCCAACAACCTAGATAAATGATTGCTTATCTGCAGTAGCAGTTAGTTGCTTATTTACTAACTTAGCAAGTTCACTTCACTCCATAGTTCTCTTACCTGAATATAGATGAAGCAATAACAGAGAATGCATCAGAACTTCACAAGCTAGGTCCTACACCCGCCGATGTGAGCTCCAGCTGTAGGATTAATCAGAAGGATTATCCATTTCAGGCAACTAAATGAAAATAAATACACTGAGTTAGTGGGTGATAAATTATAGCTTTACAAAGAATTGAGACTACTACATGACACAGCAAAATTACCTGATAGTGATAAAATAAGACAAAATAGCAATAGTAACTTCTTCTGAGCAATGGGAAGTGAGTATTTAATTAAAACTAAAGTTATGAAATCCTTGAGCCATGTAAAGTGAACTCAAAGTCTGGATTGGACACGTTTACACGTGTACGCAACACAAGGCCTGAATGATGATGCTAATAACTAATGTTCTTCTATATCTAAAATATGGGTCACATTTATGCGTGGGTGGGTAAATGGGGCCAGTGTGGGATATTACTTAGGCAATAGAAGATGCTACAGTGAGTTGGTGTCACTTTCACCATATCCACCCCACCAAGTGTGTGAGCCATTTATGGTTTAAATTAAGTCACATCTCAATAAATCACACAGCGTGGGTGGAAGAGGATTAGGGGTTTGATAAATGGATGGAAAAGAGGAATTGGGGAAAGGTGTGACAAAGACAAACACTACACAAGAAAAGCATTCATCTGGGCAATGAGCAGCACATCATCGTCATCAATCTGTTGTGGACGGAAACAAAGGAATGAGCATGACACAGTACATTTAAATACATTGCAAAAAAATCATTCTGCTCCAGGGACCCAAGTTATAAGATATCTAAATGGTCTGTCTTCTAGGTTTGAAAAAATCAAATTATGGAGGAGTGATCCCACCAAGTTCTAAAATTAAGATTGTTAAAAGAAAAATGATATGGTATTACAAAATTGGATGGTGCATCTGCATTCTCCTCAGGAATGTTCACCACTCTTGGGTGCCTGTCTGGACTGGTCCAGTAGGTAAGCAGGAGTGTTGAGCTCAGCTTTCACTTTTCGTTCATGAAGGAGACGAGAAGGCCTGCGGATTGTAAAACAGAAACTTTATTGTAGAGTCAAGGAGAAGGACAGAAGGTAGGTAAGCTTCATGAGGAGTATACCAAAAAGACTCAGAGGCAGAGAAAAAAACAAGAGGACTCGGAGTTTCACTTTTGCCATGAGTGCAACAAACACACTCAGCAGCATTTCCCAAATCAATGCACCTCTCTCCATTCCACAAAGCTGAGTACTAGGCCTCAGAGTCATGGTTTCCCTTTGAAGTCAATAACTTTTTTCTTCTAGCTGTTGATGAGGTAGTCCAGTCCTAAGTGCTTCCATCTTCCTCTTGACTCCAAGTAATTTCATCCCAGTCCCAACCCAAGCAAGCTAGACGTGTAGTGCACTGCTGTTGAAGATCAAGTAGAGAAACAGAATTGCAGTATTTTGTATAGGTTTTTGTTTGTTAACTAAAGTGACTGGTCTGGTCTCTGACGAGCCAGAAAAAAAGAGTGGACCTTGCAAGTAAATCTCTCTAAGTGTGAAAGGGCCAATCACCTTAAGGAAAAATGATCACCCATCATCCAGGCCCCAACCATTGTAAATCATCTCAATCAAGTTTACAAATTACAGGTGAACATGCTCCCTAAATGTCTGCCACCACATGAATTATCACTAATCAGTAACACCCACTCACTCATTATTGCAATATTTGTAGTTACCTGTTCCAATACAAGCACAGGTAGGTTAGGTAGTAGGTACGCAATGGTATCTTTGATTCAGGCAACACATTGGAATTTGGTATTGGCACTCTTATAAATTAATGATCTTCTGGGGCAGCCCTGCTAAGTGATGCAAAAAAGGATAGGAATGCAAGGGAGGCAGGTATTGTCTCCAATGTAATGAAAGAATTATGGAAGCTTCTTCACTATGCACTGGTCCAACTGTAATCCGGCAATATATGTGACTAAAAAATGGTGCGGCAACATAAATCTGACACAAGCATAATGTTCCACTAGCTACTTTTTTTGCAAAGAAAGAAGTTCAATGAGAAATATTTAAAAAGTTCTATTGTGGCACTGGCATACTAAGTCCTGGAAGTAGAGTTTGTCCTAAAACTCAGGTGGTCCACCAGAAGTTGGTCAGCTACCACACTCAATTCTGACCAATCCTCCTCCTCCTTCTCCTCCTGTGCTGTTTCAGGAACGGTGTAATTGTGTGGTATGAAATGTTGGTTCATTATGATCATAGTCAATCTCTCCAAGTTTTGAAGCAAGAGACTGTTCCTTCTCACTGTAACAACTGCATCAGCTGGACTGAAACCATGCTCAGCAGACACACTGGCTATAGAACAAGCCAGATACTTTATTACCAGCCTGCCGAGCACTGGCCATTTGCACATTTTCCCATCCATACCAATACATCAATGGTTTTTGATCCACATAGACCTCTTTTGGATCATCCAGATACCCCTGGAACATCTTCTGGATGGTCATTGATTCTGCCACTTGCTCTGCCTCTTTTGCCACCATCTCCTCTGCACTGGACTTAAGACCTGCTGTACGATACCAATACAATGCAGAGGTTGGGTCTGATCCTTCTGTTGCTGTTGTTGCCGGTGTTCTGGTTGCTGGTGTTCTTGGCTGCTGTGAGACAAGACTGCCCTTCTTGGAAGTTGAAGGCGGCACCCCAGAACTGCAGGGTGGGACTCTAAATTCCAGCCGTTCTTCTTCCAGGTCTCCGGCTTGCTCAACAATCCATTTTTTGTATTATGAAACATCCCCTTCAGAAAAAGGAATAGAAGTGGACAGAATTGTTTTGTACCATGGATCAAGCAGTATGGCACAGATGTACTCTTTGGGTGAGATGATGTTATTTTGCAGCCTTGTATTACAAGTCAAGTGGATGATTAAAATCACAACCATGGCATGCGCTTCTGTGTTTTTGTTCACACCTGTGAGAGTAAACCTTTTAGACACATTCCTTAGCTGGTCCTATAGCAAATGCAACAACGGGATAGCTTGGTCCATGCTCTGCCCTGCTTGCTAACTTCCTGTGTGAAAATCTCAAAAGAGAGAAGCATCTGTTTCAGGCATTTAACTAGGCTCCATTTATCTGTATAAATGCTCATAGCTTTACGAATTGCATCCCCTCCTCTTTGAATCACATAGTCATTGATCTGTTTATACTGCTCAGACAGACGTTGAAACATGTAATAGGTCAAGTTAATCATTTCAAGATGGCCGTCTGGTGAGGAGCTCCGGCCGGGGATTGCCATTTTGGGCTTTAATCCCTAATCTCCCCCCACCCCAGACCCTCTTTATTCACCAGGGTCATGCTCAGACTGCTGTCATCATCTCTCCAATCTCCTTTCCTGGATTCGAGCTCTTTGGAGGGAATCGGGAGCATTTCCATGACCGGCGGAGCCCGAGCAACATGGCCATTGTCCGGTGGAGCTGCAGCGATAGCTAAAGGGGAGACTGGCTCCGGCGCACCGCCTGGGCCGTCACCTACCCAGCCGGACATCTGGCATAGTTTCTACGTGTTTTCTTCGCTGCTGTTGCCTTTTCCTCCCCCTGCATACTGATGAATCGATGATGGCAGGCCGTCGAAGGAATTCAATCTTGGCGATGCAGATTCTTGGTGGCGTTTCTCCGGTTGGCGGGGATCAGGTTTCACCGCCCGATGCCTTCCGGACTCGACCACTGCCCTCCTGCTTCACCTCCCATGGGATGTCCGGGACTCGCTAGTCCCATTGCCAGGTACGGGGGTGCAGTTGCGGGGAGAATTCTGACTCTGCGGCGTGACGCCCCCGGGCTCTTCCTTGCTATCTCAGCCTGGGAGGTGCGACCTTCTGGACTGCTTTGCTGCCTCCCTCTCTCCGGGACTGCTGTCCCCGGCACCCAGGCGGACTTCCCCAGACATTCGGCGTGCAGCTCGACGGCACTGCTGCCCTCGCGACCCAGAGCCTGTGTATCCGGACAGACTGTTTGGGTTCAACACCCTCGACGACTCTGCTGCCCCAGCAACCCTAAACGTTGGCTCGTTTGTCTGTGTTCGGCGACCCCTGAATCCCTTCCACTCCTGCTCCCGTGACTGCCCCCCGCTCCGTAGTTTCAGCGCCCTCATTATTTTGCGGATTTGATCTCTTGAGCTGCATCGCCATTTTGTGACTTTGCTTACGGTGCCCGTTTCCCGGGTCATCCATCTTGGAGGATTCATCCGCCTCACCTACTGCCGGACTATGCACTTTTGTCCACCGACTATACCTTTACTCTGTCCCGCACCCCCTCCCCCCTGGTATCCCTCCATTCCCTTTCAGTCACTGTGCTTCCGGATATGTTGACTACTGACCCCCCGTTTGAACTATCTTATTGTCTTTTGGTCCCCCTAGAGCACCTCCATCCCTACCTATACCTCCTGGCCCGATCCTCCTTCCTCCCCTTTTTTTCTTTTTCCCCCTTCCTTACATACCCCTTTGGACATGTCTATATTTTATGCTAAGTTATTGTAACTGCTGTTATTGTCGAACACTGTTTTTAATTTGTAACTCGCTGTTCCTTATGTAAAGCGCTCTGATACCTCCGGGTCTAGCCAGCGCTATATAAAACTCAAATAAATAAATAAATTAAAAAAAAAAAGTTTCAACGTGTTGGCGCCTCCTGTATCAGGGCTTTAACTGTTACTCTATTAGAAAGCTGAATAATCTGCAACTGCTTCTGAGCTTTAAAAGAATGGCTGAAATGAGTGCAGATTCTTCTGCAGGTGGTCAGTATGTTGCTGATTATGTCTTCTTTTTTGAGAAAGTGTTGCACCCCCAGGTTGATGCAATGGGCCAAACACAGGACCCTGAAATAGCCACCGTCTGCCATTGCCTTGACTATGTTACTGCCACTGTCTGTGGCAACAAATCCAATCCTGAGACCTCTGGGTCACAGCCATTCAGACACCTTGCTGTTAAATTCATCCAAGATGTTTGCAACTCTATGTGATTTCTCCATGGCAAACATGGCCACTGTTGCATGCGGCTGAATGCTCTTCAAACTTTCTTCAGGGTCAAGACCTGTAGTTATCTTTTGCTTTACCGTGCAAAAGAGATCCAGTGTGCAGTGATGTGCATGCAATCAGTCGTCTGACAACTAGTCCACATGTCTGTAATCAGGTGGGAAGTGTGAACAACACTTTGCTGCAAAGCTTGTCCAACCAATTGCAGCACATAGTGATGCAGCACTAGAACAGCAACTCTGGCAAAATAGGTCTGACTTGGAACCTTCCATTTCAGACAGACGGCTGCCACAAATTCTCAGAATCCCACTCCTTCCACAAAAGCAAAAGGGAGGAGGTCCAGCGCTAGCTTTTTTGCAAGCTTCCCATTGTACAAACGTGTCGTTGGGTGGTTGCGATTGTAGGGCCCATCTTGCCTAATCATGCCCGTAATAGTGTGTTGTTTTCTTATTTTTCTGTGGCCACTGACGCAGGTCACTTTTGAGAAGTAGGTGGTGGTAGACTCAGTGCTCGTCGTGGTGGGGCAGTCACTGTATGCTATTGTGTCTCCATCTGACTCTGAGTCTTGTGCCATTGTGAAGTCACTGAGGCTGGTGATTCTGCTGGCACACTGCTTGGGACAGAGCTGCTTTGCGCAAGTGTGTCACCCTCTTCTTCCTCATCATCATCACCTCCCACCATGATTGGACTTATAACTGATGTTCCCCGGCTCGCCTTACTTTCACCACCACAACCACATTCAGCATTTGTTTTAAGGTGCTCCTCCCACCGTATTGCGTGATGTTTTTTCAGATGGGTCGTTTGGCCTCCAGTACCCTGATGCGAACCAGGCTTATCTCGAGGAACATTCATGTGGTAAATGGTGCATATTGCAATGTGCTCCTCATCTTTGCTAACCATAAAAAAGTCCCAAACTGGGGAGGAGTACTTTTTTACTGGGCCACTGCCAAAGCCTGAAGAAGATTTGGAGGTAGGTGGGCATGTCACCGATTGCCTCTCTGCATGGCATACGTCTACTGAGGTAGTGGTTAGTGCAGGTCTCAGCTGGGGCTTTGCAAATATGGGAGCTGGCAGTGCTGCCTGTACCACATCCATCGGGCAGATTGAAAAGCAATGCCAGACTCTGTGTCACCTTCCACAATGACTAGCTTGTCGTTGTCATCCTCCTCATCATTCCCTTCCATAATTCTAAGGCTTTCAGGAACTTTTCTTTTCCCTTGCCTCTCCTGGTGTCTCCTGGACTCTGGCAGGATCCATTCCACGTCCCTATCATCATCATCCGAAGTGATGCTTGAAGAAGATGGTGGAGTAGTACCCTTCCTTTTCCATGCTGGAGGTCTGGGAGCCAATGATTCTAAAAGAGGATGTTTTTCCTCCGCAGGATGATTGACCTCCAGTGCTGCTCCAACATCAGGAAGCTGTACTATTGCTGGCTGTGGCTGCTGTCCACTTTGCTCTGTTTCTTGAAACTACTATGCGAAAGGGACAAATCCACTTCAAAGTCACTGCTCATCGGTGCTGCCATGATTGCAGTGGCTGCCACACTGCCACACTGTCTTTGGCTTAGGTTGGGGTGGTGCTGTTAATGCGGGAGCGCTGCTCCCAGCTTGCTCCCTGTAGGCTAGTGTGGCAGGCACACGGCGTTGTCTGAAAAAGATTTCAGCCGACATTGCACTGGTGGAAAGTTGCTTATTATCACTGACCACTTTCTTGGCAGCAACTTTCTTTGGGGCCATCTTAAAGCTCTCAGTTGGCAGTGGCACTAAGCTGCACATGCAGAAAAGATTGGAGGATTGACATGTGACATCACTGTACAGTCCTTCTGTTTGGCAATACTGTGGGTGATGTCTCCTCTTCTCTTGTGCACCTAAAAGCAAACAAGCAAGAAAAACATTTAGCGAAACATGGCACTGTTGCAGTTTTACTATAGACAAAGGCAATATTAGTGTGGTTGGCTACTTAGGTGATAACCACTTTGAAGTCAAACCCCACCACCATACCATAAAATGTAATTCTGCATCAGGATAACACACAATATGCAAATAGAGGTCTTTCCTTAATGTCCATATATTCTAAAGGAGACTGATGTGGTACTCAGGGGACTGCATGGTGTAAATGGAATAATTATCTTTTAAAAAATGGAGGTTAGTGTGCGCCTATGGCAGGCAATGTGGTCCAGGGGGAAAGGGAATAATCATAAAAAAAATGAAGGATGCTGATGTGTCTACGGTGCACTGCAGCCAGGGTGTCCAGGAGGAAATGGAATTATACCTAAAAAAACAGGAATGCTGTTGCGAGGATTTGCGCCTATGGTGGATGGATGGATGGATGGATCGACCAAAACAAAATGAAAAAAAGCTAAAAAACAAACGTACATTTTTTAAAATAAATGACAATTAAAAAAAAACATTAAAAAGTTAAAAAAAAAAATTAAGATTTTCACAAATGTAAAAAAATTAAAATACAAAATTATTATTTTTTTTAAAAAATTTAAAAGATACAATAAAAAGTAAAAATGTAAATAAAAAAAGAATCAATAAATGCCGATGTTTGTATGGGAGGATAATAAGAAACCTATTGTGAGTAACCCTGGGCGTAGTTTGCGTAGTAGCACTACGCGTAGCTACGTGAAGTACATTTTGAACTACGCGTAGCTACACAAATTGCGTAGTGCGTAATTGCCAACGGCATCTTGCACAGTGCAAGTTAAGATAAAATAAATATCTCTGTCTTTATATGCTAAAATGCATATAGTCATTTCACTAAAGTGAAAATGATAAATTAACAAGCAGTGAGAGAGGTGATGATTTTGGGATCCTCCCTAACCTAGGGAGAGAACCAAGCAGATGCCTTGAAAACAAAAAGCACATCTTGTTGAACGATTCGGTGGTGGTCCCATCCTCTTAGGACCACCCCAAGCACAGTTATTGGCAAAAATACAATCCCAACCAAAGGCCCTGCAAAGCATTATGGGACGAGATTAGCAGTGGGCAGTGAATATTATAGTGTCCAATATCAAAATAATTCTACAAAGAGCTGCAGTTCAACTAGTCGTTACTAGATGTCCCTCACGAGTCAAATGCAAAAGCATTGAAATTATTAATACATCAAGCTGCAGTTCCACTAGTCGTTACAAGATGTCCCTCACGAGTCAAATGCAAAAGCATTGAAACCCTTTCATGAAGCTTTTGCATTTGACTCGTGAGGGACATCTAGTAATGACTAGTGGAACTGCAGTCATTACGGGTAGGCATTATGGGCCCTGCAGTCCCATAATGCTTTGCAGGGCCTTTGGTTGGGATTGTATTTTTGCCCATAACTGTGCTTGGGGTGGTCCTAGGAGGAAGGGACCACCACTGAATCGTTCAGCATGATATGCTCTTTCTGTTCAAGGCATCTGCTTGGTCCTCCCCCTAGGTTAGGGGGACCCCAAAATCATTACCTCTCTCATTGCCTGATATTTTCATTGTCAAAGTTCACTTTTGTGAATAGGTTATATGCTTTTTAGCATGTAAAATTGCTTTATCAAAGCATTTGTAGGTGTTGATGAACTTGCTGCTACGCTACGTCAATTAGCACAATTTTTGCACTGTGCTACGTGCAATTTGCATAGTGCATAGTAGCACAAACTACGCATGCTCCATGAGCGTAGCGTAGTACCACGCCCAGGGTTAATTGTGAGGCAAGGAGGTGCAAAGTAAAAAAAATGTGCATGTAATATAAGCACTGTTCATCAAAATCATATTCTTAATATACACACTAAAATGTTCCTCAAGCATATTATTAAACTGATATCACATCCATCCATGCAAGCCTATTGCTATGGAGCACTGGCTGGATGCACAAAATGGCTGCCAGCCAGTGCCACATGGTCAAGCAACAGCGGTCAAACAGCGGCAAGCAAGGAGGCATGGGGAACAAAGAATACATGCAAGCCTATGGCAAAGGCACACTTTCTGGATGCACAAAATGGCTGTCAGCCACATGTCCAAACAACAACAGCAAGCAAAGAGGCATGAGTAGCAAAGAGAACACATTCAGATGCACATAATGGCTGCCAGCCAGTGCCACATGACTAAACAACAAAAGTAAGCAAGGAGGCATGGGGAACAAAGAACACATGAAAGTCTATGGCAAAGGCACACTGGCTGGATACACATAATGGAAGGCAGCCACATGTCCAAACAAAAGCAGCAAGCAAGGAGGCATGAGTAACAAAGAGAACACATTCAGGCCTAAGGACGCAGACTTCACAATATGGTCCTCGGCCACATGGCATGGAGAACAAAGACAAATCAATTGTGGCCTATGGCAAACACACACACACACACACACACACTAAACAGACAAAGGAGGCATGGTAAAAGTGGGGAAAAATGAAAAATAACTGAGCCATAAAAAATTTACACATCCTCCCAAGGCATCAAATATTACCCCACATATACACTTTTTGTACACAAAAAAAGTGAAATACAAAAAAACACCACATTTTTTATTTAATCCAATGCCATCCCAGCCCTAAATTATGTTTTGAAACAACATATACCACAGAAACCGTTGTTTCATACAGCCATGACTAGCACTGGCCTGGGCCTACTGGATGGCCCCTTGGCAGACTAGGCCACATAGCAAAATTAATTTAACAAACATGGAGAAGATGTACTGAACTGTGCAACATTGTTCCTTTACATAAGAAGAAAAATTGAATGCAAAAATATAACCAGGCCCCTAATAAAAATGCAGGCCACCCACCACAATTTTGAAAATTTGAATAAAAGTACAAATAAATACTGGTGCATGCCCTCTATCAAACAATCAACTCCCATATACAAGAGTTTTCGAACTTACTTGTGAAATCTCAAATACAAAGTCCTTAAATCCAATGGTGTATATGCAGCAGACAAGGAGAGTGCTCATTCCAGCTCCAAATTGAAATTATAAGTGATCAGGAGATGGACAAAGCACTGGGAGGAGCCTGCTAGACAGGAACAGGAAGTTGGAGTCTCTGGGGCCCATCCTGTTGGAAAAAAAAGTTTAAAAAAATGAATTCTCACACAAAAACCAACTCCAATGATCTGTTGGAGAAGAAAATCCACTCAAAAACCTCTTTAGCTGCTACTCGAGAACAAAAGCTACTTAAGTGGTGCGTTCGCAACCGCGATCGGCACTACATTGGTGCCATCATGGCCGGAAGCCGTGCGAGAGAGCGCAGTCTTGCAAGTGCTCACTAGTGGCCCACGAATATCGTGGCGCTTGCGAGAGCCAAAACTAATCTTGAGCGTGCAAATGGAAAAAAATCTCTGCCGCGGAGCACAGAGTGTACGAAATCCGCAAACTCCACGAACGGAGATTACTGTCCGGGTCCATTGTTTTCCAGAGGTGTGCCAACACCTAGTAGATTCCAAGCCCAGTGATCCCAGAGAACTTGCAAAGGAGGCAGACCGCTGGGTCAGCACCAGGGTCCACAAGAAGGTATCTGGGGAGGATCACGAAAAGGATGACATAGTCGCCACCAGAAGAAAAAGGGGGAGGCACAAATAAAAATAAAGAGTTCTTTAAAGGCCCCCAAAACAGTTCCCAGCCCTAACCTGACCAGACAAAAAGTAGTTACTGTGATCAATGAGCGGTTCAATAAGACTCTGAAAGGCATGATCAAGGGCCTATCAGAGCTCTTGAGGGGGAAGTGGGACGTGGTCTTGCCATGCCTGTTGTTTGCTTACAGGGAGTAGGGTTCTGTCCCATTGACCTCCTGTCAGAGGGAGTCTCAGCCTTGTGAAGGAAGGGTGAAAGCAAGCTCCCATCCCCCCACCCAGGATGTAGTCAACTGCTTATTGGCTCTCAGGACCCAGATGAATCAATTTTGGAACAAAGCCACTGAGAACATGGAAGCCAGCGAGGAATTCATGACTCTGTTGCAGCACCAGAAGTCCTGCTTGAATTTCAGCCTGGTCAAAAAGTGTGGGTGTTGGAACCAGTGGACCCCCAGGCCTTGCAGGACCAGTTGACGGAACCCTGTGAAGTGAAGGAGCCCAATGGGGAGGTCACCTGCCTGGTAGATCTCAAGACCTGCAGGAACCCTTTAATGGTCCTGCATGTGAACTTAGTCAAGCGCCACTCCCTACCTCCTATCTTCCAAGGAGCAGGATGGGTCAGTGGAAGGAGTTGTCATCTACCCTAATCCCTGAGCAACCGAGGTACTGTCGCCACTTGCTGGGGCAGTTTGCCTCACTATCCTCACTTACCCCAGGGCTCACTATCTGGTGCACCCATGATATTGACACGGGACCGCTGCCTGTCAAAAACATAATTTACAGGCTGTCTGATAAAGTGAGAGCCAGTGTTAAGGATGAGGAATCTAAAATTCTGGAGTTAGGGATGATTCAACATTTTAACAGCCCTTGGTCCTGTACTGTGGTTCTGGTACCTGAGGCCACCCCACCAGATACCACACCAGAACTTTGGATCTGTGTTGGCTTTAGAAGGCTCAATTTAGTCACCAAGACTGATGCTCACCCCATCCCCCGAGCTGATGTGATCATTGGCTGGTTGGGATTTGCCAGTTCCTGAGTATGTTTGATCTAAAATCAGGGTTCTGAACGATTGACTTAACCATTGAGGCTAAGGAGAGGTCTGCATTCTCCAGCCTAAAGTAGCACTTCCAGGTTATGGTGATGCATTTTGGGCTCCAGAATGCCCCTTCCAGAGGTTGGTTAACTGGGTCCTGGCAGGAATGGATGCTTTCAGTACCGCCTATCTAGATGACAATGGGATCTTCAGCTCCAGCTGGGAAGACCATCTGTTTCAACTCCAGGAAGTGCTTCATGTTCTGCAGAAGGCAGGTCTGACTATCAAGGCCAGTAAGTATCAGGGGCAGGGGTCAAGGGTTAACTTGGACCACCATGTTGGTGGGGGTGAAGTGCAGCCTCTCCAGGCCAAACTTCTGTTCATCCTGGCTTGGGAACCCCTCAAGACCCAGACTGAGGTTGTCAGCGTTCAAGGCTGTGCCACTCACTTGCATTCCAGGTGGTTCTGATGGGGTGATGCTGGACCCCCTCTCCGCCCAAGCACGAACCTCAGCATTAGAGGAGAGACTCTTCTCTGGTGCCAGTACCCAAGGGGAAGGGGGGAATTTGATTGACAAGAGAGAAAAATGTTGCAGTCGGACTGTTTTCACTCGATCACTGCGCTTCTGCTTCAGCCCTGATTACTGCTCAGCTGCATCAGCACCCCCGAATGTTGTAGCACTAGTGCACAGGATATCTGTCAATGGAAAATAAACAATTATCTCTGTGTTCATGTGAGAGTATACATATTGCATATTATCCTAGAGTTGCTCTGTAATCTCACCCTAAACACACAGGATAGCGAATTGGAACTACACCCTTTTCTTCTTAAGGTTCACATTCGGGGAGATTCATGGAACAATGCGGCATTCATTGAGCAGTGCTACAAGTTAGAACAAGAGTGGTTGAACAGTCCACTTTTACCACCAAACACTATCTTGGGTTATGATTCATGGAACATGAGAACATCGATTCACATCATGACATTATCATAATCAGAAAGTCCTAATAACTAGTATTAGTTCTTTGTTAGTCAAATGTCTCAAATGTCAAAAGTTTGCAGTTTTTCAAAATCACAATGCGCTGTCTTTCATTCTGCGTGCAACATGTCGAATCCCAAAGTGTTTGTTTACATATGTGAGTCTGTGTTTTGAAATGCGAGTCTTTGTAGCACTAACGATTGTGACTATAATGCCAACAACCAAGGTTTTTCTTTGAAAATGTGAGTCTCTGTTGTGCTAGCGATAATGATTATGTGGGCGGGGTGCCGCAGTATGGGTTTGCATCAAACCAAATTCATGTCTTTGTTGTTCTTTGTTTGTTCTGTTGTAGGATGCTGAAGACCGCAAAGGCTGGAATCCGAATACGCAGGTCATCGGTAGGAGGGGCCTCTGTTGAGGAGTTGTAGCAAGAATCGACCTGGGAGCTGGAGCAGCTGGAGCCAGGAGCAGGTAAGTGGAGGAGATGCAACGAGGCCAAGCATCCTCTCATGTGTGGGAGCAGCTTTTATAGCTGCTTGCTCACATGGCCGCCTGAAGCACCTGGGGCCATTGGAGCATGTGCTTGAGAGGCTGGGTACGGCTGGATGCCGCTGGTGTAACACGTTTGTAAGCACTCGTGTGAGCCATGTGGAAACCTGTGGATTGTTTCGAAAGCATGCAGAATTCTGTATTGCAGTTCTACCAGTGCCACCAAGGATTTTAACATGAACAGTGAAACTGTGAACCCGAGTACATTTGAAGCCTACCACTGCCACCAGGGATGTTATGACAATCAGGTGTATATAGACCATATTTCAAATGATGCACATATAATAATTCCTTCAGTGAAGCACTTCATAAACCCCAAAGAGGGGGGCCACTGTTTTCAAGGACAAAGGCTAGGTTACTCCAGAGATCTTAGCGCATGAGTTGCACATAATAGGGACATGCTGTAGCACATGTTGGAACCTTCAAAAAGGTGAAAGCCTCTTTAGGCCTAACTGGCTTCTGTAGGTGATTTGCCAAGGGGTATGGCATCATTGCTGCCCCTTGACAGTGCTGAATTCCAAGAAGCAGCCCAAGAAATTGATCTGGACTGAGGCGTAACAGGACACTTTTGACACCTTGAAGAAGGCCTTGTGTACAGCACCGGTGCTCAAGGCCCCTGACTTCTCTAAGTGATTAATTGTTCAGACAGATGGCTCAGACCATGGCATAGGGACTGTACTCTCACAGCTGAACAAAGAAGGCCTGGACCAACCGGTAGCCTTCAACAGTAGGTGATTACGTCCAAGAAAACAGAGTTGTAGTGCTATAGAAAGTGGGGCTTTTGCACTAGTCTGGGTACGGATGAAATTGAGACCTTACTTGTTTGGGACTCACTTCGGGGTTCACACAGACCACAGAAACCTCAGATGGCTAATGGAGATAAAGGATGAGAATCTCAAACTTTTGAGATGGTCCTTCTCCTGACAGGGAATGGACTTTATGGTGAGACATTGCTCTGGAATTTAGAGCACAAATGCTGATGGTCTCTCCAAGTTCTTCTGCCTTAGCCTTGAGAATTCCCATGAGGATGGGTGGTTCTCCATGCTTTCAGCTGAAGGGAGACGTTAAAACTGACATCTTTGATGTGGTACTCCCTCAAATACTTTGTCTACACCCCTTCTATTTTGCTGAATTTATTTTTGTTTGCTTTAGGGCTCTCTGCACTTTACCACTGCCAACCAGTGCCAAATTGGTTGTGCTTTCTCCTTAGAAGATGGTAAAATTGGCCTAAAACCATTTGGCGCATTTACTTTATTTGTGAGTTCCTAGTAAATGGCACTACGTGTATCCAAGGCCTGTAAAACAAATGGTACTAGTAGGCTTGCAACACTCATTGTGCCGTCCCTTAAAGAAGCCTTTTAAAACATGTCTCAGGCTTGCCACTGTAGCCTGTAGTGCAGTTTCAAACTGCCATGTCCAACTGGCAAAATAAATCTTTTGCCAGGCCTAAACCTCCCTTTTAAATACTTATAAGTCACATCTAAGGTAAACACTAAAGGCTCATAGGGCAGGGTGCATTGCATTTAAGAAGTAGGACATGTGTACTTATATTTTCCATTTCCTGGCAGTGATAACTTCCTAAAGTCATATTTCACAGTTTAAGGCCTGCCTCTTCCATTGACAAATACTGGGTTACCTTATTACATTTAATATGAACTAACTCTAGATTGGGAGCAGATAGAGGTATTTGAAATTCCAATTCTGAAAATTCCACTTTTAGAAACTTGGCATTTTCTTGTTTCAAATATTTGTGTCTTCTGCTAGTGTCTTGGGTATCATGACTGTGAACTGCTCTGTTGGTGGGGGTTGTTTATTACTTTCAGACAGCAACATGAAGGGAAGTATGACTGGGGAGGGACTGTATGCAGCTCCACACATCAGAGGGCTTTGTCTACTGCACACAAAAAGGAACCTGACACCAGGCCTGCCATGCCTTTTGACAGGGGTAGAGGAAGAACTTTCCAGAACCAGATGTGGGGTAGGACATGGAGTCCCCCAACACAAAGGCTGGCACCAGCTATATATATATTGGACCTCCAGAGCCACTCTTTAGATCACCCCTAGACCTGTGAAAGTTACAGAAGAAGCATTGCCCTCCTGTCAGAGGACTGCTCTGCTGCTTGAGTGACTGCCTTTATTTCTCAGAAGGAAGATTGGATCTGTTTCTCTTCATCCCAGGCTATCCAGAGTGATTTCAAGGGTCAGTGTTTGCACTACAGGGACATAACAAGCTTCAGAGGCCTCCCTACATCTGCACAGCTTACTTGCTGCAACTGGACCTACAACTGGACCTGCCTGAGCCCTACTGCTGGCCTCTCCTTGAGTAAATGTTGATCGCTAAGAGGTGCCCCAGGTCCTAGACCCTTGGCTGGCATCAGTGAGAACTCCTAAGTGAAAAGGTAGAATTTCTAAAGTTTGGGCTCTTGTGACCACGAATTGGCCTGTTCGTGCCAAAACTCTGCTGTCTGTGATGACTGTAACGTGAGGCTCCAGTGAAACCTTCTCTTTGCCGCAATAAGAACTCTCCATGGTGACCGGCAACATAAGACCTGCATTTCACACGCTACATCAAAGACAGCCATGACGGCTGCCAATGCGCAGCTACAGCAACAACCTTCTGCAATGCCCGACCAGCTTTATGCGCTACAGTGACGACTGTCTGTGACACCCAACCTGCTCTTTGCGCTTCAGCAATGGCTGTCTGTGATGCCCAGCCTTTTCCTCCGGCTCTCCTCCAACGCTGACTTGAGAAGATAACTTTTCGGCTGGACTAACCTGGTCCCTGTTTCCCACCTGCACTTCATCGCTGTGATTCAGAACTTGTGACTTCCTCACGGTCTAGGGTGACCAGATGACTACGAGTGGCACTTGTGCTTTTATTCGGTATTTTAACAAAAAACGTTCAAAATGAATATCTCCGGGCTACTGATTGGATTTTTTGTCATTCTGGTACAATTTTATTTGAGATTTACTCTATTTTTCTAAATTGGTTTGGAGTTTTCCTTGGGTTGTATTTTCATTTTTTTGCTGTTTGTGTGCTGCATAAATACTTTACACATTGTAAATGGTGTTTGGACAAAATATCTAATAAAAAATATTGTGTAACAAAAATATTGTGCCAAGAATATTATGATGTCAAAAATAATATGGAAAAATATTAAAGATAAGAATATAGTTTAAGAGTTGCTTTTAATATTTAAAAAATATTGTTTTCTAGATTACTATTGTATATAATAGCATTATTATGATTATCGTATCATTTTTTGCAGTATTTAATTAGTGTTAGTATGTTAATTAGTCTGTTAATTTTTTATTTTTTATTTATTTGATGTAATTTGTAAATATTATAATTAATTTTTCAACTATTACTGATAGGATATTTGTATTTTTCTATGTTTTATAATGCTATAGGACATAGGTATTCGCAAACATTTTCTCAGGGGCCAAAAGGTTTGGTCTGTGATGTGCCCGAGGGTCGCATTGATGCCAGCGGGGTGGCGGTCAGGCGACGGGTTTGGGGGGTTTGGCGGTATGGTAGGTGTAGGCAAAGTGAAGGATATACATGTAGTGGATGGATTGAATAATGTTTAATTTCACATTCCCTCCTTTTTCTTCATTATCACATATGAGAGGACCTCAAAATACATGATTTCAGTGTGTGCGCTGTGCAAAACCTGCTCCTGTGTTTGATTTAATAAGCTATAATGTTCTTCATTTATAATAGGAATTCAGGCTAACAAAAAAGTGCACATAACTTGCCTCTTTAGTTCACTATTGGTTGTCAGGGTAGAGGGAAGAAATAATTTTTTTTAATTAATGTTTGAAAACTATCACTTTTAAATTAATACTGCTCAATGCAGTGATATACGTAATTATACTAAGGTGAAAAGGTTCGGCATGGTAAATACACTTTTTGAATTTTTAAGAGACTCATAATTTTACAATTTTGCTGCAAGATGTCTTTAAAAGTGAAGGTGTTTCTAAAGTGAAGTGCAGGACTCCCAAGTTACTTCGTTTCTTTGACAACAATTAACCTTGAAATAAGTCATTGCCTGTACATTTAATATCTTTTTTATTGTTAGTGATAAGTGGAGTAAAAAGCAGCCCAGTGCTCCTATTGATCAGGGAGCCGTATGTAAAGGTCAGGGGGGCCGCATGCGGCCCTCGGGCCGTACTCTGAGTATCCATGCTATAGGACATGGAGGTTCTGTTTATCGGGGAAACAGGTGGGGAGATTTTCAAAATGTGTTTACATAAATTTGTACATACAAGTTTCTATTTATTGAGAACATATTTTTCAAAATATTTTGATTTGTCAATTAAAATTAATTTTTCTTGTAATGTTATGTTGATTTTTAAAATTTATTTTATTTTTTCTGTAAATTTGGTATCTAATTTAGAAAAATATAAATAACATGCATTTTTTAAAATGTAAAATGTTTGATTGTAATTAAATTATTTTCAGTGTGAAAATTTCAATATGTTTAGTTAGAAATGTTATATTTACTGTTATTCGTTAAATTGTATTTATTTATTTCATTATGTAGTAATTTATATTATTTAAAATGTTTTATATTCTCATATTTATTTCAATTTTGTAATAATTAAAAATGATATTAAGTGTAGATTAATTAATTCTTCTTTTTTATTCAATTAAATATTAATTTATAGCTTTTCATTATTTAATACATTTAAAATAACATTTTGTATATATGATTAAAAAAGATAAATAGTATATTTATGTTAGTGTTATTGCTTCCATGTGTGTTTTAGAAAACTAAATTAATTATAAAGTTTTATGTGTAATATATAGATTTACTCTCATGTTTATTAAAATAGTATATGAAAAAAAATATTATTCATAGTTGTGATCATTTTATTTTTTTCTTTAAGTGGCTTGCATATTGTTTATATATTTATGTATTTGTTGAGATTTTTAATTCACCACTTTCTTTTTTAAATATGTGTGATGCAAAATGATTATGAATAATATTTTTTGTTATAGAATTTAATATTATTTTAGGTTTTGGTTTTGTATTTCAAAAATATTTTTTATGTTACATATTAATTTGTTTATATTTTTTTAACTAATCATATTTAGTAAATAATTAAAAAAGTGGAGTGTTAACTACATAATGTGTTATATTTAGTGTTCAACACCTTCAAAACATTCATTTAGATTGGACTGGAAATAGGAACTGTGACCAGTTTAGAGTCCAAAACTTTGCCGTAAGTGTCTTAAATTGAAGTGGGAATAGTAAATGTCACCCATTTAGTGATAAAAACCTTCCACTAAATGGCTTAGATTAGAGTGGTAATAGTAACTGTGACTACTTCAGTCTCTAACACCTTCCCATAATTTGCTTACATTGGAGTAGGAATAGTAAATGTCAGCCCTTCAGTATCCAAACCCTTCCCCTAAGTGGCTTATATTGGAGTGATAATAGTAAACATGACCACTATAGTGTCTAAAACGTTGCCGTAAATTGCTTAGATTGGAGTGAGAATAGTATATGTGACCCCTTTAGTGTCCAACATCCTCCCCAAAATGGTTTGGATTGGAAATGGATTAGTACATTTTACCACTTTTGTGTTGAGCACCTTCCTGTAAATTGCTTAGATTGGCATGTGAACAGTAAAATGTCACCCCTTTGGTGTTCCACACCATCCATTAAATGGCTTATATTGGAGTAGGAATAGTAAATATCACCCATTGAGTGTCCAAAATCTTCCCCTAAACAGCTTAGATTGGAGTAAATGTGACCACTTTAGTGTCCAACACTTTCCTCTAAATGTCTTTAATTGGAGTGGGAACTGTAAATGAAACCCTTTTGTTGTCCAAAACATTTCTGTAAGAGGCTTAGATTGGAGTGGTAATAATAAATGTGACCACTTTAGTGTCCATAACCTTCCCTTAATTGCATAGTTTGGAGTGGGAAAAAGTAAATGTCACCCCTTTAGGGGCCGATTCCGATCTCGGCCGGTAGGGCTCCGAATCGGATTCGGCTTTACCGGATCCGATTCGGAGCCCTGTTTCCCGACCGATTCGTACGCGGGTCCAGCCGAGCGAGTACGATGCAAGCGCCCGCGAAATCGCCGACCGACTCGTATGCGGCTTCAACACGCTCCGACCGACTCGCACGGACACAACTCGCACCGCGCGATGGAGTCGTTCCCCGGCCGGGCAAGTACGATGCGCGCTGCGAGCAGTCCGACCGACTCGCGCCATCCGGCTCGAAAGAGCTGTCGGAGCCGGACTTTGGGGGTCTGCGTCGGACCCCCTGTACGCGTGGCCGCGCGAGTCGCACACAGGGGGGACCCATGGGTCCCCCCTACCTGTGCATGTACGGCGCGATGCGCATCGATGCGTACCCGCTGTAGGGGGCGCCCCTGTTCGCTTCACACCCATTGAGTCAATGGGAGCCCACGTACGCGTTGTACGACCGGCTCCCATTGACTTCAATGGGAGTCCGACCGAATCGAGTCCGGGTGCATGCGTGCGCATCGGACTCGTTCGGTCAGACTGCCAGAGTCCGATTCGGTCGGAAATCTCTCCGGGTCCGGCTCGATCGGAGAGGTTTCCGGCCCGAATCGGAATCGGCCCCTTAGTGTCCAATATCTACCTCTAAATGGCTTAGATTGGATGGTGAATACTAAATGTGACCACCTTAGTACCCAGCACTTTCCCCTAAATGGATTAGATTGCAGTGGGAATAGTAATTGTTATCTCTTTATTGTGCAACATAACCCTTAAAATGGTTCCAATAGTAGTGGGAGTATTCAATGTAACTATTTTAGTGTGTATCATGTTAAATATAATATGTGATATTCCATTGTGAGTGTAAGATGTATAACTTTATTTATTGCATTTTTTACAAACATCACTAGTATTGACTTTTTTTATCAAAGGTCAGCAAAGGACAGTTTTTTATATTTATAATTTTCTTTCTTTAATTTGTTCTATTTTATTCAAGGTATAATTTTACATATATATGTTTGAAACTAAATAAAAAGGTTTTATGGTTATTTTTAACATTTTTTATATTTGTTTTAAATAAAAACATGTAATGCATTTTTTTAACATTATTTCACATATTGGTTTTTTCAACATTTTTGCAAATATGGGCTTTTAAAAAAAAAAAATATATATATATATACATATGTTATAAATGCTTTTTTTTATACCAGGTTTGATATCATTTTTAAAGTATATTATAAATAGTGCAATATTACATTATTTGTTATTTTGAGAGTACTATTTATTTTACACTTTTCATAATTATTTATTTTCATAATACATGCATTGGCATTGTCTTACAAATTTTATAACATATATTTTGAATTTTTTTTAACAATGTTTAGTTAAAGTCCCATTGTTTTCTATAGGGAGAAAGTATTTTTTTTTTGTTTTCATTTAGCGGCTATTTTGTTTTACGCTAAATGTTCTTTTGTACTGTATTCTTGTCATTTTCCATCAGTTTTGTTGGGAGTGAATCATAATTATCTGTTGTTGATCGCTGGATAAGGTAACTCTTTTTAAAAGTTTTTCATGGGGATTTGGGGGTAAGAGGGATGTGGGTAGAACTATTTAATGGTAAGTATAGTGTTGACTTTTATTTTGAGGATTAGGCTGTCATAGTTTGTGTTCTGAAGTTTAGTATTTTGCGTTAGGCCTACATAGCGTTTGTTAACAGTCTAGTGTTATTTTATATTTTAGATATTCTCTTGTCATATTTTGTGTTTATTATAGCTGTAATGTATATGTTGCATTTGAAAATAGTGATATGTGTGGGTGTGTTTTCTATGTTGTTTACAGTGAAGTCATCCCATGGTCCTGTAGGTTTTGCATTTTTGTAAAGGAAATGAATTTTGTTTCTAGCAAGCCAATATTAATATTTTTAATTTCCTTTGATTTTTTTTGGGCTTCCTGGACATATCTTTTATTGTGCTTTTTTTATGGTTCCTTATGACTTTGGATTACTTCAATGGATTGACCTTGGTCTTTTTTATATTTACATTTTTGCTTTGCTTTTTTGAACTTCACATTTTTTTTCTAGTGGGTTATATTTTGACAACATGGATATGGATGGAGGTTTAAGCTACAGAACTGTAAGTTTAATTAATTTATTTATTTTTGGGTATGAAATGTTATAATTTAATATGTATGTATTTTTGCTATAAATTCAATGTGTTATTTCACATTTCTATGTGTTGGATTTACTTGGTTCTATTTTGTGTTTATCCCTAATAGGGATTTTGCTATTCTAAGTTGTGTACTCCTTTGTTATTTATAAAGCTACTAACTTTACATTGTATCATATCATGCATTCTACTCGTTAGTTTACTTATTTTAGTATTAATTTGGGTTACTGATTGCTCGATTCTTAATTGTTGGTAACTAAGGGGTCCATTACGATGACTGGCGGATGCACCTCTGCGATGCTGGCAATGGGAGAAAATGCTTTTTTCCGCCCGTGAGCAGCGGTGCACCCGTCCGCCATATTACAATGGCCAAACACAGCCCATTGTCCGACTCGGACCGCAATCAAAACGTGCCCGCGAGCGCGGCGGAGACAACCAATCCAGAACCACCGCCGTGCGGAATGACGTCCCTCCCGCCGTATAAATTAGGATGCGCAAAACAGCCAGGCCCACCGCAGTGGAGAAACCGGCCATTCTGAGCATACGGAAGCACCACAGCGGAGCGCTAAATCGATAACCGGACCCAACCGCCATGGACCCGGCACTACACGTCTTCCCGGCACTGTACATGATACACCTACAGCAAGCCATGGACCGTGGCAGACGCCGACGCAGGTACGCCATCACACAACTCCGCTAACAAACACAACCCATAACTCCATGTCCGATGTAAGGTGCCTGCCCCCACCAGACACCCTGGTGGGGACAGGAACACAACCACAGGTGTAGCCACACATGTCCCACCTGCCACTAGTCCACCCCTCCACACCCAGGCCACCATGCCTGCGATCCTGAAATAATGTCCAGTTCACGTGACCGCAGCGGTGAATCCACGAGAAAAAATGCACACAATGTAGTAGGCTGGGCCAGCGCAAGGCAGGGGCAGTGCTCAAAGTACACAGGGCAACACCTCCACACTCCACCCACTAGGCCCACCCACACCATGAAGGGACATGCCACGTGATCTTCCTGTGCCCCCACATGCCCAAAAAGCAGCCAGGTGAACACACACACTGCACCACACAACAAACAACTAGGGAGACAGCCTCATCAGGTGTGGCTGCAGAGTAACACACAGCGTACAAGCACTGGGCCAGGGGAACACACACACCACAACAACATCACACTCATGGCAAGTAAACTGGGTCCAAGCACAAATTAAACACACACAGACAATGAACAAACACTCCAATGGACACACAGCCTGCCAAGTCACACCGACATACCCCACACTGACACACAGCAACAAACACAGACCACATGCCAACAGCAATGTAGGACAACAAATAGGAAACCCAAAGTGAGGTGCACACAAATGGAATGGCAAGGAGCTGAACACCAAAAATGTGTACATCACATGCAAGGGAAGGAACACATTACATCCACCCCAGCCCAAAAATCTACACATGGCAGTCACAGTGAGTGAAGTCAAAGCACAGTCACCTCACTGCAACAACTCAGGGAGACAGCAAGGCAACCCATGAATAGGCACAGGGATGAAAGGAAGGGTATGAAGTCCAACCCTGATCAGCCACACATCTGAATCCAAATACATCACAGGAGTATGTCAGCAGCACAACACACAGGGCCCATTGCAACACTCCATGACAGTCAAACACAAGTATGAACCTTCACACAACCCCCACACCCATCACATCTGCAGCACACAACACCAGTGTCAAACACACAGAAGCTTGCCAATAATATCCAGTCAAGACACTGACAATCAAACACACACCCTGGGTGGGATCCACAAACATCACACACACACACAGGTATGGCAGTACCACTGTACACACAAAAACAACAGTCAAACACAGAACACAATCAAAACACACACACAGAACTACTACAACAACAGACAAGACCTGTGCAGCTAAACAGTGCAAATTCAATGGGAGCACAGACACAACAGGAGTACACAACCACATCAGTCATGAAAAACACACAGACAACATACCACAACACATATAAGAAGTGCATCCACTAAAAACAATAATGGAGAACAAAAGGCAGAAATGGGCATACAATGACACATAGACAGACATACCACAACACCCATCCACTCAAAATGATGTCATAGAGTACCACATGTCTGCACATGCACAACCATGACCATAGACACATCAAATGTGAGAGGAGAAAACACCAAGGATGCACATAAAACAAGCAGGGCAACCACAATAGACCTCAGTCCATGTGACAGGCACCCAAGTAAGGCACACCACAATGGCAACACACCTGAATCAAACACAAAAACAACACACACACACTGACAGGAAAATAGAACACCACACACAGAGCAACTGTCAACTGCATGACACAACACAACACAAACACTGCACACAGCCACATCAGCCACAACACATGCACAGGCAAAGATATCAACATGCTACAACAGCCAAACATCAGGGGGTGCACAACAGGCAAGGACAAGGCAACATCAACTCACAGCACTGCATGCACACCAAGCAGTGTGTGCACAACACACATACCAGTTACAAACAGAGATGAGTGACACACCATGAACACACACAACAACAATCTAAACATCACACACACAACAACACACCCAGAATGTCAATCAGTCCACAGCAAACACACATACTACCAAGCCAACACACACAGATGCAGAAGTCTGGGACACAAAAGTTGAAACAACATGATCCGAGGAAACAAGACATTGGCAATGTTGAAGTTGAAAATAGAGCATGTGTCACAGTAAACCATACCCACACAGTAACCCTTTATTTAGCAAGGACACTGACAAGGCACACAACAGGAGTAAATTTCTTCTCTTTATTTACATTTCACACAGTTATGCAGCAAACGTTAGACAAGAGCAAGGCCAGTGGCCAGTCCAAAGTGCAGGTGAGGTACATGAGAAGCTGCACAGGCAAGGGGCAAACAGCAGTGAACAGCAAGGCCAGTGGCCAGTCCAAAGTGCAGGTGAGGTACATGAGAAGCTGCACAGGCAAGGGGCAAACAGCAGTGAACAGCAAGGCCAGTGGCCAGTCCAAACTGCAGGTGAGGTACATGAGAAGCTGCACAGGCAAGGGGCAAACAGCAGTGAACAGCAAGGCCAGTGGCCAGTCCAAAGTGCAGGTGAGGTACATGAGAAGCTGCACAGGCAAGGGGCAAACAGCAGTGAACAACAAGGCCAGTGGCCAGTCCAAAGTGCAGGTGAGGTACATGAGAAGCTGCACATGCAAGGGGCAAACAGCAGTGAACAGCAAGGCCAGTGGCCAGTCCAAAGTGCAGGTGAGGTACATGAGAAGCTGCACAGGCAAGGGGCAAACAGCAGTGAACAACAAGGCCAGTGGCCAGGACACAGTGCAAGTGAGGTACATGAGAAGCTGCACAGGCAAGGGGCAAACAGCAGTGAACAACAAGGCCAGTGGCCAGGACACAGTGCAGGTGAGGTACATGAGAATCTGCACAGGCAAGGGGCAAACAGCAGTGAACAGCAAGGCCAGTGGCCAGTCCAAAGTGCAGGTGAGGTACATGAGAAGCTGCACAGGCAAGGGACAAACAGCAGTGAACAGCAAGGCCAGTGGGCAGGACACAGTGCATGTGAGGTACATGAGAAGCTGCACAGGCAAGTGGCAAACAGCAGTGAACAGCAAGGCCAGTGGCCAGTCCAAAGTGCAGGTGAGGTACATGAGAAGCTGCACAGGCAAGGGGCAAACAGCAGTGAACAGCAAGGCCAGTGGCCAGTCCAAACTGCAGGTGAGGTACATGACATCCAGCATTTAAATGTGTGGTACAGTACTCTGCCATGGTCAGCAACACACTCAGGGTGTCAAAAATGGCCATGCCATGGCACCATTGTGAGACAGACATGTGTGTGAGGGGGATTAACACTCAGACTTGGCTGGCAGTATGACTGGGAGGTGGCTGTCTGTTGGGGCCAGTTGGGGTACTGGCTCGGGGAGAGAAAGGCCCAGCTGGGGTAGAGCCATCAGTGTTCTGGGAAGCCTGAGGGCTGCCAGGCCCAGGTGTGATAGAGCCAGCAGTGGTTTGGGAAGCCTCAGTGCTGCTAGGTCCAGGTGGGGTGGTGGCACGTGGAGGTAGACTCATGCCTGCACGAGACCCAGTGTGTGTGGGTGAAGTGTGAGGGGTGCCCTTCCGCTTCTTGGGGATTTGATATGGCTTCCCTGTCCTGGGATTAAGGCCAAGTGGGGTGTATACAACAGGCACACTGGTCACAAAAGCTGTATCAGCTGCAGATGCTGGTCCCCCTCTGGGGACGTGCTGGATCCTTTGGGACGCTTGGCCCCGGATTGCTTCTGCCCCAGCATCACCTTTTACCAGGTGTCCCCCTACAGTGGCCTCCTTACCCTGCTTCACAGGGCTCTGGATGGGAGTAGATGTTGTGGGTGAACTAGCCTTGGAGCCCTTCTTACGTGTACCCTTAGCAGGCACCTGTTTGTCACTGGGCACGGAAACTGTGTGCCTGTCTCTGCGAGACACTTTTGGGACAGGTGAGTCCTTGGCTGGGGATGCCTCTGAGGCATGTGAGCCAGAGGCCTGCTTTTTGCCATCCTTGCCCTGTGTGTGGCCTGAAGGGCTTTTGCCCCTGTGCTCTGGTGTGGGTTTACCTTTATGTGGGGATGGTGTCTGCGCCCTGGACTGCTTGGGCTGCTGCTGCTGTGTGCTGCGCGTGACGTATCTGTCCCTTGACGTCTGGGGTGTGTGCTCACCATCATCAGATGCGTCCACTGTCAGGGTGGTGGTCCTAGGGCCTGGAGCTGGACCATGGGATTGGGCAAGTTGAATGGCTGCTGTCACTGCAGAGGCCAGAGACTGTACAGTCCGGTGTAGCCCACCCACGTCGGAATGCATGCCCTCCATGAAAGCCCCCACCTGTGCAATTTTTTGCCATGGTCCAGGAAGGCATTGAGGAGAGCTGTCTGACCCACACACAGCTGGCGCAAATGGTCCACAGACTCCACACTGATGGCAGCAGGGGGGACAGGGGCAGGGGCAGTGGTGCCTGGGATGAAGGACACTCTTCCCTTCCTCGTGGTGCAAACACGGGCAGCAAAAGTGGGAGTAGCAGGGAGGGTGGGCACTGAATGCTGTGTGGTGGACGAGGAGGCAGAGTCCCTGTTTCCTTCGGATGAAAACATAGATGCATCACCGCCGTCGTTAGATGACGTAGAGGTCTGCGTTTCTGGCAGGGACTCCTCTAGATGACTACGGTCCCCCTCTGATGCGCTGGTGACATCCGTGTCACTATGCAGGTGAGCATCACCTGTGCCTGATGCCTCACCACTGGTGTCCGTTCTGTGTCCTTCCATGCCCATGTGAGATGCTGCATAAGAGAGAGAGAGAAGATAAGTACATCTGCGTCAAGTTAACAAATATCTGCAAGTGAAGCATCACTAATGATGGACAATGATCCATGTTGGACAACACCATGGGCAGTAACATTGTGCAACCTCAATACAAACATCTAAATTACCGTGGCATGATGCAAAATTGTACATAATTCACCCATGTGATGGACACACAGCCATTTAGCCTGTTGGTGGCTACGTCTAACAACACACACATATCCCTCTGTGCACACCTAGGGCCCTGAAGGGTTCAAAGATCCTACTCACAACATGTTGCCAATGTCACAACATGATCCAGCAGAAGTTACCAACACAGACACAGACTCCAACATAACCACACACAATGTCCATGGGCACATGCCATCCACCATGTCGTATCTTGGGGCACAACTACAGTTGCACATTGGTGTCAGATGTGTAGCCAGCACAAATCTGACGTCAGGCAATGCACACATTGATGATGGCACACTCAGATTATGCACTCTGCTGGACCCTGACATGGGATGTCCGTGACGACACCAATGAAGATGACACCAGAAGGCCACAACTACAAATGTGAAGTCAAGGCCCATTACACCAATGACATGGGAAGGTACATGTAGGGGGAATGCATGACAACTGCACCCCACACTGCGGCCACTTACACACCATTGCCTCACACTAGCAACATCACAGCCCTGCACTGGCCCAGGCCTGGAGCACATGCTGGCAAACAACAACCAGAGTCACACTCACAGAATACTCACCACCAGCTTGCTGCTGATGCACCTTCAGACGTGCATCCAGGTCAGGCTGCGTCACTGCTAAAATGCGTGCCATTAGTGGTGTCATGCTGCGCCGTGCCAACCTGCCGGATCGAGGGATCAGCCCCAGTGTCATCTCGGCCACGTTCCTGCTTAGCCGGGCGATGTCATCCCACCTCTTGTGACAGTGGGAGCGCCGTCTGTTTGAGACACCCAGTGCACGCACCTTTGATGCAATGGCCTTGCGCTGGTTGACTTTGAGCTGCAGACATGGGAGACAAGAGGGGGCAACATTCAGTGTAACCAACCACCATTCCCCAGTGCAGGACCATGACACTGACTCATCCCAAATTCAGCCATTACGTCAGCGGAGACAATACATCTGCTAATTGCAAACATCATCATGTGTGAAACACACATTAATGCATGCAGGTATGAGGCTGGACACAGTACATGCCCATCTCCTGGCCATGCAGGACGCCAGCAGAGAGCTAAATGTGTATGCTGACCACATCTAATGCAATATTCAGGGAATAACAAGACATGCAGGACATCACTACATATGTGACTGGGAATACTCACTGTGCCCAACACTGCGCAGCCCACAAAGCACTTGCCCTTCAACTGCCACACTGTGTCATGGATGTCACATTGAGGGACATGACCTCACAAACGCAGACACTCATCACAAGGCCTGTTGTGTGCAATCTACATCTCTGTAATGGCTCATTGATGGAGACTCAAGAGGAAAAGCACATATGTGACACTCTGTACATTCAGTGTTGTGTCACTGTCAGATTGGGCAGTGAATGTGCAGGCCATTTGGGGTCACACAGAGGTCCAACGTGGGGCAGCTCATCTCTTACATGGAGTGACGATTTGGAAACACAAACAGTGCCAACACATGCGAGTATGTGCACATGCTGGTGGGGACGGAAGAGTTCGGGCACAATAATGTTTGAATGTACCGTGTCATAGGTGAATGACCAACAAGAGTGTCACCCTGGGGGAATCAGGTCATGAGTATGGTGCAGAACTAGAGATGAGGCACATATAGAGGTCTAAACAATGGCCTCACTACCCTCTGGACAGCAACACTAGCTAAGGCCACAGATGAGCCTGTGAAGGACATCAGGGACACACACAGACATGCAGACTGGCAATCACTGTCCTGACTTGTGAAATGAAAAGGTGCAGCCTCACTGTATGTCTGACAAGACATCATACTTCCCTCACATCTGGATGTGCAGGCAGGGAAACTTGTTGAATAGGCCAAACACACCTTCTCCCTGGAAACAGCATGCTAGGCAGTGCATGACCCACCCTCACACTCCCACGCACATACTGCAGCAGATCAACTTCATGTGTCCCCCACCCTGCACTCTCACTCACACTCTGAGATACTCACCACGACATTAGGTGCACCAACGAGCCTTGGATACTGGTTGAGCACCTCGTCCACCAGGAGCTCCAGTTCCTCGGTGGTGAAGGGAGTGGCACGGATCTTCTCAGTCCTCGCCATCACTGTGGGCAGGAGACAGCAGCAGCGGCAGTTGGTGGTGAGGGGTCTCAGGCAGCAGTCCCTGGAGGCAGCAGCAGGTGAGGGGTCTCAGGCAGCAGTCCCTGGAGGCATCAGCAGGTGAGGGGTCTCAGGCAGCAGTCCCTGGAGGCAGCAGCAGGTGAGGGGTCTCAGGCAGCAGTCCCTGGAGGCAGGAGCAGGTGAGGGGTCTCAGGCAGCAGTCCCTGGAGGCAGCAGCAGGTGAGGGGTCTCAGGCAGCAGGCTCAGTGAGCTGTGGCAATGTGTGGCTCTCTCACACACATATATAGCCCCCAGGGCTCGTTTATGTTGTTCTAAGCTGCTGCAATTGGTGTTCCAGGTCTGCCTCATTCAAAACATCCAATGACCGGCCCGCGGTGGCGGAGCACGCCTACCGCGATTTTCAAACTTGCATCAGGCAACCGCGATTGCGCTTCCCATTGGCTGGATGGGCATGCTCCATGGCGTGACACACCGCAGGGGACAGGCGTGCGGTACCGTGGTGGTGCATCTTACAAGTGCATCCAATGACCGGCCCCACGGTGGCGGAGCACGCCTACCGCGATTTTCAAACTTGCATCAGGCAACCGCGATTGCGCTTCCCATTGGCTGGATGGGCATGCTCCATGGCGGTGACACACCGCTGGTGCCAGGCGGTAGTTCCCGCTATTCCTGAGCCATGCATTGCCATGAGTGTCCGGGATCTGGGTGGCGGAGCATGCCATCCACCATTAGCCATGTGTATGTGCCTAGCAATCCCGCCATGGTGTCTCGGAACATGGCGGTGACACACCGCTGGTGCCAGGCGGTAGTTCCCGCTATTCCTGAGCCATGCATTGCCATGAGTGACCGGGATCTGGGTGGCGTAGCATGCCATCCGCCATTAGCCATGTGTATATGCCTAGCAATCCAGCCATGGTGTCTCGGAACATGGCGGTGACACACCGCTGGTGCCAGGTGGTAGTTCCCGCTATTCCTGAGCCATGCATTGCCATGAGTGACCGGGATCTGGGTGGCGGAGCATGCCATCCGCCATTAGCCATGTGTATATTCCTAGCAATCCTGCCATGGTGTCTCGGAACATGGCGGTGACACATCGCTGGTGCCAGGCGGTAGTTCCCGCTATTCCTGAGCCATGCATTGCCATGAGTGACCGGGATTTGGGTGGCGGAGCATGCCATCCACCATTAGCCATGTGTATATGCCTAGCAATCCCGCCATGGTGTCTCAGACCATGGCGGTGACCCACTGCTGGTGCCAGGCAGTAGCTACAGCGAGGGTGCAGCATGACATTGTTGACTATGGGCGTGATGGTGTTCTTAGAGCACGTTTAATGCAGCAATGGACACATCGTGTAGTGTCAATGTCATGGGTCATATCTGTACTTCGAACAGTGGTCACTTTCAATTAAACATGGAACTTGATGTAATTGAAATGAGCTATAGTTCGTAATGAGAGCCTAAACTTCATATCTAACACCAAATGCAACACTGAAAGGACTAATGGGGCACATTACTCCTACACAATTTCATATCTGACCCAAACAATTTACCCAAAGTTCATGTCTCTCACCCCATTTCCACCCAAATTTCGTATCTGAGCCAACTTTTTACACACATATTCATATCTCACACAATATGTTGCTACACAGTACATGATTGTACAAAGATTTCAGCATTGTCTCCATTACTCACCACATATGTCACACTGTTGTCTGTTTGCTATCACCTATTACAGCATTCATGTAAGGTGATTGTTCGCTGTAGCAAAACCAAGAGTATATGTCCGCATGAACATGTGTGTGCTATACACACTGAAGGTTGTAACATACATCACCGGCACACTTTGAAATATGTTCCTCCTTAATCATTTGACCTATCTGTATGCATTTGGGTATGTTTTGTCCCCATATCTGCAAAATATCATCAGTATTACTTGTGTCATTGTGTAGGATATGTGCTCATGTTGTTCGGCCGGTCATATGTGAATTTGTCACATGTATTTTCCACAGCTGTGAGTATGTTGATAGTGGATTTGATGTGTGTGGTGTGTTACGTTGGTACTCACCAAGGACAGGTGCATTGACCTTGTCCACATGAAGATAGTTGGCTTGGTGAGGGACTGTAGCCAAATGTGGTGCTGGTGCTCACTGACTGGTAAGTTTGACATGGCATCTGTGACCAGTAGAAGGTGACCCACAATTGGCCTGGACAGTTCAGTATTGCGTGTGCTTTCATGTGCAGTAAGTGTGTTCAGTTTTGGCAGGGTGCACAATTAGGACACGTGTGCAGTGATATGAAACTAACACGTGTGGATAAGCCTGCTATGGTGTAGTAGCCTTTCTAAGGCACAAGCTGGTCCTACGCTGTGTGGGTGAACTGATGGTGGTGTTGACTCAAGCTAATGATGGCATCCAAGACAGGTGAGATATACCTTGATAGGGCTGGCTGTGGCACCCATCTCACTCAGACTTTTGTTGTTCTAATGGTACCAGAGGCCAACAAGTGATGCACAGACAGCATCTTTGTCTGCATAGGAATGTTGAGAGTCTGCTTTGTTGTTCCTGGCAGGCTGTGTGGTATGTGGCTCAGGATGCTTTTGATAGTAGTCCTTTGGTACCTGTGTTGTGCGATGACATCCCCTGTTGTTATGTGCATGAGGCTGTTGTGTCTTCGGAATTTATTCAGTATGTTCATGCGCTGACTTTTAGGTATAGTGGTGTGGCTTTGTCCGGGTGGTGGTATAGGTTGTTTCTGTGTCACTGTTGTGTGTCCAAGCAGCTGGAGTATTAGCTCCATGGCAAATGTTGTACATTAGTTGTGTGTCTGGGCAGTGCTACCTTCATACTGCATGTCATAGTGCAACTTTAGTGCAGATTGACGTTTGTCTACAGTCCTTTTGGATCACGTACCTTATCCACTTTTTGTGTGCCACATTGACAATCTGTGTGCTTGCTGATGATATTGTGCAGTTGTGTTGTTGTGTCTTGATTCACGTCAAGACTGCATATGCTGTTCATTATTAGTCATTGACTGACTTTGAATTGTGTGTAACAGCATGTATGGCATGTCTACTGATGACAGTGGATATTGGCACATGCTTGTGAATATGTCTGTGAGTGTCTCTAGACTTGTGTGAATTAGCATTGGCTCACATTCCATGCTGAGTCCTTCAGAACTGGACAAATTGTGTAGTTCATGTGTCCCCTGTCATGATTGCACAAGAATGTGTGGCAGGTACAGCAGACATTTGGAAGCCAGCAGTGTTTCTGTTTCACACTTGTCCTGTATCATTTACTGTCCAGGCTGTTTGCACCAGATTCTGAAATGTGACTATTACCATTCACAGACACAGTTTCCATGTTTGTTGTTCTCACAGTGGTAATACTGAAGAAGTGTAGTACAATGTATTCTCAATGTGTCACGACTTTTGACTTGCAGTGTATGGTGCATTGTAATGCCAGTCAATGTTTGCGCTGTGTGAATCAGAAGCTACGGAGTTGTGCACATCTCATGGTCTGTTGCAATGACGTGTCCCCTTTCATCTCACCTAGGAGGCGACCTAATGTGTATCGTTCTGTCACCCTGCTGGCTAACATTGAGGATGATGACGTGATACGCAGATTCCGTCTGGACCGCACGAACATCCAAGACCTGTGTGCCATGTTGGATCCTCACCTGCGGGCTGGAAGGACATACCCAACAGCATTGACAACCGAAACAAAGGTGATGGCGGCACTGCATTTCCTGGCTAGTGGGTCATTCCAGGAGACAGTGGGCATTGCAGGGGGGATGTCTCAGCCCACCTTCAGCATGGTGCTAAGGGATTTCCTGTTGGCCATGATGCAATACAAGGACCAATACCTCATTTTTCCAAGGAGGGCGGCTTTGGCGGATGTAAAGGGGGATTTTTATGCCCTTGGCCACATCCCGAATGTTGTAGGTGCTATTGACTGCACACATGTTGGCCTGGTTCCACCACAGGCACGGGAACACATCTATCGGAATCGTAAACATTCCCATTCCATCAATGTGCAGGTGGTGTGCCAGGCCGATATGATCATATCGCATGTATGTGCCAAGTTTCCGGGCTCTGCACATGATTCCTACATCCTGCACAACAGCATTGTGCCCCAGCTGATGGCCAATCTACTTCCGGAGCGGGCATGGATTGTGGGTGAGTAGGCAGAGTCAAGTTGTGTGCTGTGTGTGCCATGCTGTCCTCTGCCACAGTTGTATTACTGAATCGGTATGTTTATTTCACACCTAGGTGACTCTGCATATCCCAACAGACCGTGGTTGCTGAGCCCACTACGCAATCCTAGGACACCGTCTGATGTCCGCTACAACAATGCACATGGTAGAACACGTCGGGTGGTGGAGCAAACCTTTGGTCTCCTAAAATCGAGATTTCGCAGCCTGGACCGGACCGGAGGGGCACTCATGTACTCACCCAAAAAGGTGTGTCAGATACTGGTAGCATGCTGCATGCTGCACAACTTGGCCTTACGGAAAGGAATACCCATGATCCTGGACGATGATGACCAGCCAGGGCCCCCCCTGCGATCCCACAAATGTCCAGTGACGAGGATAGTGGAGAGGAGGAAGGTGTCGACCAGCATCAGCAGCTCATCAACCGCTACTTCACTTGAAGGTGGGTGACGATGTACAACTGGTCCATTGTCTGTTGATGTAGTTGTTTGGGTGGAGGTCTATGTGATCTTTGTGAGTGCATCCTGTTGTTGACTCAGTACTGGCTGCCTATGTGTTGGATACAGGGTACGACTGGGGGTGAGTGCTTGCAATGTTCAACACTCCGTCCATCATCCCCTTTGGTTTTGCTATGTTCGCCCTAAGTTGGCTGGGTATGCCCAGACGTGGGTCCCTTGCTCACTTTGCCACTGGATTCAAGATAGCCTGGCTGATGACGGCTGTAAGCCAGGAACCGGTCCCAGGATGCTTGTTTCCGGTCCAAGGAAGACATGGCTTGGCAGTTCGGGCTGGACTGTTCCCATGAGGCACAGGGTCAGACTGATTTGCATATGGCCATGTCTGAACTGGGGTGGCGGAGTGAGCTAAAGAATGATGATGGATTAAACCCAGATCAGTTGACTGGGGGTGAGTGCTTGCAATGTTCAACACTCCGTCCATCATCCCCTTTGGTTTTGCTATGTTCGCCCTAAGTTGGCAGGGTATGCCCAGACGTGGGTCCCTTGCTCACTTTGCCACTGGATTCAAGATAGCCTGGCTGATGATGGCTGTAAGCCAGGAACCGGTCCCAGGATGCTTGTTTCCGGTCCAGGGAAGACATGGCTTGGCAGTTCGGGCTGGACTGTTCCCATGAGGCACAGGGTCAGACTGATTTGCATATGGCCATGTCTGAACTGGGGTGGCGGAGTGAGCTAAAGAATGATGATGGATTAAACCCAGATCAGTTGACTGGGGGTGAGTGCTTGCAATGTTCAACACTCCATCCATCATCCCCTTTGGTTTTGCTATGTAGGACCAGCTACAGGATGTCTATGTTGGTACTGTTGCCCATTGTTATGTGTGCATATTGTTGTACAGTGAGGACATGTGTTGTGTGATGGCTGTGATGCCACCACCTGACTAGTGACTTTTGTTCTGTTGTCTTTTGCTAGGTCCCTTCTGCCTCCCCTTGCCTACAGAGGATCCATGCTCCTGTGCCATTGTAACCATGGTAAACATTGCACATACTGTGATAAACTTAGAGCAGACTCAACCACATTTTGGCGTTTTTGTTGTTTATTTGCAATGGGTATCTGTGAGAGGGAAGTGGATATTTACATAAGTGTGAATGGTGAACCAATGAGTTGGCAGTCATGGTAGATGAGACAATCGGGTAGGCACCACATTGCTGTGGTGACACAGTCCAACAGACGGATGCCATTACCATGGCAGTGTGGGTGAGGACAGTGTACAGAGTCAATGGCTGGGTGAAGAGTGTTGACATCATGGCTGGCTCTTTGACTGGCGTTTGGCCGGTACTTTGCCACGGATGAGTCCCAAGTTCTTCTTTGGACGGCCCCTTCTTCTTTTGGCAGGGGGGCATCGTCTGCTGGGCCAGTGGGGTCTGAGGAGTCACCCTTCTCCGTGCCCGCAGGGGTGGATGATGAACTGTCATCCTGCGTGGCAACGGGGGGAGGTGGAGGTGTGGTCTGTGGCACTGGCCTGTCCCTCAGTACCGCCACTAACTGGCCCATGAGGTCCACGATTTGCCCCATACGGTTGTCCATGGACCTCAGCAGATGTTGGAGCTCCAGGGCATCTTTGTGGGCCTGGCCCATTTGTGCCTGTGTGCGTTCATAGGCACCCACAACTCTGGTGATGTTAGCCAGGGCTTCGGTCACAGTGTCCGGTGGTGTTGGAGTCCCACTTGTCCTCCCACCTGCCCTGCTATCACTGACCTGTTGCCTCACCACTTTAGCCACACACCTGCCCTCCACAGTTGGTGGTGTGGGCTGGGCATCCTCTGGGGCTGGCCGACTGTTGCAGGAAACGGTGGTAGTGGTGGTGGTGGTGGTGGTGGCACAGGTCGTTCCAGCAGGGGTCATCGTTGTTGTTGCTGATGGTGGGGGGGCAGTGGGGTCATGTGACCGGTTGCGCCCTGGCACACCAGATGGGCCGGCTTGGAACTCCTCATCCAAAGAATCCAGGGACTCTGCATCAGAGTGTCCATGTTCCAGGGGAGGAGACTGGCTCTGCAAGTTGAGGTTGCTGTCCTCTGCAGTCAGTTGTTGGTCACCTATGGAACAGAGGGTACATGGTCATTGACTTACAGCCATATGGCTTGGTGTGTTTGATGTCTCTTATTTACATGTTATGCAACACACAGTTACGTATTTCATGATTTGAATGTCTGCACAGTGTTGTTCGTCATGAGTCATGACATGATGTGGAGGTACATACATCTTGTTCCATGGTGTGACAAGTCATTGGATGCCATGCCCAACTTGACACTCTTTGTATGGAACTGATGGGTTGTCATCTGACAACTGGCTGCCATGCAACTTGATGTGATGCATCGAAGATGATTACTCTTCCCAACAGATGTTACATATGCACATGTACTAGACATTGTCCCATTGTTATCTCATGCATACCTTTGTAATGTTCTGTGCTTGTATGTATTTGCTCGAAAGACCATGCCTTTTCATTGTTACTATGGTCCTTCATGCTCAGCACCCATGGAATTTGCAGATAGCATTCTGTGCAGTGCATATTTGGTCCCTGATTTGCTTACACATGGGTTTAGTTGAGTCACAGTTCTGTTTCTGTCACAGTTACATACGCATCGCTGTCTGCATTCTATCAAATGGTATGTAATTGGGGTGTATTTTGTTGTGATGTGTGGCATTGTGTTGGCATTAGCTCAATGCTTTCGTTGAGGAATGGTGGGGTGCATGCACTGTCTGCTTACCTGTACAGTTGGCATCTTTTGGGTGGACTTTCTACCACATGCTTCTGGGTGGGAGGGAGTGCTCCATCCTGCTGAGGGATGGGGCAGGGTGTGCCTGGTGGGAGTTGTAGTGCAGGCCTCCCTATTCCAAAGACACCTTCCTGGAAAGATGGCTACCTACCTGTTGGGTGAGGGTGTAGCACACAATGACTGCCACATGGTTGTGGGTGGGGGGAGTAGTCCATCCTGCTCAGCTGTGGGACAAGGGGGCCTGGTGGGAGTTATAGTGCAGGCCTCCCTATTCCAAAGACACCTCCCTGGAAAGATGGCTACCTACCTGTTAGGTGAGGGTGTAGCACACAATGACTGCCACATGGTTGTGGGTGGGGGGAGTAGTCCATCCTGCTCAGCTGTGGGACAAGGGGGCTTGGTGGGAGTTGTAGTGCAGGCCTCCCTATTCCACACACCTCCCTGGAAAGAGGGCTACCTACCTGTTAGGTGAGGGTGAAGAACACAATAGCTGAGACATGCTTCTGGGTGGGAGGGAGTGCTCCATTCTGCTCAGGGATGGGGCAGGGTGTGCCTGGTGGGAGTTGTAGTGCAGGCCTCCCTATTCCAAAGACACCTCCATGGAAATATGGCTACCTACCTGTTAGGTGAGGGTGTAGCACACAATGACTGCCACATGGTTGTGGGTGGGGGGAGTAGTCCATCCTGCTCAGCTGTGGGACAAGGGGGCCTGGTGGGAGTTGTAGTGCAGGCATCCCTATTCCAAAGACACCTCCATGGAAAGATAGCTACCTACCTGTTAGGTGAGGGTGAAGAACACAATAGCTGAGACATGCTTCTGGGTGGGAGGGAGTGCTCCATCCTGCTGAGGGATGGGGCAGGGTGTGCCTGGTGGGAGTTGTAGTGCAGGCCTCCCTATTCCAAAGACACCTCCATGGAAAGATGGCTACCTACCTGTTAGGTGAGGGTGTAGCACACAATGACTGCCACATGGTTGTGGGTGGGGGGAGTAGTCCATCCTGCTCAGCTGTGGGACAAGGGGGCCTGGTGGGAGTTGTAGTGCAGGCCTCCCTATTCCACACACCTCCCTGGAAAGAGGGCTACCTACCTGTTAGGTGAGGGTGAAGAACACAATAGCTGAGACATGCTTCTGGGTAGGAGGGAGTGCTCCATCCTGCTGAGGGATGGGGCAGGGTGTGCCTGGTGGGAGTTGTGGTGCAGGCCTCCCTATTCCACACACCTCCCTGGAAAGAGGGCTACCTACCTGTTAGGTGAGGGTGAAGAACACAATAGCTGAGACATGCTTCTGGGTGGGAGGGAGTGCTCCATCCTGCTGAGGGATGGGGCAGGGTGTGCCTGGTGGGAGTTGTAGTGCAGGCCTCCCTCTTCCAAAGACACCTCCATGGAAAGATGGCTACCTACCTGTTAGGTGAGGGTGTAGCACACAATGACTGCCACATGGTTGTGGGTGGGGGGAGTAGTCCATCCTGCTCAGCTGTGGGACAAGGGGGCCTGGTGGGAGTTGTAGTGCAGGCCTCCCTATTCCAAAGACACCTCCATGGAAAGCTGGCTACCTACCTGTTAGGTGAGGGTGTAGCACACAATGACTGCCACATGGTTGTGGGTGGGGGGAGTAGTCCATCCTGCTCAGCTATGGGACAGGGGGCCTGGTGGGAGTTGTAGTGCAGGCCTCCCTATTCCAAAGACACCTCCATGGAAAGATGGCTACCTACCTGTTAGGTGAGGGTGTAGCACACAATGACTGCCACATGGTTGTGGGTGGGTGGAGTAGTCCATCCTGCTCAGCTGTGGAACAAGGGGCCTGGTGGGAGTTGTAGTGCAGGCCTCCCTATTCCAAAGACACCTCCCTGGAAAGATGGCTACCTACCTGTTGGGTGAGGGTGTAGCACACAATGACTGCCACATGATTGTGGGTGGGGGAAGTAGTCCATCCTGCTCAGCTGTGGGACAAGGGGGCGGGTGGGAGTTGTAGTGCAGGCCTCCCTATTCCAAAGACACCTCCCTGGAAAGATGGCTACCTACCTGTTAGGTGAGGGTGTAGCACACAATGACTGCCACATGGTTGTGGGTGGGGGGAGTAGTCCATCCTGCTCAGCTGTGGGACAAGGGGGCCTGGTGGGAGTTGTAGTGCAGGCCTCCCTATTCCACACACCTCCCTGGAAAGAGGGCTACCTACCTGTTAGGTGAGGGTGAAGAACACAAAAGCTGAGACATGCTTCTGGGTGGGAGGGAGTGCTCCATCCTGCTGAGGGATGGAGCAGGGTGTGCCTGGTGGGAGTTGTAGTGCTGTTTGCCTGGACACATACAACACAGTAGATGTTGTCTACCTTTGTGATGTTTGAGGTGTGGTGGATGTAAAATCAGTGTTACCTGTGTGTGTTTTTAGGGTGCAGATGTGTGTTCTTGTGCCTCAGGGATGTATCTTTGTAGTTGTGCAAGACAGTACATGGCAGTTTCATGGTATACATTAGTTGGTACTTACCAGCCTCCACTCCCCCGGGTATTCCTTCAAGAGTCTCTGGATGCAGTATGGCAAGCACCTTCTCCTCCCACGCAGTGAACGGTTTTGGTGGGATGGGAGGGCCTCCACCAGTCGCCTCTGCCAGCTCACGGTTCTTGGCCCTCCTCTTCTTGACAACACTCTTCAGGTCATGCCACCGCCTCATGATTTCATTCTTGTTGCGGGGCACATTCCCTACTGCATTGACCTTGCCCACTATCCTTGCCCACATGTTTGTTCTTGTGGCTAATGGTGTCTGTTGGACCATGCTGCCAAAGAGTTAGGGTTCTACTCTGATTATCTCATCTACCATTACTGTCAACTCAGTGTCAGTGAATTTTGGCATTTTCTGTGGTGCCATGGTGTGTGCTGTGCTGATGTTTTGGGGTGCAGTTGTGAGGGTGGTGTAGGTGGTGTGTGTGTGTGTTGTTGTGCTGGTGAGATGTGTGGTGTTTTGCCTATCCAATGTGCTGCAGGGTTTGGTTCCTTCAGGGCTGGAGTAGTGCAAAGGATTGTGGTCAGGGAAGGGGCTGGTTTTATGCTCAGCTATGTGGGTGTGTCAAGATGGTGTAATGCAGTCAGGTGTGCTGTGTGGGTTGTTCTGTGATTTGTATATTTGATTTTGCCATGGGGGTGTGTCATTGGGATGTTTCAGGTTATTTTGGGGGCAGGGCTAGTTGCCTGTGTGCATTTGGTGGCCTTATTGTGTATTTTTTTTACTTGGCCGCCATTTTTTTTGTGGAGCATCCGCAGCGATGGCTGTGCTGCAGGCCTTCCGCCGTATCTCACATTCATTACTGTTAGCGACCGTGGTGGACAGAAACAGCGGAACGTACTGCAGTGACATCGGGGATATCATAATATCATTGGCGGTCACTCCGCGTGTCTGGCGGCGGGTTGATGTGTTTCTGCTATGTTACCGACCATCGCAGTTGAATTTTCACTTTCTCTGTCCTCTACGGGCGGTTTTTCGATGCCTCCTACCGCCGCGGTCGGAATATTTTGGCGGTTGATCCTAATAGGGTCGGCGGTGTTTCCACGGTACCTGCGGACGGTGATTTTCCGCTACCATGGCGGTCATATTTTTTTCCGTCCGCCATCGTAATGACCCCCTTTGTTCTTTTTGTCGGACTGCTATGAATTTGTGAACTTCAGGTTGAGTTTTTCCCAGTGTGGCTTGGAAGGCATTGTACTATCCTTCTACTGTGTTGTTGGTTTTGACTTCTTGAGCAATGGTGCTGTCATAGACATTCCACCATGTTATGTAGAATTTGAGTTGGCATCTGTGTTCGAAGCAGTGCAGTCTGCCAACCCAAGTGTCTTCAAAGTAGTCCATTAGGGGACCTAGTTTGTGTGTGTTTTGTTGGGAAAATGGGCTTTTTGAAAGTAAGTTTTAGTGGTTAGCTACCTCTGTTATAGGGACATGGGCTAGCGCATTTAGTTTTTTTATTTCAAATGCAAACTGGCTGTTTGTTGCATATTCTACACTAAAGGCCTGATTACTACTTTGGCAGTGCAACGCTGGGACCATCCCGCTGCCGCATCGCCAAAGCCATGGTTGGACAGCCCGCCAGATTAGGAGTTTCCTCCTGTCTGGCGGGCTTAGTTTTAGACATTCCCAAGCGGTGCCCTGAAAATGGGCACCACAATGGGACTGCCAGATACAGTTTCTGTAGAGCATGGACTGAAAAGTCCATGCCGTGCAGGAACTGATGTGCATGCACCCAGGGGGGCACATGTTGTGTCCCCCTGTGTGCATCCACAAGGCATGAGGCACTAGGGGTCCCTGTAGGGCCCCCTTTTTTTCCTCTTCACCACGGTTTTTATGGAGGTGGAATCGCCATGAAAACCATGGTGGAGAGGAAACTTGTAATATGCTTGGCTGGACCGCAGGGGTCCCGCCAAGCATATTACTGTCTCCTTACCACTGAAACACTGCCAGGGAGTGGTGGTTCCCTGGCGATTGTGGCAGGGCTGTGTCAGTCCCACCGCCCATATCATATTAGGGCGGTCGGGAGACCACCACCGCCGCGCCCCCATGAGTCTGACAGTCCGTGGACTGCCAGACTCATAATCGGGGCCTTAGGGACTGATTACGATCTTGGCGAGTGGGATACTCTGTCACAAATGTGATGGATATCCCATCTGCCATATTACAAGTTCCATAGGATATAATGGATTGTTGGAGATGTCTCCAAATGCTCTGACTAAAGAGGTAGTAACAGCAATGAATGCCTGTGTGTGGTTACAGTTTAAATATTGTTTGTATCATTGCTTGTTCAAAGTTTATTATTATTAGAAGTGAGGAGTAGTTGTTTGTTTTAATTTTAACTTGCTTTAGTAATTTGTAGTAAGTGCTACTTTGTTTATTAGGTAGCAAGACATACATGAGAGGTATATTACGTGTTTTGATATTCACCATGTATGGTGTATATCTGAGTGAATGGTTTAGGGCACTGCTTTCAATGTTACGTCTCTCATCCATGTTCGAAATTGGCTTAGTCTTAATAAATTATCTGCTGTAGCAAATATATGAATGTGTTTGCCATTCCTTAGGGTGTCATGTAGGAGGAAGGGCTCATCATTATGTTTGGTGGTTAAGTGTTCAGGAATTTAGATGTGTTGGTATCTTCTAGGGGCAGCAGCAGTATCATTGGCAGCTTTCTTAGTTAATGCTATTAAAAGTTTTAAAGAGAATGAAGATAGTAGCTGTCCTGTGCTGTGTTCATGTACTTTAGAATTTTAGTTGTTGGCTCTTGGAAAATAGTACTTGCCTCTTTTAAATCTTGAAGTACATGCCTTACTTTGGTTTTGGTGACATTTGGTGGGTGGTTGTGTTCTCGCACATTAATAACATCATTTTTCTTAGTAGGCCTCACATAACATGCATTAAAGTACATTTCCAATTAACTATCTCGTGTTTGTGCTTTCTTGGCAATAAGCGTAGCCCATATGCAAGAGTAGCTGTTTGCCTAACTGGGAGGTGATATATCTTGCTCTTTCTGTCATTCTGTCTGAAAATAGTTTCAGAATACTGTTGAAAAAGTGCTATAATTTTACTTTTGCTTTGCAAATGAACATGAAATATTACAACAACCATTTTGCATTTTATACTTACATATGTGTTTTTGATTATAATTACAGTTATTTTTCTGTTTGGTGGTTTACTTTCTGTTAGTGGGAAAAAATTGCATCAGTTGCATTTAGAACGTTTATTTGTGGGTAGTTTATTGGCTGGCGTAGGTTGACAGCTTTTGATTTTATTTTTTACATTTAAGGCTTATTTAATATTTAGAAGTGGTTTGATTTTACTTATTTTTCATGTGCCTTTTTCCCGATGTTCGATTGCTGAATTGTATTGGTGGGTGTGTAGGTTGTAGATGGTGTTGTATTTTTTCCGTAGAATCTAAAGTTTGGTAGATAAACAAAAATAGAGAGTTTGGTTAGTAATTTGTATTTTTACATTTTCTAAATAGTTACTTTCAACTATGCTAAAATAAATGTGTTATTTACTTGTTGAAGGTAGTTTTTCTTTTTAGCTTTTCTGTTGGCAATCCAGCAGAGTGTCATTGTCTTGCAGCTTTAGTGTGGTAAGTGTTAGTGTGGTAAGTTTTAACATTTTCTGCTCCTTTCATATTGTATTCATAATTAATTTCCTATTTTTATTGGTTAGTTAGCTTTAGGTTTTTGTTTTCTAGTGTTTGTTTACCTAGTTTTTTAATATCAGTAATTACCTTTTTATGGCTTTTATACCTGCAGCATTTAAAACCTTGAAGAAAAAGGTAGCTGGACCTGTTTTGACCCCACTACTGGAAGCTGTACGAGCAAAACTCCTTCCAACAATTTCATATGGAAGTGAGGCTTTAAGAGGGCAGGATGCAATCACTCTGGTTAATGCCGTCTCCCAAGCTTATAGAATTATATTCTCCTTGCCAAGTTACACCTCCCCGGATCAGATAAGGCTAGAATTTGGACTGGTCAAGTAATCACTAGCCAGACGCTGCACATACATAATATGCTGGAACAAAATCAGGAAAGCTGAATCGAACACATTGAATCATATGTTGTGGGACGAACTACAGCATTGTCATATATCACTGGGTAGAGAGTATTTGCAAGAGACACTTGCTCTTACAGGTCTTGACCAGCTTTGGGAAATGTCAATTGACCTACAGGCCTTTAAGCATTTGGTAAAGAAGTCTCTTAAAATTCAATCAGCTACAGAAGATAAAGCCACATTAGCACAAAGGACACATGGGTGGATGACATTAAACAATTCTATTGCACCACAAGACTATTTTGCCACTGGTTACCCAGTTTTTAGTAAGCAGCAGTTTTTAATATACCGGCTGGGGTTACTACCAGTCAACGAACACATGGCACCTTGGCTACGCGGTAATCTACCTGTCATTTGTCGCCTCTGTGGGAGTTGCAAGGAGTACATGTTGCATTTGGTTTGCTCCTGTAATACTATAACAGCAGTAAGGAAACAACTGTTAATGAAGGCTTTTAACCAAAGAGGAATATGAACAAGAAGACAGGCAATCTTAGCCTGTTTTGACCCAGGGGACCTGCAGTTAAATTGCCATTTTGTCAAGTTTCTGCTAAAAGTGGAGCAAAGACTAAAGAACACGTAAATCGTCCAGTACAGTTGATATAAGAAACAATTCAACGGTCATATCATCCTCTAGGAACAATATAGAGTTCCTCAATACACTATTAGGGGCAGACCCATTGACTTTTACCGAATCCCCCTAAGGATGATTAATGAACTGAAATACTTCCCTTGAGTGTTCTTTTAGCCTTAAAATTGTGACCTTCACTTGTCTCTTACTATTAGAAATATTTTATATTGACACTAAAAATGTTACCATTTGAATTTAATTGTGTTTCACCATGAATTTATGTTTTGTCATGTAAATGTATAAGTTACTATCGAATGGTTATATTAACTTTTAGGCCGTCAGGGGCGGATTGGTCATTTGTTCGCAGATATACGAATTGGAATGTTCTTGTGTAATAGCATCCCTAACTTTAAAGTTGCGACTATCTGATTTCTTTTTATCTGTTATATTTTGAAAAATTGAATTGAAAGATTTTATCAATCATTTTTTTAACTTACTATGTAAACATGTATTATCTTGTATATTTATTGCAATGGTTTTAAGTAACCACGCAATTGTCTAAATAAACTTTTTTTTTATATTGAGCATTTTCGAATAATCAATACAGGACAGACATATTAAAAAAAAAAAAAGGAAAAGCAAAGCCAAATACAAATTAAAATGAACATGAAATACTATATACAAATAGGGAAATTTGCAGTCGTGGCGTTATACATCACATTCAGTACATGTCTGCACAGTTATGTTATGGTAAACAGTCTAAATATCGAGTTTTTAATTTCGACCTACAATAATATCGAGTTTGAAATATCGTAGGGACACAATATCGAAGTCAAGAATATCGACGACCAGAATATCGACCTCAAGGTAAGAAATATTGTTTTTGTTAATATCAAAGTTAGTAATATCGATAGCAAAAATATCGATGTTACTAATATCGATATTTATATTAGTGTTATGTATTTTATTATGTATTTTATGTTTGTATTTATATTTTTTGTTAATTATTGTACTAGTTTTAGAATATATGTATAAAAGTTTTAGAAGTTAGTAATTTTTTTTAAAGTAAATTATGTGTTTTAGTACCGTAGCGGGTTGTGGGTTTATAGGGGAATAGGGTGGGAAGTAATTTAATTATATTAAATTAATTTAAAATTTTTAGGAATTAGTCAATATTTTTAAGTAAATCTTGCGTTTTAGTTCTGTAGCGGGTTGTGGGTTTATAGGGGAATAGGGTGGGAAGTAATTTAATTGTAATTAAGTAATTATTTATTTTTATTTATTGGTATTGATAAATACTTTTATGTTAATTAATTATGAATTGGTAATTAATTTTTATTAATTGGTAATTAATTTGTATTAATTGATTATTTGGTCATTATATTAAGTGTATTAATTTATTATTGAAGTGTGTTGTGATTTTATAGTGCAATAGGGTGGGAAGTAATTTAATTGTAATTAAGGGGCCCATTACGATGGCGGGCGGAAGCACAACCGCCGTGCTGGCGGATGCAAAAAGCACCAGTTACCGCCGGCAGGCAGCAGTCCACACGCCCGCCCAATTACGATGCGAAAAGCAGGCCAAACACCGCCGGCAAGCCAGCAACACCGTCCGCCATCAAAGTGCGCCCGTACACGTAGCGGCGCAGCCCAACTGACACACACCGTCCGACGAAACACGTCCCGCCCGGCGCATAAATTACGATGCCGCAAACAAACGGCTCCCACGGCCAAGAGATACCGTACGACAAACCGAAGCGGTAACACGGACGCCGAGCACGGACAACGAAAAGCGGCTCCCCCGAGCATGAATCCAGCACTGCAGGCCGTCCCCATGCTCCTGCTGATGCACCACCAAGGACGCAACGTACCGCGGAGACGCAGGTAGGCACACACACAACAAGTGCACGCAAACAGCGCACACAGTGCAAGGGCGGAAAAAGCGGACAACCCCCACCAGCGCGTGTACACAACACATCCACCATCGCATCCACATATGACACACAGGCCAAATCGTAACATCGCAGAACACATGTGTACACACCACCTGGGACTAGGAACCAACCACCCCGTCACGGCCCCAAAGCGCCGATGACGCCGCCACACATGCGCACAACGCAGAGGCCAACCGCAGCGCCATGCATGCGTCGCACACAGACACAGGGACACAACCAAGCAGCACACACATCAGCCCCACCCCGAACGCACATGACACGTGACAGGCCGGCCACAGACATGTCCCCAACGCCCAATTCACGGACAACACCCAACGCCACACAACCGACGCACACATGTCAGTGAAGACACGCAACAGCAGGACACACCCCAGTGTAACAAACATGGCGTAGCACACAGCGGCGGCAACACCAACTAGGAGAAGCAGGGCCCCTTCGGGAAGAGGAACGCCAGTACCACACAGAAACACCCATACCACCCTGCACATATGAACAAGACATATAAAACGGAACACCAAAGAGCCCGGGGACCGACAACAGGTGGCCCAAGAATAACATCCACACACAAGGCCCAACGCAGAGCGGAAAGGCAGCCTGCCGCCCACACAAGGGAGAGCAGACAGCACTGAATGACCTTCCATTCCAACTCCGAAACCACAGCCCTACGACAGAAGCCGGTGAATACAGCCATTGTCCAAGAATAGACCAACACAGGCATGCCGAGGAGACCGACCACAGGGCAGATAGCGCATATCACAGAAGCACACAACGGACGGGGAAGAAAGAAGAAAACACTCCCCCATGTCGGCCACATGCAAGTTAATTGGAAGGAGTCACACAGCACTGACCTTGAACTGTCTGAGAAGCATGTGGGAAGAGGGCCCGTGTCCTCCAAACAAGCCAACAGAACACAAGTCCTGTCTCCCCACGACTATACAGAGCTCACAGCAACCCCGGAGCGTGCACATTGCAGACTGCACACACAGCCGGAGCACGCCACCTCAACGAACCGCTGCGAAATGGCAACCGCAACACACCTACCCAACTACGCCGAACAGCTCAAGCTGTACAAAACCAACCTGTGCCATACATTGGGATGCGATCTCCTGTCCCTGCTGAACGTAAGTTACCGACTGACTTACCGCATCACATTGTTCAGCTGCGTCATGCCCGTCTTCTACTGTCGGAGGTGTCCCTACCAGCATCCCGTCGAGATATGCCTCTCCAACCCGGCATGTCTGAAGGCGGACCTGCTACCACTACTCCTCCCTCTGGACGCACACAACAGGGCCTGCTCTGCCTATGGGGGCATGGCGTATGTGGCCAACATCGCACCCGCACTGAAATGGGACCACTGTGCCTCCACACGACGGATCATCGATAACAGCTACATCGAATGTCACCCAGCATGCCCCATCATGGTCCTCCAAGGGACAACCTACGAACAACACCTTGACAGCCACCATCCGCTTCATTGGCTGGCAAACATGTACACCACCAATGACATGGAAGCCCTGCTGGACGGCATCGCATACCTGACAACCTGTAAATACGTCGGACCACAATGCAGGTTCCCCGAGTGACCTATGATGTCCAACCCCGCACCCATGCTTAGCTTCCGCACGGACTGGCCAGTCACCACCACAACAGCCATACCAAACGACCGGCAACTGTAACCACACCATCAACGACATCGCCATGACATCGGATATGACCGGGACATGCACACTGTTCCCCATCACATCCAGGAACACCGCATGCATCGTGGGAGGCAGTGGCATGGGCTCTGTGTATCGCACCCACATGGACGGAACTGCACGAACAACCAGGACACGACATGGATCCAGCGCCCATGGACACACACACCGCTCAGTGGACATGAATAGGTCGCCTGGAGTCTGTGGGTGCTGCACCCCTCCCACCCCCGCCCCGGGAATCCCATACCAGGACCTTTGCATGGACGACAAGTGCATACAACAACAACACGACCCCAGTGACTGTGACATGTCCAGTAACCACCACAGTGCAACAACAAGTGGCACGCCGCTGCATGCACGCAAGCACATGCCCTGATGTCATCTCACATGCACGCGTGCATGAGGAACAACCGCAGCAAACCTGTCACATGGAACTGAGATGGACTGTGCCCATGATGCCAAGCGGTCTGGTAGGCTACATGTATACCGTCTGTGTCAAAGTCCGCAGCTCCGCAGCTATACGTAAATGTACATTAGCACAGCCTTGGCCAAGCAGATGTCACTCTGAAGCCCACATCCCACATGCAACACCCAATCACATGTAACCCCACTCCCTATCCCATTTGCAATCATGCTCAGTATATCCTCAACATGTATTCCGCTGCCAGTAGCGTCCACTATACTGCATCACAGAGGACAGAAGACTCAATATAATGTTTGAAACCAAAACTGTCTCCGCTGACTCATTTCACAAGTACGAATGAGAGAGGATGAGAGTATGTGAAGTACACGGCAGTCGTGACATGACCATGTAGTCCACTGGTATTGGATGTCAACGCAAATGAGTAGCACTACTGTGGAAGACACACATGTGTCGTGTGAAGTCGTATGGACGCAGTGCTCAGGTGGGTGGGTGCGACGGGTAGATGCGCACATGCCAAGTTGGAGCACGCCGTGTTGGGAGGGGTCATGAACAGTACACCACCGCTTCCCTGGGCATTGTGAGAGGACACCTGTCGGGGGGAGTGAACACGTGTGTGCATAGCAGCCGGGCACACGTACAAAGCGGTACCAGGCGCACCTCAGCCCACCCTCGGTGGACAAGCTGGATCCTGTTGTGCGCCCGCCATGCCCCTGACAAGGCACACACAGCCCCAGTCGACCAGGTGTAACCCCAACATAGTCAATCCGCACAGGCGATACAGGGCACGGGATGGCAGTGGAGCATGGTGTGTGAGAGGTCTCCTCGCGCTCCTCCTGGTCATATCACGCAGGCAATAGAACCTCAACGTCTAGCATGGCACAAGTCAGATGGAAGTGTAGGGGGACGCACCACAGCACGAGCAGCACTGACGTCACGGGAGGTGGCTCGCACCATCCCATCCATTGCCCATCATACCAACCACGCCACATGCCATTGCGACTAAGTGCAAGCGCGTGCGCCACCACCCCCGAGCCCTCCCCAGAGAGGCCAAAGAGTGAATGTGTGGGCCATCAGCCACAGACGGACGCGGCCTGGCCGCAAGGGCAGCCCAACCACTGGGTGTCGCAGGTGGCGGATCCGGAAGGCGAAGACTGTGATGCATAGTCCATGCAGGCCGGGTCTCCATTTGGGGCACCACGCAGGTGGACGGCGTCCCGCGACACATCATACCCTGAGACAGCCCACTCGTGCAACTGGACCCACACATACACTCCTTGCCCTCTCTGGTGCGAGCTTGGGGCTGCCTGTGCAAGCGCTAGCCTCGCAGGTGAGCATGCATATTGGGGGAGCGAGGGGAGGACATGAGGGCTGGGGCGAAGATGACTGTATCACTGTCAGTTAGTACAAGGGATGACCCAGATGTGGAAAGGAAGAGACGTGTCCCGTGTGTACTGCAACTAGTCGCCAATCCAACTACCCCCATGTCCGGAATGTAAGCCCGCACCTAGGCCCGCCCATCCGCCACATCGAACATACCACCAGCACGACAACCTTCCCATTCGAAACACTGACTGGGGGTGGCGACCAGTGTACAATCATGTGTAGCCTACCCACGCGTACATGTGGGCCCTCCATGATCCATGTCACCTGCGGCAAAGTCATGACATGCGCAATGAGGGAAGTGAGGAGAGCTGTCCGCCCCACGCGCAGAAGGTGCATCAGCTCCACAGACCCAGCAGCGAGTCCAGCAGGGGTCACATGTGCAGGGGCAGCTGTGCCTGGTGTGAAGGCACATGCATATAGACAGCACATCGACCAATGTGTAGTCTGCCCACATCTACAGTCCATCATCATGCGGACATAGGAATTGAACACAGGGCAACACATCTTAGTTGGTGCACCCACCGTGACCAACAATGCGCAATCATCGACGTACCCGCCCTGTGCATGGCCCCCCACCCAACGGAGGCACATCCAGTGCCACCATCCCACACACACAAGCCTTCCACGGAACATGCTGTGTCCAATGGTCAGTACAGAGTCAGCGCCCATGTGGTGGATCCTGAACAGGAGACACATGCACACACATGCCAGCTCCCACTGTGTACGTCTGCCACCTGGCACGTGCAATGTAACCTCTCACCTGTGACGTGTGACTGCAAGCACACAGCCGTCTTGGCATGGGGCTGTCAATGTGGACACCTGTCAATGTTTCGGGAGGTGTGATCCGTACAGTGCTGTACATAGGGTGCAGTGCTGACACCTACTACTGTCTCATATCCCCTCGTGCCACAGGTCCCACTTGTTTTGGCCGCTCAGCCTGTGCCCACATCGTCGTCGTCGTGTGCCATACTCATCCAGCCGCGGAAGCAGTTCCATGCTCAGCAGACATTCATGTTGCCGTGGCGTTGCCGCTTGACGGATATGCAGTCAGTCCCCATCAGCACGCCCCGCAAGTCATTGGGGCCTAGATCCCCATGTGCATGCACATGGCAGTGGTTTGTATCACTAGCCATTGCCATTGGTGGGAGACCTGTGTAAGTGTATTGTGGCCGTGCCATCCCAGCTTGACAGCTGGGCTGTGGCTCATGTGCTTGCTCAGTCATGTCAGTGATGTGTATGCGAAATTGCTATGTGTCGTGTTGCTTTGACATGTGTCCTCTGCCATTGTCCCTAGGCGGAGACCGAACATTGACCGCCCATACCAATTGCTGGCAGACATGGAGGATACGGAGGTCATTAGGAAGTTTCGGCTGGACAGGCCAACCCTGCATCGACTGTGTGCCATGTTAGAACCCCATCTCCGTCCCCGCAGGGTGTATCCGACTGCTGTCACCCCCACGGCTAAGGTGATGGCCGCCATGCATTTCTTCGCCACTGGGTCATTCCAGCACACAGTGGGCAGTGGAGGAGGGATGTCCCAGCCCATGTTCAGCAAGGTGCTGAGGGATGTACTGGCAGCCATGATGCTGTACCGGAACAGGTACATCCGCTTCCCCAGGGCTCGTGAATTGGCGGCAGTGAAGGGTGCATTCTATGCCCTTGGCAGAATCCCACACGTCGTTGGAGCCATTGACTGCACACATGTCGGCCTTGTTCCACCACAGGCCACTGAGCACCTGTACCGCAACAGGAAGCACACGCACTCCCTGAATGTGCAAGTGGTGTGCCTTGCGGACATGGTGATCACCCACGTGTGTGCAAAGTTCCCAGGCTCGGCCCATGACGCACACATAATGCGCAACAGCATCTTGCCACGACTGATGTCCAATATGCAACAGGATCGTGCCTGTATTGTCGGTGAGTATGTGGAGTGGTGTAGCGTGCTGGCTGTGCGATGCTGTCCCCTGTCCAGTTGGATTAGCAACGGTTCTCTGTGTCCCTCACACCCAGGTGACTCTGCGTATCCGAATGGGGCATGGCTGCTCAGTCCATTGAGGAATCCTCGCACCCCAGCAGACGATCGCTACAATGAGGCACATGGGAGGACCAGACGTGTGGTCGAGCGTACCTTTGGCCTCCTCAAGTCCAGGTTCAGGTGCCTGGACCGCACCGGGGGTGCGCTGGCGTACTCCCCACAGAAGGTGTGCCGGATAGTGGTGGCGTGCTGCATGCTGCACAATCTGGCCATTCGGAAGCAGATCCCCCTCATCGTGGATGACGGAGACCAACCAGGGCCCCAGCCCGCAGACCAGGACAGCTCGAGTGAGGAGGACAGCGGAGAGGAGGAAGCTGGTAATGTGCGGCAGCAGCTCATCGCCCGCTACTTCACTTGACGGTGAGTGTCCATGTACGACGGCTGATGTGGCTGTATCTGTGCAGGTGTGTGTGTGCTGTGTCAGGGTGGCCGTTTGTTCACTGCGTGCTGTGTGTCAACGCTCCATGGCCAGGGTAGTATGCCACTGTTGGTGGCTGTGGCATTGTGCCCTATAGCTCTGTGCGATGTGTGTACATTGCTTGTAGTTGTTGACATGTACTGTGTGATGGGTGTGTGACACACTCATTGAATGTGCTCCTGTTCTGTCTCCCACCCCTAGGTCCCTACAGGCCCTCCGGATTCAAATGCCATGCCACGCATCAGGTGCCTTTCCGCCCAAGGTGGCCGTTGTATTCCGTACAAATAAGACACAGGGCACAAACAGCAGTTAGTGAAAAAGGTGCATTTATTACAAACTGTGACATGTGATTGTGTGTAAGATGATGACAAAAGTGGTGCGTGCAGTGACAATGAGCTGTCGGTCATGGCTGCGTGATGATCAGGGTGTACCCACTGGTTCTATGTCCATAGTCCAACACACACATGCCATCCAGATGGCTGTGTGGAGTGGGATCGTAGTCCAAGTCAATGCAGTGGCTGGTCAAGGAAGGCTGGCGGAAGGCTGGCTGGCTGCCTCACTTGCGACTGGAGCGTGCGAAGTCCTCCCGGGAGATCTGTTTCCTCTTCGGACGGCCCCTTCCACGTTTGCGAGGGGGGTGCCTGCTTGCGACATGCTGGTGGTTGAGGTGTGATCACTGGCTGTGGACGCAGGGGAACTGGACACTGCTGCTCCACCCTGCGCCCCGGCAGGTGGTGCCGGAGGGGGAGCTGCTGTCCCTGGCTGTGACCTCACCGCCACCACCAGCTGTCCCATGAGGTCCACGATTTGGCCCATACGGGCGTCCATGGACCTCAACACCCCCAGCACCTCACGCGTGTCTGAGGCAGACCGGACCCATTGTCCTTGGGCCTCTTCATAGGCCCCAAGGACTCTGGCCATGTGAGGCAGGGCATGGCTCCCAGGGGAGGCTGGTGTTTCCCTGACCCTGCTCCTGCTACCAGTCCTGCTGCCACCGGCCTGCCCACTAGCCACATTGCTCACCACGGTCCTCGCTGTGGCTCCCAGGGTGGATCCAGTCGTCCGGGCCACCACCTGCGCTGGGGCTGGTGCCAGCGGAGACGTGGCGGTGGTGGCGGCGGTGGTGGTCGGTGCGGCGATGGTGGCGGTTGCGGCAGTGGTAGTGGCCACAATGACCGTGGGTGTGGCCGCAACGACAGTGGCAGCAGGGGGCTGTGAATGTTCAGCAGCCCTGGATGATGGGTTGGTGGGTAGGAGGGGTCCTGGGGAGCGGCTGGGCCCTGCCACACCAGATGGGCCTGCTTGGTTGTCCGTGTCCGAAGAGGAGGACAGATCCTCCAGATCCGTGTGTCCTCGTTGGGGGCTTGTAGGCTGGCTGTGCTGGCTGCTGGCTCCATCCCCAGCATCCAGCAGTTCGTCACCTGTGGAGAGAATGAGATTAGTTATTGTGTTGCACCTGGCGAAGTATGTATTTGTCGTCTGACATTGACAGTTCGTGCAATCTCGTACATGGGTTTCCCGGAGGCGTGTGTGTGGCTGTAGCATCTGTAGTTGTGTGTGCTTGGCAATGGGACTGTGTGCTGTGCACATGTGGCATGGGACGGATTGGCCATGCCGATGGGTGTGTTGCTGTGCCCCTACTTATTGTGACTCTGGTGTATGCGGGCTCCTGGCCCATCCTGGGTCTGGTTTGTACTTTGCTTTTGGGGTTCAAATGGAACGCTTAGGAACGCATATGGCAACATGGGGGCCATGCCCCAGATTCGCATTTGGGAGGGAATATGCTTTTGGGGTTCAAATGGAACGCTTAGGAACGCATATGGCAACATGGGGGCCATGCCCCGGATTCGCATTTGGGAGGGAATATGCTTTTGGGGTACATGCTGTGAGCCATGGGTGCCGAACGTGACATGTGTTGTGGCAGCATAACAGTGCATGGTTTGAGGTGTGTGCATGCTTGACATGGCCTGCATATTTGCTGTCTGTTGTGATTACTGGACATGGCATTGGACGCATCGTTATGAGTGAGTGATGGTTGTGTGCCAGCCAACGTATTGCAGTTGTCCCATCTCCTTGGTGTGCGTGCTGCCCTGTGCCATGTGCATCACTGCAGTGCTCGGGGGGTGTGGCCCATGTTGTGTGTTGTTGCTCACAGTGTGTCATGCACTTCATTGACTTCTGGCACATGGTTGGTAATGGGCATGTATCTTAGCGTGACTGCTGTATGTGTGGCAGCTGTGCGGATGACATGCCTTTCATGAGACTGGGGCTGACGGATGGGATGGATGGTATGTTGTTTGTGCATGGTGTGTCTGTGTGTTTGATGGGTTCAGTGGTGTTCGTGTGCATTTATGTTGTTCCGCTCTGTTGCGTCTAGTGTTGTTTGTCTTACATAGGCGTAGTTGTGGGGTGTGTGGTTGACAGGCAGTTGGGGCTACATGGACAGGACTTCAATGGTGTTTCGGTTGTGTGTGATGAGTTGCACAGTGGCTGCCGTGTGGTACTATATTCAGTGTGGCTTGTGCATGCAGACGTGGCTCCTTGGGTGTTGCTATGTCTGTGATGGGTCATGTGGGGTGTGAGTCTGTTGTTCATGTCCGTGTGCACATTGTTCACTTGTTCGTGACGGTGGGCGGTGCTGCGTGTTCGTCTGCTACGTGACATGTCCCATGTGTTGGTCGTGTTACGGTCCTCATGCCTCCAGTAATCCGGCCCTGTCCAGTTTCCCACCTGCAAGTTGTTCGTGCGTGCACTGTACTGGATGCCACATGGCTCTAAGCGGGGGGTGCTCCATGTTGCAGGTCTGTGGGGGTGGGAGGGTGTTGTGGGTCGTGGGGGTGGCTGGATACCCACTGACACCGATTGCTGTGGACCGTGATGTCTGCCTTTCGGCTGTCGTTGTGCACTGCGGTGGCTGACACGTGGGTGTGGGGTGTGGGGGATGCTCCTCCTTGCTGTGCTGTGGGACTGGGGCCTGGTGTGTGTTGTACTTGGGCTGTCCACCGTCCCACCCACTGCACTTTGTGTTCCTGCCACTTACCTGTTACTTGTCGGTTGGTGCAGCTGTGGCGGACACATGGGTGTGGTGGGTGCTCGTTGTGGCGCTTCTGGCATATTTGGGGACCTGTTGGTGGTTACGTGGCTGGCTTAGTGTACACATGTCCCCACGCATCTTGCAGTTGTTCGGTTTGGGCTGTGTGTGGTGGTGTCTGTTGCATGTGTGTGTGATGTGTTGTGTATTGTGTGCTGGACATGGGGGTGTTTGTCCCTGGGAGCTGTGGCATGGTGGTAGTGCATGTGAGTACATAGCGGTGTGCTGGTATACATTAGTTTGTACTTACCAGCCTCCACTCCCCTGCTAATCCGGCGAGGATCTCCGGATGGATTACGACTCGCACCTTCTCCTCCCACGCTTTGAAGGTCTTAAAGAGCGCGGGATTCCCTCCGCCAGTGACGGCAGCCAGCTCTCTGTTTTTGCCCTCCTTCTTCTTGACCAGGCTCTTGACGTCATTCCAACGTTTGTTAATCTCGACTCTGTTCCTGGGCAGGGTCCCGACTGCATTGACCTGGTCTACGATCCGGTTCCACATTCTGTTTCTGGTGGCTAGTGGTGTGTGCTGGACCATGTTCCCATAGATTTGTGGGTACACCTTGATGATCTCGTCGACCATGACCGTCAGCTCCATGGGCGTGAACTTGGGCATCCTTTGTGGTGCCATGGTGTTTGTGGTGCTGGTGCGGTGTGTGTTGTGTAATGTGCAGGGGGTTTGTGGTGCCGGTGTTTGGTGGTGGTGGTGGTGGTGTTTGGTGGTGGTGGTGGTGGTGGTGGTGGTGTTTGGTGGTGGTGGTAGTGGTGGTAGTGATGTGTGCGTTTCTGTGGTGTGTTGCTGTCCTTGCTGTGTCACTGTGTCCTCTCCTCTCCTCTCTGGTTTGCAATGTAGCACGGGGTTGTGGTCTGTGGGAGTGCTGCTTTTGTACTCACCTATGTGGGTGTGTCCTCATGGTCTGTTGTTTTCAGGTGTGTTGTGTCTGGGGTTCTGGCCTTTGTATTTTTTGTTTGTCCGGGGGGGTGTTTTCGGGATATGTACTGTGCTTGTGTATTTGTGCGTGCCTTGCTGTGTGGACTTGTTGGCCATGTTGTGTGCTATTGGTTTTGTGTGCGGATGGTTTCTGTGCAGGTACGTGGGCGCCATGGCTTCTGCCGTGTCGATTCTCATCGGCGTTGTTTGCGCTGGCGGGCGGTATATTTGTGGTTTTTCCGCGCTCATGTCGGTGCGATCGTAATTTCACGTGCGGTGTGTCGGCCGTGAGGGCGGGCGGTTTTGTGTTGTCGTGCGTGTTTCCGTCCGTGGCGAGCGGTTTGTCTCCGACTCGGACGTTGGCGGGCGGTATTTTGTGTGCTTTTTCCGCCGATGGCGGTATTCGGTTTGTGTAATCGTAATGGCGTGGTCGGTGTTCAGGCGGTGTGTGCGGGCGGATTTTTGACGCTTCCATGCCTGGCGGAATTATTTACGCCGGGTATCGTAATGTGCCCCTAAGTGATTATTTATTTTATTGTTGAGTATTGATAATTAATTTATTGTTAATTAATTATTAATTGGCAATAACTTTTTAATAATAGATATTTTTATGATTTGGAAAATAATTTGTCCATTAATTAATAATTGGTAATTAAAATTAATTGCCATTAATTATTAGTTATTGGTATTTATCAATAATGTATTGTTAATTAATTATTAATTGCTAAACAAAATTTAATAATTGTTCTTTTTTGGTATTGAAAATTAATTATTTTTTATTTTATTATTATTTGGTAATTAATTTGTTAATTATTATTATTTAATTGTATTTATCATCTATTTAATTGTTAATTAATTATTAATTGGTAATTATTTTTACGTACTTATTTATTGGTATTGTTAATTAATTTATTGTTATTTAATAATTAAATTATTATTTATTGTTAAAATATTATTTTAATTATTAGTAAGTTATTTTTACCCCAACGCTATCCAACACTTTCTCTACTGTTGCACTCTCTGGAGTTGGAATAGTAATTTTAACATCTACACTATCCAGAACTTTCCCTACTGTTGCACTCTCTGGAGTTGGAATAGTAATTTTAACATCTACACTATCCAGCACTTTCCCTACTGTTGCACTCTCTGGAGTTGGAATAGTAATTTTAAACTCTACGCTATCCAACACTTTCCCTACTGTTGCACTCTCTGGAGTTGGAATAGTAATTTTAACCCCTACGCTATCCAACACTTTCCCTACTGTTGCACTCTCTGGAGTTGGAATAGTAATTTTAACCTCTACGCTATCCAACACTTTCCCTACTGTTGCACTCTCTGGAGTTGGAATAGTAATTTTAACCTCTACGCTATCCAACACTTTCCCTCCTGTTGCACTCTCTGGAGTTGAAATAGTAATTTTTACCTCTACGCTATCCAACACTTTCCCTACTGTTGCACTCTCTGGAGTTGGAATAGTAATTTTAACCTCTACGCTATCCAACACTTTCCCTACTGTTGCACTCTTTGGAGTTGGAATAGTAATTTTAACCTCTACTGTTGCACTCTCTGGAGTTGGAATAGTAATTTTAACCCCTACGCTATCCAACACTTTCCCTACTGTTGCACTCTCTGGAGTTGGAATAGTAATTTTAACCTCTACGCTATCCAACACTTTCCCTACTGTTGCACTCTCTGGAGTTGGAATAGTAATTTTTACCCCTACGCTATCCAACACTTTCCCTATTTTTGCACTCTCTGGAGTGGGAATAGTAATTTTTATCCCTACGCTATCCAATATTTCCTGTTTTAGTTAATGTAGTGTATAATTTATTTAACAATTTTTTTTAAATTTGTTATATATATTTTTTATTTTTTATTTATATTATTGTTGTATGTGTATGTATGTATTTATAATTTATAGAATGTTTTTTAACAATTTATAAGTTATTACAATAATTAATTGTAAATATTATTAAGTAAGTATATATATTATATTTTATATGTATATGTTTAATTTTTTTTTACATTATATGTATTACTTATAATTTTAAACATATTTTTAACTATGTTTATTTTAAATATATGTATCATTTACTTTATTTTACATTATTTTTTAACATTAAAAAAACCCGATATTTTTAACAACGATATTTTTTTCTATATTTTTTTCTATATATTTTTCTACTTACCATAATGTAGATAGGACTTCGATATTCTTGACATCGATATTTGGACTCCAATATTTTTGACGTTGATATTTTTGACGTCGATATTCTGTCAGTGATTCTTATGTTACATCTTGCATTGATGGAAAACATTACATGGTAGTCTCGTCCTGGTTTGTCTATACTGTGGTCTCTTTTTCCGTTCATGTTTCAGGCGCATTACACCACAGTAATTTTACCTAAAGTATAATCAGGTAGCGGCCTACATCTTCACTTTTTACTCCTTCTGTGTATGGCCAAAGCATGGTCACTACTTTAACTCTGCTGTAGGCTGATATATCTATTCTTACTGCTGGTTTCCTTGCTGCCCTGCAGCCTCCCGCCTCTCTTGAGTGTCTGGTATGGTGTCTGGAGTAGAGAGAAGATAAGTCTTCAGGAGCTCCAATATGTCTTTTGGCCTAGATAAGGGTGGGAGTAATTCTGCATACGTGAGAGCCTGTTCCTGCCATGTTATCATGTCCAGGAGCCAATCTTTCAACTTGGGGGCCCTGCCTCTCCCCCACTTGCAAGCAATTTTGTGCTTTGCTATCAGGAGTCCCAATGCTAAATATTTCTTGTGTGCTGTTTCGACTTCTTCGGAATATCACAATATGGCTGTAATCGGGGTAACCTGGAGTGGGGCGCCCACCATCTGCTCCATTGTTGTGAACACCTGTTGCCAGTAATCGTTAATGGCCGGGCATTCCCATGCCAGGTGCAAGAAGCCCGCCCCTTCCTGTCCGCAGCGGACACACCTATCATTGTCGCTTAGGCGGAGCTTGTATAATGCAGTCGGTGTAGGAATTTGTAATGTATGAGTCTTAGCCTACTATTGGCTGAGATGCACCCTGTCTGTTTGCAGCAATAATCCCATTGCTTGTCTGTTATTAGCGTGCCAAGTTCCTCCTCCCACGCTTTTCCGGATGATACCTGTGGTGTTTTTACGGCGCTTTGTGTATTGTGGTAAATGCGCAAAGTCACATGCTGGGGTGTTTCTGTTTGGAGTATGTCATGTAATGGTGGGAGAGTCTGAGGCTCTTGTGGAAAGTCTGGAGTGATGGCCCGAATGCTTTGTCTAAGCCTGACAAACATAAATAGTTCCATCGCTGTGGGGCTATTATCACGGAAAAACTGTTCTTTTGTTAAAAACTCCCCATCTTCATAGAGGTCTCCCCATGTTTTTATCTGGGCCCTATCCAGGACTTGTCTACACAACCTTACGTAGGTGACTTGTAAATCTGGATGGTACTCTATTGGCAGGCGTGGGGAGTATAGCATCTGTATATCTAGTCTGGCAGCTATTTTCCTCCACACGGTATTGGTGCATGATACCGTCGAGGGGTCAGCTTCTACCTGTTTTGGCAGTGTAGAGATAAATCCTGACAGGGGGATGGGGTCCATATAACCCATTTCTATTGCTAAGTGTGGCATGAAGGAGGTGGGCGAAACCAGTACACCGCGTAATGTGCTTGTGCGCAGTGATAGTATAGTTCAAGATCGGGTATCTCGAATCCTCCTTGTGAGTATGGGAGTGTAAGTACTTCCCACTTTAGTCTTGTTTGTTTGCCCCCCATGCCAGTTGGATCATTTGCGTTCGCAGAGCTTTGAAAAATACTTTGCCTGGGTTGTATGGAATGTTTGTGAATAAGTAAAGCATTTTAGGCAGTATGGCCATTTTTATTAGTGATATCCTTCCTGCCATGGACAGTGGCATCGCGATTGTCTAAATAAACGTAAACTTTTTATGGGGAGGCATTTTTATGTTTAATTTTAATTATTGCTTATTTTTCCTATTACATTGTGGGGCTCATTACGATGTCGGGCGGAAAGCCTTCTCCCGACACCGTCTTGGATTCGGTTCTGAACGCCGGATTACGATGCAACCGAACACTGTTTGGTCGGATTCCCATTGTTTCCAGTGGGAGCTCGTGTAATGCCAGAGAACCGGCTGTAACACAGCCTCCAATGGGGAAATGGGGTGTGTGTGGAAAACCCTGAACCCTGTCGCAGGCACCCCTTGATGCCTGGCACACAGTGCAGGGTTTTACAGGGGGATACCTTAGGTACCCCCTCGGCCAGCAACTGTAGTCTGTGGGGGCCAGGGGACCCTGCCAAGGTCCCCCAAAGTCACTTTCCAACAGCTTTTCCGTGTCAGACAAACTGATGCGGATAGGCTGTTGGAAAGCGACATTGTAATCCCAACGGTGGAAACGCCGTCCAAAGGGGCTTAAGGTACGGTTCTGACTGACAAGAATACTCCGCGAGTCAGAATGACTGGCCGGTTTACGTTCAGACTGTGAATATCATAATCGGGTGGTCGGACTGTAAATCGACCAAGGGCCAGGGCGAAAGATAAAGAAAAGGCAGTGCTTACAAGTGAGTGAATGCATTGTATGTGGGGTGGTGGGGGAAAGGAGATACAAGGAGTATGTGCAGAAAAAAATAAAAATAGGATGTGAAGAGGAAAAAGATGAGGTCTGAGATATGTAGATGGAGGATTTCAGAGAGATTTCAGGAGACAAAGTGCATAAGAGTGTAACTATGAACTGCAGAAAAAAAGTGATGTGTCGAGAATTGGAGTGATTGAGTCTAATACCCCTTCCACAGACCTTAGTAATGTTTATTTTATAGTCTGCTTAATATGTTTAAATGACTTTGTATGTGTTTGTATATGTGTGTGTGTGTGTGTGTGTGCATAATATATATACTCGCTGAGGAAAACAAAGGTTAAAGGGATATCATATGTTATTGTTAGGTGAAAATGTCAGGTCAGATTTAATGTAACATTTTAAGCTAAAAAAACACTGAAATTCACCAACTATAGTTAACTGAAGTAACTATATCTTGCACCCCTGCCTTGCACAGTGTTGTCATCAATGATGTCATTTCAGATGTCATCAGTGATGTTATAAAAAATGTCATTGAACATACAGGAGTGATGAGAAATGTGAGGTCATAAGCAGTGCATGACAAGAGTTATTACAGTTAACTATAACTGGTGAATTTCATTGTTTTTTTGGGACAGCCTCTGTGCCCAAACCCCCACAGACAGCCAAATCTCCAACATGCACTGCCTTTGGCCATGCATGGTGTGAGGTTAGCCACAGATGGCTACCCCCTGCCTTGCACAGCCTTGGACCATGTGCAGTGTGGGTGCTACCCATATTTTACAAACCTGCGAGATTCTCGTTGGAGCTAGCACGGGCCCCTTTGCTCCCATGGAACTTGTAGGAACAAGTGGATCACGTTGGCTTCTGAGTGAACCGCATCCCTGTGTCCTGTAATGGTGGCTGGAACATTTCTCTTCATGTTGCAGTCAGCCAATCAGAGCGTGCCCCCCTTTCCTGAGCCTTTACAGGCCTGAGACCCCATCCTCTGGGGCTGTTTTCTTTAATTAAGGCACTTTACAGGTCCCAGGGACACCATCCCCAGGCCCTATTATTTTTTAAGGGAAGGGGGTGTGCAGCCCTCCTCCAGACCCTCTACGGGCCCCGGTGATCCCATTCCACAGGGCTGTTTTCTTTAAATAAAGGGAGGGGGCATGCAGCTCCCCTCCCCAAGCTTTTAGGGCCCTGAGGACCTCATCCTCTGGGGCTTTTTTTTTAAAGGGGACAGGGCCATGCAGTCCCTCTCACCAAGTCAATAGTAGCCCAGGTACCTCATCCACCGGGGCCATAGATGGGAACCCTGGTGTTCACCCTGGGCACCCGCAAAACACAATGTTGAGATCCATTGGGGAATATCCAGGGGCCCGTGGCCCCACCGGCTACCCGCATGCACCTATCCTGGGTGCATCAGGAGCTGGCATTGCTCCCAGCTGGTGGGAGCTGCTATTTCTGAATGCTCCCCCTGGGTGGGAGTAATCTGAGTTTTACTGCCTGTAAGAGGATGGACAGGGAAACAAATGTCTGCGCCCTCATGGCTGGAGCATTGTGTGAAAACACGGGAGAATGTTCCATCAAGTTAATGCACACCCTAATCAAACATGGCAAAAGAAACATTAAATTGACCAGAAGGATGGGGTCCTGGGGCTGAATCGGCTCAGGCAGTGGGGCCCCACGCACACCACCTAAAGGTCTATATACATTGACCCTAGGGACCTGCCCCCTCCCCCAGGGTCATACTATTTTTAAAGAAAATAGCAGCCGCCATTTTTTTCCCCAGCAATCCCACTGGAGGGCCGCCGGATCACCGCAAAATAAAATCATTGATTTTGGCCACAGGGACACCCCCACAAGGTCTATGCGGGAGAGGTATCCCTACCCTGTCGCCTTATATCTTTCTTTTTACTTCTGTTCAGGACAGTGGACTAAGTCCCCAGTGTCCTTTAAAGGCTGCCGCAACATTTTATTTCATACTGCAGCCAGTCAATCAGAGCGCTCATTCTTGCGGGAGCCTTGGTCTCGCGATAGCCTCACTCCTACGGGAGCGAGATCGTCCGAGGGAAAAAAGCCCCTTAGGACAATCAGAACGCTCTAATTTTTTAAGTTGAGCTTGAGGGACTCTTGCCAGAGTCCCTCGAACCAATCGGTCTAGATATACAAATACTTTTGTACCTTAATTTCTTTAAAACAACTGAAAGGATTTACACCAAATCACAAAAAGCACGCCTTCTGGAGCAAGATCTAGCTTCCTGCTGAATTTGGTGTAATTCCGTTCAGTAATTTTTGTGGTAGAGCTTTTCAAAAAGGTCTATGGAAAATGCCTGCAATTTTGCCTTTTGGGACCCCCTGTTTTTGTCGGCCTGCTTGATGGGTTGTCCCAAAGCTTTCCATGAAGAAACTAAGCAAAAAGATCACTTTTTTGGAAAGTTTTGTGAGGATTCATCAAACCGTTCCAAAGCAAACAAAAGGGGTATTTCCTATGGAAACTTAGACTTAACTATAGCTACCCAGTGGTGACCGGCTGATTGATATATATATGTATAAGATAATAACAACTCACACACCGTCAAAAAATACCCGTTTGAGGAAGAATTGATCTCTCATGTACAAAATAGAATAAGAAGAATAAAGAAAACTAAATAAAACATAAGTGGAATATTACAACAGGAGAAGAATTTAGCTAATACACTAAACGGTTTGGCATAATAAACTACAGGACCTAAATTGAACAGGCAAACCAAGAGCATGGATAACCAATCCCTTAGGACATAGAAAATGGATGAAAGAATGGCAAAATGGATGCGAGTGGCAGAACGCACATTTAGTGACACGGGGAGTACGAGTAGAGCTGTAGCTCGAGGAATCTTGAAAGACAAAACACCAATACAATGGATCAGGGAATTGGAGAAATCCAGATGAATGGAAACCAAACAATGGTGGGAAATGACCCCTCTGATGAAATATCTAGAACACAAACGAGTCCCAAGAGGTCTGCGAATAATACTCCTTCCAACCTATAAGAATATAGATGAAGATTTAATTCAGGAATGGTGTGAAAACACAGGAGAATGTTCCATCAAGTTAATGCAAACCCTAATCAAACATGGCAAAAGAAAAATGGAACAGCAATCAGCCATTATTAACAAAATAACAAAGGAACTGGAATCGCAGAAAAATGACCCAGTGGTTAAAGACCTACTAGCAAAAATGGAAAAGAATCTCCAGTTATAAAGAAGAGATCACAGAAAGAAAAGTGCATAAATTTACTAGAGACAGACTGGATTACAAACATGGTCAAATATTCACTTTCCCCAAAAGGATTGATCACCTGAGAATGAAGAAGAAAGCAGAAAGACCTCATGGTAAAGACCAAGCGAAAGTGAAATGAGCTTGGATGCATGCTCAAGTGCGGATGAAACACCTACAGAGCAACTGGATTTTCACCGGGAACTGCAAATACTATGGATGTCCACGCGACAAGGTGGGGGAAACCAAGGAACACGAAACCAAGAAAAAGCCGGAGGGGAACATGGAGGGGTAAGAGGCAGAGGAAAGGGCAAAGGGAGAGGGAGAACTTAACAATAGACAAAGGGACAACTATTGAAGAGAATTATTCTCAAAGTATGAAATCTACAGTAATAAACTTATCAAAAGTCACCCTCAGTCCGAACCAAGAAAGAATTCTGAACCTAGGCCTCACCTATTGCCCCACAGCAACTCCAGATTTTACTGACACACGAATTGAACTGTATACATACATCAGGAAACTGAAAATACATGCGCACTTTAAACTGAAACCAAAGAAGAACACAGGAAGATCCAGAAACAGAAACCCTCATCTTTCAGAATAGAAGACATAACCAAATTATTGGAAATCTAGGATCTAGCTTGGAGGCTAGTTTCGGAACCAGAAAACGAATTCCAACAAAAACATGATCTAGTACAAGAACAACCGAGAGAAGTAGTGAGATACATGGAGAACACATATGAAAGAGTAACAACCAATATGGAGAAATTGAACCAGATGGGTTTCACCACAAATGAATCAGCTTCAAGTGGATGTAAAAGAAAATCAAAATTCTGCCCACTGTTACCTCCGGGCAACAACATTGATTTGTTCCATGAGTTAATAGTTGATGTTTTGAATAAATTGAGACGCAAGTGGTGCAACAGAAATGGCCGCGGGAACCTTTCCTTCAAAGATTGGAAGGATATTACAACTCTGAAAAAAGATCCATCCCTTATCATACAACCTTCTGATAAGGGAGATAATATAGTTCTAATGGACCGGGAACTATATTTAAAAGAGGAAGACAGCTTAATAATTTGACACATTATCAACACCTCTCGTCAAATCCTTTGAAGGAAATGGAAAAAGAATTCCATATGAAGCTCCAAATATGGCATGAATAAAACTTACTGGAATGGGAGGAATATAGGTCTCTAAAAGCTGAACATACTAAAATGCCCACCTTTCATTTCTTACCAAAGGTTCCACCCGGCAGGCCAATAGTGAGCTCAATAGGCTCGCTAATCGAAAATTGCTCACGATTTCTTGATTTGTTTTTACAACCATACATCACATCCCTACCCTCGTATTTAAGAGACTCAACTGACTTTTTGCAAAAGTTGGATGGAATTCCATGGAGAACTGAGTATGTCATGCTAACTCTTGACGTAATTTCCTTCTATACGTCTATTAATCACAAGGATGGCATCACAGAATGCAAACACTTTTTAAGAGCTAAACCAATTGAGCATTTAGAACACACCCAAATGTTGATGGATATGTTGGAATGCGGCCTTGCTCACAATGTGTTCACCTTTAATGGATAGTTCTACCTCCAGTTAGAGGGTGCAGCCATGGACACCTCCTTCACCCCCACATATGCAAATTTATTAATGGGGTGGTGGAAGAAGGAGGAGGCCTGGAGAGAGGATAACAATGTCTATATGGAAAAGGATGTGCTCTGGTGTCGTTTCATAGACGATTTATTCATTGTTTGGGAAGGAGAGATAAGAGAACTGGAGGATTTTATTGCACTACTAAACAACAATGAGGTTTACTTTAACCATCAGTAAGACACATTGTGATTTTTTAGATGTAAATCTGGATGTTAAAGATGGAAGTCTGGTTTCAACCATCCATAGGAAAGCCACAGCCACAAATTCTGTCTGGGCCTCCATTGGCATTAAAATAGAGTATTCCATATGGCCAAATGCTACGAACAAAAAGAATCTGCTCAACAGAAGAACAATTTGAAAAACAAATGAGAAGGATGACAGAAAGATTTATCCAACGAGGTTATCCAGCAAGTGTACTGCAAGATGCCAGTGAAGGAGTCAGAAGAAAGACTAGAGCACAGGCACTCTATCCAACTGAGAAAGAAAAAAAGAAAGATGAAACGAAAAGGCTTTTCTTTGAATACAACTCAGCACACCCCACTATAAAGAAAATATTACAGAAGAACTTGAACATATTGCGAAAGGAGAATCTCATAAAAGAAGTGATGGATCAAAGCCCCAAATTAACTTTTTTTTTTTAAAACTCATTAGGAGATATCCTGATAAGGAACCATTTGGAAACAACCAGAGAAAAGAATTGGCTAGCATGCAATATAAAAGGCTTCACAAAATTGGTTTTTGTGGAGCTTGCCAGTTTGGGATCAATCGGAAAACATTTGAAACATTGGATGGAGAAAGGACAAATCAAGGAAGAATCACATGTGAAATGGAATTCGTAGTATATGAACTGAGATGCAGCTGCAATAAATATTATATGGGTAGCACCATCAATAAATTGAAACTATGAATATTACAACATATGAGGTCTATCAGAAATGGAGACATGAGTTATCAAATGGCCAAACATTTTGAGAATGTGCACAATCACTCCCTAAAAGATTTTGGTCACTTTGGAATTAAGCACATACCAAAAAATTCTAGAGGAGGGAATAGAGAGAGAAAATTGAGAAGAGAAGGATCAAAACTGATAATCTCGATGGGTACGGGAATCCTGACGGGACATAATATAGATGCTGAATTATATGTATATCTTTAACCGTTGAGTTTAATCTTCACATGAAACAATCCCTCCTCCTGTCATATGGTGGAGTCCATACATGGTCATGACATATATTTGTTCCGGATCCCTTGGACATGTAATATCAAATGATTGTGAAGGCTTTGTGACTGCTGCAAGCACTAGCACTTTATCTGAAAAGTCAAAATGTTAGCACTTTATGGGGTCATGCAGAATAGATAAATGAAATACCCAAAGAAAGTGTGGGACTGCAAAGTGGAACCCCTGATAGAACAAAAAATGCTTTATCGTTTGAATATAGCAAACAGACCATTAAGATAGGTGAAAGGAATATTAAGTAGAGAGAAGAATAGAAATGAACATTGGGACACAGTGCAATGATAAACATTAAGCACTTTATCACAATTTGAATATACCGCAGCTCCAGTCACATTATAGGGATAAGTGCAATAATTGAATATTTGGAAGGCAGGAGAAAAACCCACAACACATGTCACATAGGAAAAGCTGTGCAATAAATGATACCAAGCACTTTGGTGTATTTTTAGCATAGTACAGCACAAGCTACTTTAATAGAATACGTGCAATAAACTTATATAGGAAGACATCATATCATAAGACACTTTTCAGGGACAAGTGCAACAATTGTGTATGGGGGCAGGAGGTTAATTGACAGCACTTACTACATAGGAGGAATTATACAATAAAGAACACTGAGTATTTTAGCATAATCACAGTATAGCTAAGCACACGTCACTTTAGCGGAACAAGTGCAATAGCCTCAAGTAGGAAGATAAAATAAAATAAAGTAATAAAATGATTTACAACACATGCCACCTTTTGAACGAGTCACCTTCAGTGGAGTAAGGAGGAGAGGTCCAAAAAGGGATCAGGGAATTGTAAATTGAACAAAACTCATAATTGGGGGATGAGACCAAAATATTGAATGCAAGAATGTAAAACAACAATGAATTTGAAAATGGGAAAGATGTTTTGATTTTTATGATGTAATACAATATGCGAGTCATGGCAGGGGAAAGGTACCAGTTTGAGAGAGGAGTCCATGTTCCAGTGGTTGACTGGGCATGAAAAGAGTGAAAGGACAGTTAAATAGGGCTGCCCATGTCCACTGTGGTGCATTCGGAGTCCCAATTGAAGGCGGAAGCCGAAACGCGTCAGCCTCGGACATGAATTTGATTTGTATAATCTTGCGTAATTATATCTATTGAAACATGAAAAATAAAGAAGAAATAAAAGGGTGAAAAAACTCACGGAGAACGGCGTCTGAGGAGTTTGTGTTCCACTTTATGATAAGTCGCGGATGATGACGATATTGGATGTGAATATATATACATATGTGTGTGTGTGTGTGTGTGTGTGCAACTCGTCACACATCAACTTGATTAGCCATCCTTGTACACAGAAGCCCACTCACTCAATAAAAGAGCTACTGACCCAACTGTACAACTGCTCACATAACTCACATACAATTGAAGACACACACATATCCACTCACATCACATATATTAGTAATACTATCACTGATCAGTAGGTCTGTAAGAATACTAAAGTAACTTATGCAAAACCTTAGTATGTATCGTTAACTCCCTTTAACATATTTTGACACACTTACGCAGACTGGATGAGGTCATCAGAGATGTCATTTGAGATGTCATCAGTGATGTCCCTGACCATGTCATGAATGATGCTTTATTTGATGTCATAAGCATAGCATTACAAGGGCGCAAGTTATATTCAGGGCTGATAACTATAAATGCTGAATTTCTATGGTTTTGTGTGAATACATTCAGTACCTAACTATAATGACCCTGTAACCTTTTGTTTTTCAGTGAATTTCTAAATTTAAAAAAAATTCTATTTCCTAACTATAATTCCCCTGTAATCTTTGGCTTTGTCAGTGAATTTCTAGTTTTTTTAAATTCTATTTCCTAACTATAATGTCCCTGTAACCATTCGTTTTCGCTGTGATTTTCTGAGTTTTTAAAAAATTCTATTAGTGTACCTGTAACCTTTGATTTTTTGAGTGAATTTCAAAGGTTTTTTTATTTTATTTCCTAACTGTAACCTGTAACAGTTGAGAATGAACGTGTGAGTGAGTGTATGAGTGTCTCAGTGGGTGTGTGAGTGAGTAGGTGAGTCTGAGTGGCTCTGTGAATGGATGGATGAGTGTCTGAGTGGGTCTGTCAGTGAGTGTGTGAGTCTCTGAGTGGGTCTGTGAATGGGAGCATGAGTCTCTGAGTGGGCCTGCAAGTGGGTACCTGGGTCTCTGAGTGGGTCTGCAAGTGTGTGCTTAAGTCTCTAAGTGGGTCTGTGTGTGGGAGCATGAGTGTATGAGTGGGTATGTGAGTGGGTACATGAGTCTGTGAGTGGGTGCATGAGTCTCTGAGTGGCTCTCTGAGTGGGTACATGAGTCTATGAGTGGGTCTGCAAGTGAGTGTGTGGGTCTCTGAGTGGGTCTGCAAGTGACTGCTTAAGTCTCTGAGTGGGTCTGTGTGTGGGTGCATGAGTGTCTGAGTGGGTATGTGAGTGGGTGCATGAGTCTTTGAGTGGGTCTGTGAGTGTGTACAGGAGTCTCTGAGTGGGTCTGCAAGTGGGTGCGTGAGTCTCTGATTGGCTCTGCAAGTGGGTGCACGAGTCTCTGAGTGGGTCTGTGAGTGGGTGCATGACTGTCTGAGTAGGTCTGTGAGTGGGTGCATGTGTCACTGAGTGGGTTTGTGAATGGGTGCATGAGTGTCTGAGTATGTGAGTGGGTATGTGAGTATATGACTGGGTCTGTAAGTGGCTGCATGAGTCTCTGAGTGGGCTTGTGAGTTGGTTTGTGAGTACCTGAGTGGGTGTATGAGTGTATTTTTATGTATAACTGAGTGTGTGAAACTTTCCTTTTTATTTATTTTTGGTCAAATTTCTTTTTATTGGCATAAACAAAGACGACAGTTCCAAATAGTCTGGGCTACAAGCTGTCATAACATTTCGAAGCAAATCAAATCAAATTTGGGCACAGTTGCTTATCAGTGTAGGATAGTTTGATAGTGCAGCTCATCAGTACCAACCTCAAAAACACAGATCTACAACCCCAACTTCCAACCCTTCCCTCCCACCCCCCCTCCCCGTGGTGGAGAAGCTGACCCACCCTCCCCGTGCTACTTCCGTACTCTGACCCATAGGGTGCATTGGGTCAAGGCGAATATCCAATAGGTTCAATATGTGCCATCTAAGCTAGCCCCAGTACGACCTCTAAAATTGGAACAGGTGGAGCCCTCTCAGCGTAGGGGGGCAGATGGCCAACGGGAGCCCCTTCGTAAGGTATGCCACTAATGGACCCCACTTATATTCAAAGTTCTCGTAGTCATCTCTAAAGATGTCTGCCATACGTTCCATTGTGAGTATTTTCCATAAGCAGGAGTGCCACTGCGCCAGGATGGGAGCCTCTTTCTTTTTCCAGTTAGCCACTACTGTCTTTTTAGCCGCTCCCAGACAGGCCCACATAATAGCCTTATCCGCCTTAGTTTGGTATTCTAGTGTGGAATCCCGAAGACCCAGGAGGATCTTTCCTATGGAGTTTGGGACAGGGTACCCTAGTATCTCTTTCATTTGGGGTAGAATTTCTTCCCAGAATGGTTTGATTGTTGGCCAGTCCCACCAGATGTGGCGGAAGTCACCAAGGACTCCACACCCTCTCCAGCAGAGCTCCGAAGTGAGTGGGAAAATCTTTTTAAGTTTAGCAGGTACCAGGTACCAGTCGAATAGGATCTTATAATGTGCTTCCCTCAAGTCAAGTGAGTGGTTGAATTTAGGGATGTCTATCCATAGGTGTTTCCAGTCCTCTTCAGAAATGTCTTGTACCAGAGTCTCTTCCCAGGCATATTAATATCGGGGTTGTGGCGCGGTCGTAGTGGAAAGCAGTAGTTTATAGAGAAAAGAGATTGTGCCCTTAGTCGAGCTAGTTTTCCTCACTAGTTTTTCTATCAGGGTCAGGTCTCTAGTTGCCACTTCCCTAACTCGTGGGTGTAGTATTCAATGCTTCAGCTGTAAGTAGTGGAAGTGCTCAGAGGGCGGTACCCCATAATCCCATTGGCAGTTCTCAAACGAGAGGATGTCATAGTTATGAAAGAGATCAGAAATCACCTTGCATCCCCCTTCTCACCATGCATTAAGCGCTGGAGGAAAGTCAGGGTTGAAGTGTATAGGGGTATAGGGAGAGGGAAAGGAAGTCCTGCCGCTGCTCCTATTCACCTCGTCCCATATCCTAAGCGTGGTCTTAGTAGGGGTGCTAAGGTATGCATTGGGCGGTCTGTCCTTTTTCGGTTTCCACAACACGTCCCATATTGTTCTCCCCACAATGGCCCGGTCCATGTGGAGCCAGTGTTTGCCCGACTCCCTCATTGACCATTCTGTGATGACCCTTAACTGCGCTGCCTTATAGTAAAGCTCGATGTCCGGGAGAGCCACCCCTCCCCCTTCCCTTGGCCTTCTTAGTACGTGGAAAGGTAACAGCGCCCTACTGTTGTGCCAGATATAGCGGTGTATCAGAGTCCGTATTCCTTTCAAGTACGCCTTGTCTATTTCTATGGGAAGCACTTGGAACAGGTAGAGCAGCTTAGGGAGGAGGGATATTTTAACAGCGTGAATTCTACCTAGGCAGGAAAGAAACAGGGGCTTCCATCGCTGGAGGTCTTGCTTGACCTGTCTGAGTAGGGGAGGAAAGTTTGCCCAGAACAGCCCGTCCAGACCCGGGGTAAGCTGAATCCCCAAATAGGTTAAACTATGCTGGGCCCATGTGCAAGGAGATTCCTCCTGTATTTGGAGCCTCTCCCCCTCTGACAATGTCAAGTTAAGGATCGAGGATTTGGAGAAGTTGACTCTGAAACCTGTTGCTCTCTCAAAGGATGATAGTTCTGGTTGTAGTGCTCGAAGGGACAGTCTGGGCGCCTTGAGGGTCAACAGTATGTCATCCGCGAATAGCAATACCTTATGTTCGTCGCCCCCAAATGTAATCCCCTGAATGTCTGGGATCGCCCTGAGTCTGGCCGCCAGCGGCTCGATTCTCAGTGTGAACAGCAGGGGGGACAAGGGGCATCCCTGCCTCGTTCCTCATCCCAGCTCAAAGAAGGCCGAACTCATGCCATTAACCTGAACTCTGGAGCGGGGGCTTACGTAATTGGCTCGTATCATTCGCAGGAACTGGTCCCCAAAGCCAAACCTCTCCAGGGTGAGAAACAAGAAGGGCCAGTCCACCCTGTCGAATGCTTTTTCCGCGTCTAATCCCAAGACTATCGCTGGGAATTTGAACTTATTGGCTTTTTCGATCAGGTGAAGCGTCCTGCGGATGTTATCGTGCGTCTGCCTACCTTTGATAAAGCCGGAGTGGTCTGGGTGAATAATGTTGGGGAGTAAATTTTCCAAGCGGGTGGCTAGGATGGCTGAATAGAGCTTGGCGTCCAGATTTAGTAGAGCTATCGGCCTGTATGAGGCACAATACTGCAGGTTCTTCCCTGGTTTCAGAATCACTGTAATGAGGGCCTCTGCCATGGTAGGGGTGACCAACTGTCTTGTTGCTATGTCGTTAAAAAGTGTTGTCAAGTAGGGCAGTAATTCTGACGTGTATGTCTTGTAAAAGAGAGCTGTCAGTCCGTCCGTCCCCGGGGACTTATGAGGTTTGAGCGCTTTGATCGCTCGGAGTACCTCCTCTTCAGAGATTGGGGCGTCAAGCTGTTCTCTCCAAGTCTCTGAGATTCTAGGGAGCGTGAGTGAGTCCAGGTAGGCCTTCTGGGCTGTGATGTCGGGGGGAGTCGCTTTATAAAGATCTTGATAAAATGTGCCGAACAGAGAGGCCTTGCCCCTGTCGTCTAATTCTAACTCCCTATCCTGCTTATAAAGTCCACCAATATATTCCCGCACCCTTTTTTCCCTGAGCTGCCTCGCCAAGTGTGTGCCCACCTTATTCCCCTGCGCATAAGCACCTCGCCGGAGCCGGAGTAGAGTAAATTCCGCTCTGTTTGTGTAAATCGCTCCCAGTTTCCCCCTGAGAGTCCCTAGCTGGCGCTTTAGGCTACGTGTGGGGTTTATTTTGTGTTATTTTTCTGCTTGGGATAGTGCCGCCTCCAGTTCCTCCCACTCCTTTGCCCTTTCCTTGTTAAGGGCTGACACTAGTGCTATGCACCTCCCCCTAATGACCGCCTTAAAGGCATCCCAGTTATTCTGAGGAGAAGTGTCACCTGGGTCATTCGTTTGGAAGAATTCTTTAATCGCTAGTCTTAGTTCATCTCGTCGCGTCTTGTCTCGCATCAGCGGAGGGAAGTACCATTTCGGGAAGCCCTGCATTTTCCCACCCCAATTCAGACCTATTGACACAGGGCTATGATCGAACAACGAGATGGGAAGGATCTTAGCTCCTTGAAGGGTGCTCTGGAGGTCCTGAGATAGAAAAATGTAATCTAGTCTGGAATAGGTTTGGTGAGCATGAGAATAGTACGTGTAGTCTTTGGTGGTGGGGTTGAGAAATCTCCACGCATCAAAAAATCCCATGTGCCGAAAGGCCTGTTTTAGGGATTTGGAGAATCTGCCCCCGAATACCTATGTGGTTGGGAGGTATCGTCGGTGGGGTGCCAGGTGAGGTTAAAGTCCCCCATGACAATTACATGACCCTCCGCAAAACCACCCACCATGTCCAGGAGCGTGTTCACAAAGGTTGCTTGCCCTGAATTAGGGACGTAGGCCGAAACAAATGTCACCGTTCTACCTCTGAGCTTCCCTTTCACCATTACCACTCTCCCTTCTTTGTCGGTCTGGATACCCTCTGTTTGAAACTTAATATTATTGTGGAACATTAATGCCACCCCATTATGCTTCGTTTTGGCAGAGGATCTGTATGTGAGCGAATAGTGTCTATGTCTAAGCCTCAACTTCTCTGACCTTTTAAGATGCGTCTCTTGGAGCGCCACCACATCGAATTGGTGGTCCTCCAGATATTTCCATATTTTGTGCCTCTTAGATGGTGAATTCATGCACTTCACATTCCATGTTGTGATGGATATCATCCTGTGTGAAATTCCTGTTTCCTCGCCTTACGCGTTCCCTGAAGGCTTCCCGCCCTCCCCTCTCATCCATTACCTCGCACCTGTACCTTGGCACCCCAGTAGGTCTCCAGATAACGTAGCATTATCCCTCCCTCCCCTCCCCCCTGCTTCTCCACCAGCCCCCCTCCCACCCAAACCCCCACTTAAGAATTAACACATAACCAAAACAGAAAACAACAAAAATTGTCCGCAGGACCCTTACGTGTCCTGCTGCTGCGACAGTACTCATGGAGAGCGACTAGCCGGGGGCTCCGGCCCTCGCCCGTCACCTTGTTGTAGCTGTAGCAGTGTCCAAAGTAACCTATCGTAAGCAGAATGGGGAGCCCTTGTGGTGCCGATGTGCACCATATCCGTGAGCTGTGATGCATAACGTTCTCGTTTCTAAGCTCATTGCCAGTTCACTCCCCTTGGACTGTGTGCCGCTTCCAGTTAGGCGTTCCGAGAACTTCAGTGTTCTTTTTCATAGGGAGCTCTGTAGTCTCCAATACTATGCGAATCCCCATCGGCCTCACCCCTGCGCGTTCCCTAGTTAGTCTCCTTTGGGCCTGGACTGTCTTTTAGGTCGCTTTGTAGTGGACGGTGCCTCGCCAGGCATCCGCCTTTTCTCGAGTCTCTATTGTCTCGGGCCCTGATCCTTAAGTGATGCATAGTTTAGTTCCTGTCCTTGTAGACGTATCCAGCATCTGTGTGCTCATCTAGCTTCCTTCAGGCTTGTCTGACCCTCCGATTTCGGCAATTTAGGGCTTGGTGACCGTTTTCCAGTTCGTGGAGGTAGATCGGGAGAGGCCACTCTGTCCGGACTGTGAGCTCAGTGTCTCTCCTTCGTGGATGGGCATCCCGAGGAGCTCCAACCCGTCTTTGAGATCGGTGACATGGAGCTGTCTGTTTTTATATATTTTATATTCAAAGACAAGTCCAAATGGGTACGTCCAGCGGTATTTTATCTGGTCATGTCGGAGCTTCTCTGTGAGAGGTCGGAAGGATTGCCTCCTTTGAAGGGTCGCTGGCGCCAAGTCCTGGAATAAGATACATCGAAACCCTTGAAAAGAGATTGTGTCTTTCTTTCTGGATTCCTGCAGGATAGCCTCTTTAACTTTGTAGGAGTGGAGTTTGACCAAGATGTCCCGGGTGCGACGCCTCTCTCCCGGCAGGGCTGGGCCCACCCTGTCCGCCCTTTCAATTTTAATTTTCAATCGCTTAGGCCCAAGCACCTCTGCAAAGAGACTTTCTACAAACGCCTCCAAGTCCGGTCCCTCCGCCCTCTCCTCCAGGTCCCTGATGTGGATATTCTCGTGTCGTGACCTATTTTCCAGGTCTTCCCTCTTCAGGATAGCCATTTGCAGTTGCGACTGTAGGAGTTGTATCTTATCCTCCGTGGTCCCTGTTTGTGTGTCAAGCTCCTGGGTGCGGGATTCAGCGTCCAGTAGTCTCGTGCCGATAGAGTCCACGTCCTGTTGTAGGGAAGTCATTTTTTCAGAGAGATCCACTTTGAGTTGGGCCATGGAGGCCTGTAAGTCTCCTTTTAATTCAGCACGGAGTTCTGCTTTAAAGTCTTTTAGAGAACTGAGCAACTCTTCCTTGGTCAATGCCATGACTGCTTCAGGGGGTTCTTTCTCCTGGTTGTGAGCTTTCTCCGCCGGCGCAAAATAGCTAGATACTTTAGTGGTCGCCTTCTTCGGTGGCATAGATGTGGTCTCTAGTCGGAGCCACCGCAGTATAATCCTAAGCTACGTCTGTGTCTCTCCCGTTGCTGAAGGCGCTCCTCCAGGGGGTCCCCTTAGTAACTATGCGATCGTGCCTTCACGAGGGGAGCAAGGGTGCTTGTGTGGAGGGACCTCTGCAGCGGCCATCTAAGAGTCAGGCGCTCACTGTAACATCAAAGTGCCCACTGAGGGGCGCAGAGGCTTCTGACCCCCGGGTGCATTGGACATCGGCGCTCCTGCTATAGGGCCATTGAAGCTTAGGTGCATTGCGGGTGATCAGGCAGGGCCACACGGTCCCTCAAACTTGGGCCCGCCATGCCAAGGTCAGGCATCGCCAGGGGGCTGCTCCTCCACCCTCCACAGCAGGCTTGAGTGGCCTCTGGTGCTTTCAAATATTGCCCACTGGGATATGGGGCTTGCGCTGTGGGGCCGGAGTCTCCACCCGTCTTCAAAATGACCCGGGGGTCTCGCCTCCTTACCGGCGCTTGTCAAGGCGCATCCCGCCGAGATGGGCCTACCGCGTGTGTGTGCCTCTGTGGGTCTCCGCTCGCCGTTGCTGTCGGTATTGGGGGCAATACGTGTGCTGGAAGGTCGTATAGCAGGCTGTCTTCCGCCTTGCAGCCTTCATACCTGGAGCGCCGCTCCGACTTCATCTCCGCGGCCGCGCGCTGCCATCTTACGCCGTTCCACACGTCCCGCTGCTTCTCTCGTCCCCGCGATCGCTGCCGCTTGTCTTACGAGTCTGCCTCGGGCGCCCTTGTGTCCTCAGCTAGGGACACCAGCGGGACATGTCTATGGGCTACTTTGAAGCGCTGTGGGCGCTAAAAACAGCTACCGGGCGACGGAGCCGATGCCGGCTAGGTCCGATCGGCCATCTTGCGTGGCCACGCCCCTCTTTTTATTTTTTTATCGACAAGGTTTGCAACTTCATCACAACCTTACATGGGGGGCCGCGCTGAGCACCATGATGGGGTGTTGCGACTCCCCATGCATGAAAAAAAACTGTTTATGGCATTTTCTAACTCATAAGAGGTGCTTCACAAACCCCTACAATACAGCCATGGGGTCAGGGTAACCCTACCCTGACCCCTTCTATGCATTTTAATCTTAATTTTTATCCCTCATGGCGCGAGGGTGTGCGGACCTCCACGTGAGCATCTGGGAGGATCTGTGTCCCTATATATACAATTAGAATTTTCTCTAAAAATCTCAAAAACTACGCAACAGATTTATACCAATTTACAAAAAGGTCATTTTCTGGATCAACAGCTACCTTTCTGCCAAATTTGGTGTTATTCTGTTCTGCAGTTCGGGCTGTAGTCGTGTCTAATATCTCTATGGGAATTAACATAGGAAAAACACGTTGTGGGAACCCCCTTTTTCTCAGCCCCTGCTTGGCAGATCACCACAAAACTTTTAAAGCAGCAGCTGAAGTGAGCGTCTTATTGGTTCAAAACATTTCACGAGGATTCGTCAAGCAGCACCACAGTTATTGGCAAAACCAAAAACACTCTTCCTATAGAAACTAGGTCCTAACTATAATTGCCTATAATTAACTATAATTGCCTATAATTACCTGTAAGTAAGTACCTACTGGCGATATATATATATATCACACCACCAGATTCTGGAGACCCAGGGCTTAACATTGCAGAGGTCCTGGTCAGACTCCGGAAGCCCTATTTATAATACACATTTTCTCCACCATAAAGAAAATACGAGGACAGTCCGGGATGCTTGAAATATTTATTCCTACAACGACACTCGTCACCAATGCGTTTCAGCTTTCACCTTGTTCACAGTACAGTGAAAGAGCCGACATGGCCTTTTACATAAACATGGTCGTAAACAACAACAAAGGACTTCAATCGTGTTTAGTACTCAATTGTGTTAGAACAGTAGCCGCCATCCTAAAATGAATACAATTCTCTACATTCAGCTATTACTATTATACTATATATAATATATAATGTCTGTACATTTCTTTATGCACTTGTATGGCTTGGGATGATGTTGAAATACACACCTATAGCCATTATTTATGCAGTATAATATTAATTTCTCCAGCAGCGGGAATGTCAAAACTTGACCATTAATTAGCATATCGCCTGTGTGGACATACATTTCATAAGAAAGGCATGATTGACCATTGTTTAGTCACAATCAATACCTGATTATTAAACATTTATACTTAGCTATCACAATCAAGAAATATATAGGACAAACCAGATGTTCTTACTGTCATACACCAACAGTCTACGTATTGTCTGTTACCGAAACCATAAACATGAATGGCTTGTTTATGTTCCAACACTCTCTTCTTTGCATTGTGGATAGTGCTACCAATGTAATGCTTCCCACATGGATAGATGAGACAATAGATACAAAATTCAGTATTACAATCAAAGTTCCCCTTTATCTTGTATTCTCTGTTGCTGTTCGGGACCTTGATTTTCTCACAATTTGAACAATTGATACAAGCTTTACATTTCATGCAGCATGTGAACCCTGTCCTGCCTCTATTTGGTACCAGCACTGGCTTCAGACAATATAATCATGTTACGACTGAGGCCATCCTTCAAAGATCTACTTCTACTGAATGTGATTTGGGGTGTTTTGTGTAGGTGTTTCTCCAAAACTTGGGCAGCTTTTAAAATATGCCAGTTCTTATTAAAACTCTTCCTGATTTTATCAGATTGATTAGAGTATGTTGTGATGAATCTGATCTAGTCTTGTTTTGCTGGCTCAGTCCTATGGCTGGAATGAAGGAGACTTTTCCTAGATAGAGTGCCAACTTTAGTACTAGATTGTAAAATTGTCTTTTTATTGTACACCCGTTCTCTAAATCTCTTAATCATCACTCCCTTCTCATGCTCGTATTCTTCTGGGGGACTACAATTTTGCGTAGCTCTTAACAGATCACCATACAGGATGCTGTAAATGAGACTGGAAGGATGCGCACTGGTAGCACTCAATAGGCTATTCCCCGCAGTTTCTGTAACTTGGTTGCCAATAGTCTGTTCTAGACTGAGATTTCAACATCTAAGAATACTATTTTACTTTTGCTCATATTGACTGTAAATTGTTGATTTAATTCATTGTCATTGAGACTAGTAACAAAAGATTGGGCAGATTCCAAGTCTCTCTTCCTGATAACGAAATTATCATCAATGAACCTTGTCTATATCACAACCTGACTTTCCATGCTCCGCAATTGGATGAGCACCTGCTCCTCCCACCACCCCATGAATACGTTTGTGTGACTGGGAGTGAAGCAGGTGCCCATCGCAGTCCCTTGGAACTGTTTGTATACCTGTTGATCAAAGTAGAAAAAAATATTTGTTAGACTGTACTGAATCATATCAATGAGCATTCCTGTGTGGAGTAGTAGGGAGATTGGTCCTGCACGCAAGAAATGTCTAATAGCCTAGATTCCCAAATCATGCATAATACAAGTGTAAAGACTGGTCACATCTAATGTGACCAGTATGTAGTCATCCTCCAACATTACCCCACATTCAAGGTAAGAAAGTGAGTGGTATCTTTCAGGTATGCTGGCAAAGCTGTCACAAAGAGTGGTGAATGTATTTGGAAGCTAATTCCAACAATGAACAAATAGAAGATACATAAGGTCTCCCTGGTGATTTAGATGCATCTTTATGCAATTTCGGCAGTAGGTTTAGAATTGGAATCTACAATTTATAGCACATATGAGCAAAAGTAAAACAGTATTCTAGGATGTTGAAATCTCAGTCCAGAACAGACTATTGGTAACCAAGTTACACTGCAAAGAAACTGCGGAAAATAGCCTATTGAGCGCTACCAGTGCGCAAACATCCAGTCTCATTTACAGCATCCTGTATGGTGAGCTGTGAAGAGCTAAGCGAAATTGTACCACCCCAGAAGAATGGGAGCGTGAGAAAGGAGTGATGACTAAGAGATTCAGAGAACGGGGGCACAGTAATAAGACAATTTTACAAGCTGGTGATAAAGTTGACACTCTATCTAGGACAAGTCTCCTTCATCCCAGCCATAGGACTGAGCCGGAAAAACTAGACCAGATCAGATTCATCACAACATACTGAAATCAATCTTATAAAATCAGAAAGATTTTTTAAAAAGAACTGGCATATTTTAAAAACTGACCAAGTTTTGGAGAAACACCTACGTGAAACACCCCAAATCACATTGAGAAGAAGTAGATCTTTGAAGGATGACCTCAGTCGTAACATGATTATATCGTCTGAGGCCAGTGCTGGTACCAATAGAGGCAGGACAGGGTTCACATGTTGCATGAAATGTAAAGCTTGTATCAATTGATCAAATTGTGAGAAAATCAAGGCCCCGAACAGCAACAGAGAATACAAGATAAAGGGGAACTTTGATTGTAATACTTTATTTTGTATCCATTATCTCATCTGTCCATGTGGGAAGTGCTACATTGGTAGTACTATCCACAAGGCAAAGAAGAGAGTGTTGGAACATAAATGAGCCATTAAGCGCAACGACAAACACTATCCTGTTGCTCGTCATTTTAAGGCACCTACACTTTCAAAATTATAGACTTTTGACATTTGTGATTTTGGGTGCCATGCCGCCACAAGTTAGGGGTGCCGATAGAGAACGTAAACTGAGAGTTCTTGAATCCAATTTTATCATTGATTTTGAGACACTTATGCCTATAGGCCTCAACTCCAGTGAGGAAGTGTAAGTACATCTAGGACAATAATGGAAAACAGGAGTGATAAGGACAATATGTATCACCCAATGTGCCCCCTCTAAAAAGATGACTGACCAAGTTAAATATGTCAGGTTTTGTGAGTCCTTTTTTAAACTGTTTTCTTTATTTCTTCTCTTGGAGTTTACTGTCATAGCTTTCACTGTGGTGTTTTTAGAGCTGACCTTTGAGTCAAATTTTAATATAATATTGTGTTTTGTATTTTTAACACAGGTTTGAGCACTGAATGTTACTGAAGAGTAGAAAGATGAGCAACGCTATCTCCTAATATTGAGGAAGTTCGTATTCAGCTAGCATCAGATTCAATATAAAAAAAAGTCCACTTGGGCTAGATTTATTCCTCTTTATGGTTTGGGTAACAGATAATACGTAGCCCATTGATGTATGATGGTAGGAACATCTGGTTTGGTCCAAAATATTTTTGGATTGTGATAGTTAAGTACCAATTTTTAATAATCAGTGATTGATTGTGACTAAACAATGGTCAATCATGCATTACTCAGGAAATGTATGCCCACATGGGCCATATGCTAATTAATGGTCAATTTTGGACATCAATGCCAGAGGAATTTGTATTATACTGCATACATAATGGGTTTATTGTGTATTTCAACATCATCCCAAGCCGTACAAGTGTATAATGAAATGTACAAACATATATATATATATATATATATATATATATATATATATAATATAATAGTCCTAGCTGAATGTTGAGAATTGTATTCATTTTAAGATTTGACTACTGTTCTAACACAACCTTGCACTAAAAACAATTGAAGTCACTTGTTGTTTTTTACGACCATGTTTATTTAAATGACCATGTCGGCTCTCGCACCGTACAGTAAAGCATTTACCCGTTGGTGACGAGACATCTTTGTAAGAATAAATATTTCAAGCATCCCGGAGTGTCCTGGTATTCTCTTTATGGTGGAGAAAAGGTGTATTTTATATATATACATATATATATAAACACATACAGACACACAGACACACACACAGTTATCATGATTGCCCGTTGCAGGAGGTCACACACTTTAAAATGCACTTCTAGAGGCTATAATAATTCTAACTAGTGCATTAATATCGCACTTTGTCGCTACTCCTTTTTTTGTACATTAAATCTGTTTGTTTTACTACCGGGAACAACTACAATATTTCAAGTACTGTACTCTTATCAAGAGAAAACTATGTTATTAGCATGTTACCCATTGTTTCCGGTTTTAGGAATCCAAAGGATGAGGTACTGTCGCACCTGGTACATATCGCACTCCGCAGTTTCGTTATTAGCCGAGTCTTGTATTACTACTACCTTCAGTAAGACCCTTTCTAGTTTAGTGCACGAGTTACAGCAGATTCGGAGGATGTTTATGTGTGATACGTACGTCGCTCCATGGACTGCACGAGTACAGAAATATAACACGGTGCTTATGAGGAATTCAGTCGTAAGATTACCTTCCTTTGCAATTTCATCAAGTCTCACACGCCGGATTAGGTTGTTGCGGTATACATATTGCCGGAAACGCATTTCTGAGCAGTTTTCCAAAGCATCTTTTTAATAACATCTCAGTTGTAGTGCGAATATGTATCTGTTTTAAATGAATTTCTTGATTTAAAGATAACAGTGGTTAGTGTTTCGTTCTAGGAAGCATTTCAAAGTCATTTGCCGTAAGAAGCTATAATTGGACTTCTTTTCTCACAAACCTCCCTTGTCTACCAGTGAAATGATGACACATAGGCTGCTACTAACTTTTGTTGTTGGAGAGGGCGCCTGCAAAGGGCCAGGTGGTGTTTATGCAGATGAGTGAGCATGTTACAATGTGTTCTTCCTTTTGGATAAAACATTAGTGTATCAGATGTGACAAATCAGATGTTCATCTTCCGCGCTCCTGCATTATTTTACATTGAGAATCAGATAATGCGCTGGCTTAGCTTTTCACTTCGTTTATATTTAAGTTTCCGTAGCTCTCTGCATAATCATTTGAAATGCCTGCACCTGGTTTAGTGCTACAGTAATTGTGACACCAACAGATACTGTTTTTATATATATAACAAGAATGTAATTGTCTCCAGCACTGATGAAGGCGCCACACCACTTCAAATGATTCTGCTTCTTAAGTGGCATTTTAAATCAATATCATCAAAACACCGTTTTTGTTTGACACAAGATGTTTCCAGGTGCACGCTTTGCGTAGTTAAGTGGAGCACTTAGCTTGCTGAACCTTTTCAGACATATGTCACAAAATGTCACAATATATTCTATGAAAGCGGTAGACAATAGCATTATGAGTACTCCTGTGAGAACAAGGGGCAGGAGATCTTGACTTCTCTTTCTCTAGTTTCAGCCGGGGGGAAGAAATGTATTTTTACTGCAAACATCGTATTAGATTTTTTTTTCTGATCCTAGATTGAGGATGCGACATCACAGTGGTTCTATGTGTTAAAGAACATCAAACCTCTCCATATTTTGTGTGATAAATCTCTCCTCTCTATCGTTTGCCCTCTCTCTCTGTTTCCCCTATCTTTCTCTCTTACGCTCTTTCTCTCGGTTGCCAGATTTCTCCTTTTTGTCTACCTCTCTATGCACACATGACATTTGGCAAACGTTGCTTCATAACTCAACATTCAATGCACAAATGTGAGTTGTTGAAGAATTATTTAACATGCATCCCTACACAGAATAAGAACTGAAAAAACATTCCAGATCATGTTCCTCATATTTGAAATGCTTGGACCCCGGGTACAGAGATGATCCAGTCGTTTTTGAGAAAGTGCTTCTGCCCAATGTGTGTCCCTGCACATGTGCTTCATCATAGAACTCCATGTGCATCCAGGCCTGCCCAATGGTAGTGAATGATGGACGCCTGCAGAGACTGTAGGGACTTCAAGTCCCAGGATTCCAGGTAGGGGTGGAGCTATTTCATTAAAACTGAGACTGGGCTTCATGCAGTCATGCTGCTTTTTACAAATATTGGTCCTGGCCCATGTGCTGCACTTGGCCTTTGGACTCCATACGCTACCCTCTCTGCCTGTGGGCATTGACTGACAACTGCCTGGAAAGACTGCGTCTTTGCCTTGTTGAGAGCTCCAGCAGCTGGTTCTAGTGAGGCTAGGGCTATCTCAATACTACTGAGACTGGGCTACGCCCAGGCTAGTGCTGCTTTTGAAAACGAGATGTAGTATTGTATAAGTTTCAGTAAGATAATTAGGAGCTTTCATTTTATTGTAAATTAAGTTGTAGAATGTTTTAGTATTAAGGTTATTTTATGCTCAATGGTTGTTGCTTGTTGTTTGTTCAACTGTATTCCATATTCCATATCAGTTGGCTGCTTTCCCTGGCTGAGTGTGGATGCTCCAAAAAATGATGCACTTGCTTGTTATTTGTTGGAGTTATAATTAGTACTTAAATTTTGGTGACGAGCTGGTTGTCAGACCAAGGAGCAACCACTGTATCAGTTGGACACGATGCCTCTATTGCAAATGATGTTGAACAAGGAACATGGAATCAACTAGAGAGTTATTGCAATGTGCATTAAAGGTGATATTTCCAGCTTGGCAGAAGGTATACACATCACAAAGAGGGTGAGCGTCATATGGCAAACTTTTAACAGTTGTTGAAAACGGTCCGTATTAAGATATTCAAGGTAATGCACATGTGTGATGTCGTGAGTAAGAGTTAAATGCACGTCATTTTTTTGAACAGCGGCCATCTTAGGAGAAACGGCGGCAACGTTACATGTGCATCTTTGGATTGCATTTTGTAAAAGGTGGCCATCTTGAGTCTGTACAGTGGCTTGTCTGGTGTGTACGTGAAGCCTTTCCAAGCTCAAATTCAGCCACGCTCATGTTCAGTTGATCTGTGGCGGCCATAGTTTATTGGGAAGGATTGTACTCACAGCTGTTCTTAGTTTGTTGCTCCATTTCCATTTCTCACCAGAAGTGTCGGTGACAGGCACACCTACTACACGTCACGTATGCATTAGGCATGTCCTTCACTTACATATGTATTGTATATTGTTGGTTACACGCACACCATTAATCAATTGCCGCTTAATAAAACTCAGCACAAAACAGCGAGAGGTACATTTTTATTTTCATTTCAAGAGGTGTTTAGTGTGACTCTCTCAACCAGCTTACGGCCTGTCATCGGGGATAGGCACCCCTATCATGAGTGTTTTTTGGGTACTCCTCCTCCTCCTTATTTTCTTGGTTCAAATCAACCAAGTCTGAAGTGGGACAAATGGCTAAGGCATTTTAAAAACTACATGTTGAACACTAATGGTAATTCTTTTGATCCTGAATGGAAGAAGGCTTTACTTTTAAATCTAATTGGCATTGAGGCAGAAGACGTTTTTGAACATTTACCACCTGTGTTACCACCAAATGGTGCGGAAGCTGGAGACCACGATTGTTTCTCAGAAGCTTTAGAGAGATTAAAATGACAGTTTACTGAAGAACCACATATAGTATTAGAAAGATTTCATTTTTACTCAAGACATCAATTGTTGAATGAATCAGTTGATTCGTATGTTTCAACTTAGAGAATTCTGGTGGGGATTGTGCATTCGGATTGTAAGTAGACATGTACATCAGAGATTAACACATTATAAGGTGTTCTAATGAAATAAATCAGGAACAACGTCTTCACCAATGTAATTCGACACTACAAGAGACAATAGAGATAGCTAAAAGTGCAGAACTTTTCATAATCTTTTTCAAAACTATAAATGTCGATAATGTGCCTGATGAGCTTGATGCCTTAGCAATTAACCAGTTGCCCAAGGAAGGAACTTATAAGGGAATGTTCAGTAAATTCAAGCAAACATTTACTCCGAAGTTTCGTAAATCTGGCTGCAATCGCTGTGGTTCTAAAACACATTCTGCTCAATTTAAGTACTGTCCTGCAAGGGGTAAAGAGTGTTTCAGATGTATCAATATTAGTCATTTTGGGAATGTATGTTTATCTGCTAGTGCGAGGAGAGTGGCATCTATTCAAGAGGCGAGTGCTGATCATTATTGTACAAGAGTGGAGCAAGGTGGGTTTTTAGTAGGTGCAGGTAGGTACCTATAGCTAGTAATAATACCACAAACACTAATAAGGTCCAGACAAGTCTCAATAAAAGAATCTTTGCTCAACCCTTAGTAGCTTGGCAGACTAGCAGTCAGGCTTAACTTAGGAGACAGGTGTGTAAAGAACTTAATATTACCAAAACAGTAAATAAGTAAATAAAACAACAAAAATCCAAAACCAATTTATAAAAATAGAGAATAGTTTATCTTTTAAATTATACAAAAATGACAAAATTCCAATGTAGAAAACTGGATATATGAATTTTTTAACTTTAAATAACCAAATGTGCTTTCTAACACCAAAAAGGGTAAAGCACCAACCGCAGCTACATGGTCGCGTTGGACCAGGACAACGTCAAAGTTTCAGGCCGACCGCGATGGAGCGCAGGTCGGAAATGATGAGCAGTTGGACCCGGTCAAGTATTTACCTTTCTTTAGTCACTTTTTAGAGCTTTTTCTATCAACGCCAAGCGTTCGGGTCTTCAGATCTGAGGCTCAAGTTGATGATGACGGTCTGCTGCAATGTGAAGCCTCGGTGAGTATCGGAGAATTTTTGTCTTCGTCAATGGTGAGGAGCTCCAGAGCTTTCAGCGGGGCAAATCTGTGCAGTCAGGCCGAGTCACGGTTCAACGTTGCCGGCTTAACTCTTGTCTTCGATGCCGGTCTTCTTCGGGAGCTTTTTCACAAAAGTTGGCAAAAAGTTCCCAAGCTTTCAGATATTCTTCTGAATGTTTTTGTGCGGGCCAGGGAGGGCCCAAGAGCAGCAGCTAAGGGTTCAGAAGCTCTGGTTTGCCTCTTGGGGTCTGGGATTCCAACTCCCACAATGCACCTGGTCAGTCCAGGAAAATCCAGGCAGAGCTGGTCAGCTGGAGTTGTCCTTTCAGTGGATCTTGGAGGTGACTTCTTTCAGCACATTTCTACCTGTTGCTGCTTAGGGAGTACACTCCTTATACCTTACAGCAGGCACAGTCCTTCATGTGTGTAGTCTTTAGAGTGCAGCAGGTGCAGTCCTTCTGAGTGAAGTCCTCTGTGGTGCAGTCCAGTGGTCCAGCAGGGCAGGCCTTCTCCTCCAGATGTTTCAGGCAGGGATCTGAGGGGCTTCTGCAGATCATCAATATTTATTCCCCATTCTGGGCTGGCAATAGGGGGGATACCCCAACCACTGGGGTTCAAGTTGCCACCCTCTGCTATGACCACTTCCTGGGAAGTGGTCACATTTTTGACCCAGAATACACAGTTCACACAAAAATCAAAATGGAGAAATTCTCTCCTTGGAGTGCAGGTCTGGCTACCCCAACACACAGGTGTGACTAACTTTTCCTTACACTCCGCTTCCAACCCCCCTCTCCAAATTTAATTAGGGGGGCTCCCATCTGGCTGGAACTAAGTAAATGGGGGCTGGCCTGGGTCCTGTGACGTCAGTGTTTCTAGCCTTGAAGTCCAGTTTATCTTCCCAGCCCCCTTCCTGTCCCTTGCTGCTCCAGGAAGCAAATCTCCCCCCACCAAATGACTGTGTTGTTTCAGACCCAGGCCTCTTCACACCTCTCAGGGAGCAACTTGGTCAGGCTGTCAGAGGCTGGCCAATCAGAATAGGCTGCTACAGGCAGTTTTAGGTAACTTCAGTATAGTAAGTTCTAAAACAACTTTCCTGCAATAGCTATAATAAATCTGACCTTTGCATGTAATGGATGTATTGGAACTTTTGTTTTGATACTTTGATTTACGTTGCTAGCTACTTCCAATCAAGCGTTAGACTTTATTAATTTTTAATAAAGCCTTCCCATGTTAGTCTATGGAGCTAGGAGCACTACAATGGGGAAACTACTTTGACTGTTTTTCCCCCACCAGGGCATATAAAACATATTTTATAATGTCTCTGCATTTTATAACAAGGCACCCTACCCTTGGGGCACCTAGGGCAGACCTTAGGGGTGACTTACATGCAAGAAAAAGGTATTTTGGACTTTAGGACTACTTTTAATTCCAGAGTCAAATTTGGACACAGTTTTTTTTAAACCAGCCTGCAAAGCAGAGCTAGCTTTAAAATGATACCAGACACCACAGCAGTGCACGCCTAAGTGTATTAAGTCCACTGGGGTCTCTCAACCTAGAGGCCCTATCATATAATAGGGACTTACCGGTAGGTTGTCTTGGCCAATTATAATTACACCAATTACCATATACCTTTTAAGGGCAAAACACTGGCCCTGGGTCTGGTTAGCAGAGCCCAGGGCACTTTCAGAACCAGTAACCACCAGTATCAGTCAAAAAATGGGAGTAATCAGGGCAAAAAGGATGACTTTCCTACAAAGAGTGTTGTGCTTTTTGTATCTGACAAGAGGCAGAGTGAAAATGATAGTTTGTATGCCAAGGAACAATCTCATGGAAATAATAAGTTGAATGAACAATCTTGTATGATGTATCCAATTGGTTCTGTAGTTCATCATGGTATTGATAAAGAGCCTTATGTTCCTCCTGGTAAACATCACTCACCCCGCATCCATGACCCCGCATGTTATAACAACGCGGTCGTTACAACGACCGCGTTGTAACAACGCAATACCATTACCCTGCAAGTCGAAACCACGACTTGCGGAGGGGGGGAGAAGGTGTTGGATTTAAAATCCAACACCTTCCCTACTGTCCGCACTGACTGGAGTTGGAATAGTAAATCATACTATACCAACATCCAGCGCCCCCCTCCGCAAGTCATGGTAACGACTTGCGGGGTAATGGTACTGCGTTGTTACAACGCGTTCGTTGTAACTATTGCGTTGTAATAACATGCGGGGTGAGGGAAAGCGGGAAAAGGAGTGCTATTCGTTTCTCCCATGTGTGAGGTTGAGATTGAAGGTAGAAGATTGAAAATCATGGCAATTTCTGGTTCACCAGATAATAATATATCAAACACAATTTAAAAAAAAACATCTGATCTGACTAAAACTTGCAACCCAATGATGTGAGAGTATTTGGTTTCGGGGGCCAGGAGATTAATATGTTAGGCTATTTTAGAGCTGAAATCAAATTTCAACACAGAACCATTTTAGGATAGGTATATATAGCCATTGATGGATTAATAGTGTTGTGCTGGAGGCATAAAGGGAAATTTGGAATAACTCTTAATCTCATTGCTAAGAATCCTGTTTATATTGCAGATACTGAACATGATATTCAGAGTGTTATAAATAAGTCAGATCAGTAAGAAAACCTCCTAGAAAAACAAATAGGCCTTTATTTTGTGCGGAATGGGTGAAAGTGGTTGGATTTACACATTGCATTCAGTTGAAACAAAATGCTTCACTAATTAAACTTAAATTGAGACATATTCCTATTACAGTTATAAGTGAATTCTCAAAAATGCTTAATGATATGTGTGAAGAAGGCATAATTGAGCCAGTGAATGGTTCTGAGTGAGTGTCTACCAAAGTTTTAGTATAAAAAATAAAAGATTTGAGATTGTGAGTGGACTTTTATTCAGTGAATAAACAAATTGCGGTTGATAGTCATCCTTACCATGTATTCAGGAAATCTTTGCAAAATTGGATGGGGCGAATTGTTTTTATCACTGTTGATCTCCAATCAGCATATCACCAGATTGAGTTTATAAATGATTCCCACCATATTATGCTTGATGGTGCCTTCAGATACAGGAGAATGCTATTTGGTCATTCTTCTACTGCATCTGTGTTTCAATGACTCATGTTTTCTTTGTTTGGGAACATTGATGGGGTTATGGTGTTTCAGGATAACATTCTATTGTATACTGATATGGCAGATCATCATTTTGATCTTCATGATAAAATTCTGTCTATTTTGGAAAGAAAATGAGTACTAATTCATCTTGACTAATACCAGTATTTTGTGTCTGAAGTTGATTATGTTGGACAATTATATTTCCAACAATGGTATTGCACCTAAGAAAGTTATTCAGGCTATTCAAGAACCGATTAATAATTGCATAATGTTTTGGAATGTGTGAATATTATTCAAGATTTGTTGAAAAGTTTTTGGATATTGCTTTTCCTCTGAGAAATTTACTCAAAAAAGGTACCAAGTTTGATTCCTCTGTTGAACAAAAACAAGCATCTAATGGTTTAAAAGAAGCAATGAATTGATTCAAGATCTTTATTGGTTTTTTCTAATTCTGCAATGAATGTGGTTACTGTCGTTGCTATTTCTATGGGTTTGGGTGTTGTTCTGAGTCAGATCAAAGGCAATGTTGAGTTTACTGCAGCTTTTGCATTCAGGCCTTTGAATCTTATTGAACAAAAGTACTTTACAATTGAATGTCAAGGCATTAGCTTGTTCATGGTTAGTGAAACATTTTAAAATGTGTTCGTGGGGTAAACCTTTGAATTTTAGAACTGATCATAAACCTTTAATTGGCCTTTTGTCAAAGAATGTTGTGAAAGTTTCTTTGAGATTAATTAGACTACTGGCTAGGGTACATGAACATAATTTTAGGGTCATGCATATTTCTGGTACACAGAATATGAGAGCTGATTGTTTGTCTCAATTGTCTTTTCAGTCCAACCATATTGTTAGTTGTGAAAATATCAAAGAATGTATTGTAGCCAGAATTGAGGATGTTGTTCTTTCTTTAGGGCATGTTTTGTCCAAAGATGAATGGTTGGATGCCTATAAGGATGCTAATATTTTAAATTCTGTGAAAGAATACATTGTTAATGGTTGGCCTGTGGAGAAATGTTTATCTGAGGAATTCAAAGTTTTTAGGAAAGTGAAGAATGAATTGTCCAATGAAAATGACATAATTATGAAAGGTACTTTTTTTGTTCCCCTAAGTGCAGTAAGAGAGAACGTTGTTTCTATTACTCACATTGGTCATATTGGTCTATCTTGTGCTATAAAATTAGGGATTTGTGTTGGTGGCTCTTTATGGATTTGAATTTTATACATTTTGTTGAGAACTATCCTTTGTGTATCAATTCAGAGAAAATTTTTAAAACACAAAAACCTGTTCAAGCTAGGGGAGTTAGGTCTATATGAAGATAATGAACAATATAAATTGTTTATTTTTGGAAGTATTTATAACTTTTCACAATGGCCAGAAATCAAGTGGATTTCAAAACCTAATACTGATTAATTTATTGATTTTCTTCAAGAATTTCTTGGAAGGGAAGGTATTCTTGATTTTATTATGTCTGGTAATGGTGTGCAATTTATCTCTAACATATTAAAAAATTTCTTGTCAGAACGGGATATAAAACACATACGTAAGGCATTGCATACTCCCAGCATGAATGGTTTAGTTGGAATTTTTAACAAAGCTCTGGTTGAAGGAAAACAACAAGCAGGAACCAATGCTAAAAAGAATCATGTGGCAAAAATGTTGTGGTGGTATAATTGTACCCCTTATTGAGCTACTAAATTGCCTCCATTTTTATTGTTGAAAAAAATAAAACCTAAACAAGGATTAAATCCGGATTGGTTAAGACGATGTGGCCAAAAGTATGACATCAAAGATGTCTATTGTAAGGCTAGAGAAATGTAAAAAAAAAAAAAGTGATATAGTTAACCTTCCATAAAAGAAAAAAGTAAAACATTCCAGGTTGAATGTTTTGCATGTGTGGGATTACATCAAAATCAAACTAATCAAACGTCTGTGTTATGTGCCTAAGGGAAGTTTAAAATTGAGACTATCATCTAATAAAAATGTACAGCACATTAACTACTCTAGTTAAATGTGCATTAAATAATGAAATAATTTACATTTATAAATGAAATTCTTAATTGTTAATTTTTTAACAATGATTTAAAAAATGTTACTCACTGTCAGAGTTGGATGTCTCTGGCCATAGGTTTGTAAGTTGCATTTGTATTAAGTGAATAGTACTCCTGTAGTATTTCTATGCATACTTCAAAATGCTGTTTGTGAATTGGTTCCGGAACATCTGCCTGGTTAGCAAAAAAAGCATTTTCTAATGAAATGGGTCATTTCAACCCTTCCAATCCTGTCAATTTTGACTTTTACACATCGAAATTGAACTCTGTGCATCATATTGCAACTGTTCATTGAGAAACAAAAGGCTGGTGTGCTAGCTAGTTCCGACAACACCAATAATTCTTTTTAAAAACAAACCCCACCCCCAGCTGGCTGCATATTATCTATTAAAAAATTATGTCTATGTTAATTTAAATAATGGAGTACTGGATAGGGTCACTTGCTAGGGGTGGGCGGAATTTGCGTAGTCGCGCTACGCAAAGCTCCGCGAAACGGTAAAAAATCTCCACGAGCACGCAAAAGTACCGCGAACACGCGGAATTGCTTGTTCCGCCCGTTCGCGATGCTTTTTTCCTGTTTGCGAACGCTGTTTGCGTGCTCGGGGAGAAATATCTCACGAACAAGCATTTTGAAAGCGCGAACAAGCAAAAAATTCCGCGAAGCAGCGGATCGCGGAATTTTTGGCAATTTCGCGTTCTCCGCAGAATGCAAAATTACCCAAAATCCGCAAATTCCGTGAGCGGAACGAAATTTACCGCCCAGGCCTAGTCACTTCAAGCAAACTTCTCCAAGCACCTGCAGTTATTGAAAGTGCAATGATTTGCCTATGTTTCCTACTGGTATCAGAACAGGATCCTTTCATGTAAATAGGCTTGATAAACAAACTTGCACATCTGTTGTAAAAACAGGTGTTGATCAACCAAGTATTTATTTTAAAATAAAAACAATCTAATAACCAGGAAGGAGTTTTTAACCCCCAAAAGTGGCCACCTCATTGGACCCTTTTGAACCTTCTCTTTCAAAGGACATTAAGCAGCCCTTAACAATGCAACTGACCCATTTGAATTTATGGTTATCTGTACTAACAGAAATGGCCGGTTGTCATCTACTCTGGACTCTCCTACTGTACTGTCCTCACTGCCATGTCCCTGGAACATAAATCAACAAATGTGTATGTGAGGCTCATGCTGTCAATGTTCTGAACCATAATGGTTCTTGTACTAACTATTACAGCATGACTAATGAAGTTTTCTTGTTGCTTGACTTGATGAGGGATTTATTAAATAATGTTAATGGATTGGAAACCATGATAAAAAAAGTTTTGTGGCGTAATGCATTAATGTTCAAACGCCCCCTTGTACTTTCACTTTTATGAGTGTAAAACCTTGTGTTGTGTCCTTGCACCTTTCCTATCAAGAATCTTTTATATACAAAATGAATCATGAGACTTATGGGTGTGGTTCGCCCGTTATCCAGAGATTATTGACCTCGTCTTGCAGGTATTTATAGAGTCATTGATGATCATATTATAAAAGGCCGCCTTCTCTTATAGTTGGTGAAACGCCGACTCAGCCCGATAGTCAAACAAGGCTGCCAAAGGGCCATGTTCTCTGCTATTCCCAAACCTGGTGCTTAATTGGATCCGTTCATTGGCAGCTTATCAGTTTATTGACAGCTCACCGAACACTTGGAGAGAAACAATCTGCTAGACGCATTCCAATCCGGTTTCCATGCCAACAGCACCTAGACCGCCCTGAGTGCCACCACGGATGACATGCGCACCCTACTCGACAGGGGAGAATTGGCATCCCTGATCCTCCTTGACCTCTCCACAGCTTTTGACACCTTATCCCACCACACACTCATCAAGTGACTACACCAGATTGGGATCAAGGGAGACACACTCAGATGTATTGCATCATTCCTCACAGGACGGACGCATTAAATCCACCTAACTCAAGAGCAGCATCTGTGGTGTACCTCAAGGTTCAGCCTTCAGCCCCACCCTCTTCAACACCTATATGATGCCCCTATCCAATATCGTCAGAACCCACGATCTTAACATCATATCCTACACCGACGATACCCAGCTCATCCTCTCGCTATCAGCAGAACCCACCACCACTAAGACTAGCTTCTACAACTGCATGAAGAATGTCACAGACTGGATGAAGGACAACTGTCTGAAGCTCAACACTGACAAGATTGAAGTGCTGATAATTGGCAACCACGGCTCCCTCTGAACAACACCTGGTGGCCTGCTGAACTCAGATCCACTCCCACACCAAAAGACCACACCGTAATATCAGCATCATCCTGGACAGCATACTCAGCATGAAACGACAGATCAACACAGTCTCCTCTGCCTTCTTTCACACTCTCCTCAAGCTCTGAAGGATCTTCAAATGGCTACGCATCAGCATGAGAAAAACAGTCACGTAAGCCCTGATCACCAGTCACCTGTACTACGGCAATGCACTATACGCAGGAACCACCACCAAACTCATGAGAAGGCTCCAGATGATACAGAACTAAGTGGCCAGACTCATCCTCAACCTTCCCAAATGGACCCACATCACCCACCACCTGAGGAACCTCCACTGGCTCCCCATCCAGCAAAGATGCCAATTCAAGATACAGACACACGCCTACAAAGCCCTCCATGACCAAGGACAAGCATACATGAACCATCGCCTAAAGTTCTACCAACCATCCAAAAACCTGCGCTCCACCTCCCTCACCCTTGCACAGACACCACACATCTGCTGTAGCCACAGTGGAGGCCTCTCCTTCTCCCACCTCACCTCCAAGTCCTGGAACGCCCTCCACCTCTGAACATTACCCTCGCTCACTGACATCAGGAAGAGACTTAAGACTTGGCTTTTTGACTAAGCTCAGCAAGCCAGTCCCTGGATACTCTCATGGGTGATAAGGCACACTTTACAAGTACTGATTGATTGATTGATAGCCAGCAGTCCTTCTCTGTGAACAATTATATCTCTGGGTCAAAGTATATATCTGAATTTATTATGTATCTGGTTGGGATGAAAATCATGACTTGCTTTTGAACAAAAGTGTTCTCTAGTGGCAGCCAATGCTTCTCTGTAGTCAAATCAGACTTTTTTTTTTACATTTGTGAGGGTCTCCAATTCATCCACAGATTCAAATTATCCTAAACAGTAATCAAACAAGCAGGTACAGATAGCCTACTGAATCTCAAATTTCAAACATTCACCCTTTAAAGACCAACATTCCAATTGATTACATTGAACCCACTTCACTTCATTGCATCAAGATCCTAACCAATGCCTTTTAGAATCAACTGTTGTTCAACATTCTGGTAATGTTGAAAAGGTATTAGCTGGATTATCTACTGTTATTTCAAGTACATGTTGCTGAGTGAAGTGGACTCACCTCCATCCATCATCCCAACCATAAGTTGCCCCTCTAAGGAGGTGTCTTTGGCAGTTCAGGGTGTGGTAAACCCTTGAAAATACTATTATGGAAAATAGTAGAACACTCACCCAAATGTGTCCTCTTTGATTGGCAAGCCCTTTGCAGAGGCATAGCTATCCCCATTTAAGTGTTGCCTACAGACAGTTCTTAGCTGTCTGTGGTCAAAGCCCTATTGTGGATCATACCACCACCTATAGTTGACTTTGAATCGGCCCATTGCTTACCATTGGTTGGATTTCTTATCTATCTCCTTTGTTTGTATTTTATTCAATGGTGTTCATTCATCTTCTTGCGTTTGTCCCCTCTCTGTAGCTTAGACTCTTTATCATCCCTTTGATGGGATGGCTTGTATCTTTCTATAGTTCCAGATGGGTAACTACTTTATTCTTTCACTTTCAGAGCCCCTATGGGAGTGCATGTATTTTCTTTTTCTCTTCCCCCTCACACCCCACACCCTCTCCATGCTCTTCTTGTTGCTCCCCTTAATTCTGTTCATTGATTCACCACCCCTCCCTGCTCCACACAGTTGTTTTAAATTTAAACCCACTTCTGTCACCAAGCTCCTCAGTTGCCCTTACTCCCCTGCTTCTCTAACTTCATGCTAGTGTTTATGCTCAGGTACCAGATACCATTTGCAGTCAGGAGATGTTGTATCCTCAACATCTGGAGCTGTTAAGTGCTGTCAACTTCAGCACATTCAACTCAAGCCTGTTCTCAAGCTAAGGGTAGATTTAGTAATTTTAAGATTCTGCTGTTTGCATAATAGATGCAGAGAAAACGGTCCATGGGGTATTCAAAATCCATTCTATTGATACTTCTTCCAGAAGTCTGTTTTGTTGTTGAAGTCTGAAACTCTTAAAGTCTGAGAGCGATGAAATGTGGCTTGTTAAACCTGCCTGCAAGTGCTAAACCCCCTGCATACATAGGCCGATTTACAAGCAAAAGAGCAAGAGTGGCTATTTAGGGTTCAGAATAAAAATGCAAGCCTTGTCAATAGATGAAGGATGGGTAGCCTCCATGGGCTCCTGGCCTATTTATAAAGCATTTATTGGGAGTCACCAGCAAGTTTCTTATTTATCCAACACAAGTTTCTAATACCCATATTTACCCAGACTTAAGTATCAATACTGCATTTCCACTGGACTTTTTTCGTGACAAGTGGTAACATACTTATACCTCTATAATAAATAGAACTGCTACAGCAGTCAGTAGGTGCCTTGTGAGGCACTTAGAAGCCACTTGAATAGCCTGTAGAACTATGTAAACTTGAAAACTACCCAGAGTTCTCTGCTTCTTTTTTGCATAATTTATGCGTCACTCTATTCCTGAAACTATATTGTTTTGACTCATACTGGTTGTTCCCTTGTGTCTGGACACAGCTAAAACTCTCTGAAGAGCTATAATGATCATGAAACACGTATCAGGCGTTGCTTATATTAATTTCAGATTGGCATTTTATCAAGTCGAAGCTGTAATACTGTGTCTGGAGTGGTAAAAGGCTTTTGTCATTTTACAGATCGGAGTGGATGGCACTGTGCTACTCCTATGCTTAAACACTTTGATGTAGATATGGCAAAATACTTTGGGGTATATTCACAAGAACGTGTGATAACTACCGCAAGAGTAGCGTAACGCAACTTTCAATATCGCAGCCTAGCGCGGGAAAATAACCCCATGTCAACGTGGAATTCACAACAAGGCGGTAGCATGCGATAGTCACCAGATAACGCATCAAATGACAGCGTGAAAATCAACGCCGCGCTGAAAAAATGCGAAACGCGAACGCGAGAAATCCTGCAATGAGGACAATCGCGGTACAGAAATCAGCTAACACCAGCCACAGGTCTGTAAATCCCACGCATCCGGCGGGAAAAAGCACCATAAAAGAAAGAAAAAAAAAAGCCCAAAAACAATCCAAACTGCGTAACAACATTGATGCACCCGGACCGAGTGCAGAGGACAAGCAGAACACCACAAGCCCTACGGAGGACCATCCAGGAACCCCGCTTTCGGGGAAGGGCAAGGACAAGAGGAAGAGGAAGACCGGGTACAGTCCGCAGGAAGACCAGATCATCTTCACGGGGGTGACCGAACACCATCAACAACTGTTCGGCACCTCCACTGCGGCACTGGAAACCCAAACCGAAATATGGCAGACCATCGTCACTAACGTCAATGCAGTCGGAGTGTCCAGGAAGTCACTGGAGGAGGTCAAGAGGCGCTGGCATGATCTGAAAAGTCAGACTAAACATAAGCTCGCCGCCAACAGGGAGGCAGCAACGGCGACTGGAGGTGGGAGTCCTGCGACACAGGAGGAGCTAGAGCAAATGGTGGCCACAGTCAGCAGTGAGGAGACGGTGGCAGGATTTGGTGGCCTGGACACAGCACGATACGACCTGACCCAACAGCAACAGGGTGAGTAACCACTAGGGACGGGGGGGACAGGGGAGATGGGCACAATGGCACACATGCACAATTACGCGCAGCACACAGCACACCCACAATGACCATGGAACATGTCCCTGATTGCCTTGGCACACTGCAGCACACATAGAAATGCCAAGTAGGCCCCCATCCACAATGTGCACAGAGGGGCCCCCCCTATCACCAATATCACAACCGACCCGTGCATATGTGCTGAATCCAGCAAAGCAGCGGCTCCGTGACCCACACTGACTATGCAAGTAACACTGCATGTCCGATAGCATGGCAGCTGCCCCAAAAAAAAGACATGGCCCACGAAGCGACATGGAGGTAGCCAAGTGCGGATCACATCCGTAAAGGAGCAGGTCACACTCCGACGTGTCCACGTGCACCCACAACCCATGCCTTACAATACGCGCAGCAGACGAACAATGCACCAGGCCACAAAAACAGTCCACGAGCACACATGACCCAAGTCAAAAGCAAATCAGGCCCTGAAAAGCACACAATTCAAAGGCCCCCCTCCTCAAAGGGAGAAGGCTACACGAAATCAGAGCTGCAGGGGCAACTCCCCCACAATGCAGCACACACACATAGCAATCACAGAACATCAGCAATGAAGGCAATGAGGTACAAAGTGCAACACCACAGGACAGAGCTCACTACAATGTACATTGGCATGCAGTCTGAAGGTAAACATCCGCAAATCATCACCATACATGTGAAACTCTGTTAACCTGCATCTCCCCTTTACATTGCAGAGGGACAAACAACACCCCCTGCAGAGCACACCACACATCCCACCATTGATGATGAAGAGGACAACCTGCACATATGTCAAGACACCCTCCAATGGATGCTGGACAGCCTCTGCACCCCACCCCCAGGAGCAGGCCAGACCAGCTGCCTCGAGGTGACCCCACCACCTGCACAGACCACACAGCAGGAAACACACACCACCACGGCTGTCTCCCAGGACCCCCCCGACCAATACATGGAATTCCAACGGCATGTGTTGGGTTGCCAGGTGGAGTTGGCTCATCAGCTGCGTGTGGGTTTCGAGCTCGTGGCAGCCAAACTCGATGCCATACGTGGGTGTCTGAGTCCCATCAGGGACCACGTACAGTCCCTATCGGACACCCCGTGTACGCACCATGCTCCGCCACAGACCTTGGCTGACCTCGCTGGTGCCATGAATCGAATACAAGAAATGTCTGCTCAGACAGGCACCAGCCATGACAGCAAAGAGTTGTTTATTTTCCTGCTTGTGCGACATCAGGCAAAATGTTTGTTTTGGGATTCGTGGAGTTGGTGTGCAGTTTCTTAGTCCGGGGCTGGGGGTGGTCCGGGGGGGGGGGGGTGTTGCGGGCCTGGCTGTGGTGTCGGTGGGTGTTGTGGCCCTCTTGGGTGTCCGTGCTGCATGTTCAGTTGCTCGTGGGCATCTGTTGTCCTTCATGTGTGGCTCTGGGCTGTGCTCCCTTTTGTGGTGCAGGCTGAGGTCGGACTTTACACCAGGTCAGGGCAGGTGTAGATTTCCTGGTGCTAACGCGGCTTATCGTCGATTTTGTGTTTTTATCGCCGATGTGGCTGGTCGTTGTGAATGTTGAGGTGTGATGTTGTTGCGCCTTTTGGCACGGGAACGCCCACTCTGCATCTCATTAGCGATAGTTGCGCGGGTCCTCTGTGGCGATGTTTTTGCGGTTGCTATCGCGGGTAAACTGGTGCTGTGGGCTGTTTACACCAGCTTGTGAATGGGGAGGTATATTTATCACGACTTTGGCTGCGATAAAGTGCCGTTAATTCGGGGATAGCTCCTTGTGAATATGCCCCTTTGTCTCTTTCTATCTCACCATGGATGGCACTGTGCTAATCCTATGCCTAAAGATTTTGATAGAAAAGCAGGCATTTGACGTGAGCAAATTTAGAGTTTTGCTGGTGTTGTAGGGTGCTCTATACAGGAGCTGCTCTTCACCTAAACGTAAGAACTACGCAGAGTTCTCTGCTTCTTTTTTGCAGACCTATGTAATTATATAATTCAACCCATAGCTGAGGTCTCCCCATTTCAGATATGTACTATCTTACTTCAATTGCTAACATCTCCCCACTCTTAGGGTAATTCTGTTCTGCGCTGAAAATGAAAGACAAAATTGGTCTAATTTCCTAAATACAGTTTTCATGCATTCATATAATCAGGATCATATGTAGAGCATTGCACAATTTTAGCAATGAGGCACTTCAAGGAGATGGCAGAAGGAAATTACAGACTCTGTACTTACATATTACATACACATATTCATGCTGTACTGATAGTACATCTCACCAATGTCCTAAAGTCACATATTTCCCCTTTTCATTTTGCTTGCTTGTGTTGGACAGGTAAAAATAGATTTTTCCATGACTTTAAATATTGTTTGTTTCCCCTTCTTAATTACATTAGTGCTGGTCACATAACTTAGTGGTTCATGCCCTAGTTGTATATGTCCCTGTATACTCTGTATTGTAAGACAGAGATTTAAATACCAAAGAGAGGTGGGTAGATTCCAGCCTTTCATCTTTTTGAGAATAATAAAAAGTGCACAATTGAGAAGAAAATAGAAAGGTCTTTTATTGAAAATAATTTATTTGCATGTGCCTCATAAATAGCCAATTACATGGTTTCAGCTCAGGTTGGGGGAAAGGCTTGTTATTTATTTACAGTGTGGCCAAGCAGAAATCCTGGCAGCTTAAGCACTGTGTAGAAGCAAGTGAATATTATTATTATGCATCGTGCTTTAATATTAATATAATTATTGCTATTACTATTAATATTACCTATTCTAGCTTCTTCAGTGCAATAAATAAAGATGAATCCTCTTGAAGCTTTAGGGGTTATTTATTGTAAAGGACACCCCATCCATAGGTCTTGCAACAGCTCCAGTCAAGTCAAAACTGACACTGATCCATGCTCCCTTTTCTCTCTAGGAACAGCTCAAAAGGAACACTACCCATGGTTGAATGTAGAGAAAACAACATGCACATAAACATTTTTGTGTCCCTCTCTCCAATCTCTTCCTGCATTCACCTCTAACTGCACACACTCTTTTATTGCCCTGTTTCCACAGTGCCATTTCCCTCAGGATGATACAAAGCACACTTTTGAAGTTTGATACCTCTATCCTGCAAAACTTCTTCCAATAAAGCAGATACAAACTAGGGGCCATTGTCAGTCAACACGGTATTCGGCAAACCTTCATGTTTAAATATCTTTTTTAGAAAATCCATCATTCTTTTGGTTTCAGTACATGTGACAATGCCAATTTCTGTCCAGCGTGAAAACTGATCAATTAAAACCAACAAATACTTCGAACCTTCTCATAAATGTAGATGCCCAACAATATCCAAAGCAACCACTTCCCACGGTTTAGATGGCAAATGCCTGTAGGCCATAGGAGGATTCCTGACTTTGTACATATTGCCGCTCTCCATACAATCATAACACTCTCTGATTTTGCTCTCAATTATCAAATCCATCCCCGACCACCAGTAACTCAACTGTATTCTCGCTTTGGTTTTGCTCATTCCCTGATGTACTTCATGTCCCAAAGACATACCCTTTCTCTCAACAAAGTAGGAACCACAGGTCTCATGCCACACAGAATAACATCCGCTTCCACAGATAATTCATCTTTTATTTTCCAAAAGCCTCCTAGCTCTGTACTTTTCCTCAATTCAGAGCTACAACAATTACGCATGGCACTATACACCTGCTGCAACACTGGATCAGCTGCAACAGCACTGACCCACTCCTCCTGAGAAATGCTCCTCTCAGTGTCCCTGCACACTTTCATTTCTTCCTCATCATCTTGGCAGCTTTCTGACTCTCACTGAACTCAAACGGGATAGACAATCTGTGACATTGTTTGTAGGACTTGGGACATAAACTTCGAAAGAGAAAACCTGCAACCCCACAATCCACTTACAGATCCATATTGAAATCATGTTTAGTCCTATCCTGCTTAATACCTCTACCAATGGCTTATGATCAGTTAAAACAGTAAAGTGCTTTCCTCACACAAAATTCCTCAGCTTCTTTATTGACCGAAACACACTCAAAGCCTCCCTTTTGATGGTGGACTACTTTGTTTCAGTCTCACGCAAAGACCATGAAATATACACAATTGGCCTCAAAATATTCCCATCTGAATCCGTCTGCATGAGAACCACCCCAAGACCTTTACTACTCGCATCCATCATGCTGAACCCCTCTTTGGAAGAATCAAAATAACTAAGATTGTCAGCTTTTCCTAGTTCCTTCTTGAGCTCCTGAAATTCCCTTTCACAATCCACATTCCAAATGAATTCTGTTTAGAAGTAACCTCATGTTTAGAGTTTTTGTAGATAAGTTGGAAATGAATTTAGCAGGAAATTCTACCATGCCCAAGAAAGACAACAACTCATCTTTCTTTTCAGGACTTTTGAGGTTTAACACATTCTTGACCAACTCCTCCATAGGGCACACTCCATCCACATTTACTCTATGTCCCAAATACTCTATCTCTGTCCTACCAAATGCACATTTACTCAATTTAAGAGTCAAACCATTTTCCTCTGGTACCCTTAGCACCTGTCTCATCTCTCATCCTGAACATCCATGGTTTCACCATAGACTAGAAATATCATCTTGGAAACACTTAACTTCCAGAATAGATCCAAATAAATTATACATCACACGCTGGAAGACAGCAGCTGCGGACAGTAACCCAAAAGGCATGTGCACATACTGGTAGGTTCCAAAAGGTGTGATAAATGTGGTAAGATCTTTGGAATCTTGGTGTAGTCTTATCTGATGATAAGCTGCTGTCAAATCCAGCGCAGTGAAATGTTTGGCCCAATGCAACAGAGAGACCATTTCCATGATATTGGGAAGTGGAAAATGATCACATATGACGCACCTTTTCAGTGCTCTGAGATCAACAAAAAGTCTTATATCGCCTGAGTATTTATGAGCCACGACAATAGGTGTGACCCACTCAGAACTTTCCACTTCCTCAATTATTCCCTTCTCACACAACCTCTTTACTTCTATCTCAACTGAAACACACCTTTTCTGTCACAGGCACACTTCCCTCCTTAAGTTTGATCTGATGTACATAACCCTTAAAGCATCTCACCTTGTCACTGAACACCTCCGGAAATTCTTCCACAAATTTGTTGAGAGACTTATTCACACCACTACACCACTCCCCTTAACATCCAGATGTTGAACACCACGCAATTGTACTTCCCTTATATACTCTTCTCTTAGCATTACAAGCTTAGGAGAGTTGGGATCCAGTATGATATCTAAATCCCTCTGATGTGGCCAAGACAACACAGTTTCCCCTTTCACTGGCACGTAAACCTTTCCTCGAATCGTATTAGTTTTGTAACTTATATCTGTTTCTAAATATCCTCTGAGTTCAATCGTCTGCCTACCATACGCCCAGAAATTACATCAGGACTCTTTAACTCAATTTTAGAACTAAACTCCTTATTGAATAATTCATTAGAGATAAGAGTGAGCCATGCCCCACAGTCGAACAAAGTTTTAACACTGAAATCTGCAATTACAATACAATCTTTAGGATACTTTTTTCCTTCCTTGGTGTAAACAGACAAAATTGCCTAACAGAATGTTGAGAGGCCTTTGACTTGGACGAACAACAGTATTTAGCGAAATGCCCCTTCTTATTGCAAGATATACACACCACATTCCATGAAGGGCATTTCTAAAAGAAAGTACCATGCCCCAGATTCCCACAACGAAAAAAAACACATTTAAACTTTGGCTGTTGAAATTGCTGATATTGTGAAGTTTCGATCTTACTTTCTTCTTTAACATTAGATTCATCTTCTTTCACTTCAACCTTATTCACAGTATTCCTTTTTCCCTTATCCAACTCCTCCACGCATGCTAATGTGCGTTCAATACCCTCACCAATAGTGATGACCTCATGTAGGGAAGGGTCATCCTTTACTCACAATTCTTTTCTAATCTTGTCACTGCGACATCTCAGCATGAATTCATCTCTAATGTGTTCTTAAGGACCTAATATACTGTTCTACACTTTTACCTGCCTTTTACTCCCTGATGACAAAGTGATAATGTTCCAAGATGGTGCAAATTTTAGGTAAATACTAGTCCAAGTCTACTTTTTTCATGCATGCCTCAAATTTTTTTAGTTCATCATCCTTTGTACCTAAATCCGGGAGATTTTCAAACACCTCATGTCCTTCTCAGCCTAAACAATGCAAAAGTAGTGAAGTTTTTCTTTCAGAACTTAGATTTGATCCACACATAGTATTGCATACATGCTTTTTTCCATTTCTCCCTAGGAACTGGAGGATATCCAGGTGTAGTGGGAAAAAACGGTAGTGGTACCACATTCTGCATGATCAAATTAGCTTGAAATAACAAAAAAACAATACAATAAATTACATGCATTAGGCCAAGTCCATGGCCATAGTCCAGTAAAATATGAAAGAACTCAAATGAGGAATGGCTATCGCCATGAAGATACTAAAAAAAAACAAATGAACTGAAGATAACTTCGGGTGTGCCTATCGCCATGATAACGGACAAGCACCCTGAATTGCAGCGTGAAAAATAAACATGACGCGTGCCTATCACCGCAATGACAGGCAGGTAGAAGTAGGTGTGAATTTAACTAGAGGCATGCCTATCGATGTGGTGACAGGCAGGAAACTGTAGGTATGAATTTAACTTACAGGAAGCAGTAAATGAAAATTTAGATTCAGGCATGCCTGTCACTCAGGTGACAGAGAAACAGTAGGAAATGCGGCCACAAAATGAACATGGGGCATTCCTATTGCCGGGGAGACAGACAGGCAGTGAAATCTGTAAGGCGTGCCTATCGCTGTGATATCGGAGTAGATGCAGCTTTAATGAAAACCAAAGATGGCTTCCCTACTTGTTCGCTGCATCTGTATTGACAGGCGATGGGCCTTGTATTCCGATTAAAAGTAGCAGTGCAGTGATGTGAGGCACACTAGAGCTCTCAACCAGGCGTGTTAGGTGACGCGACAAAGTTCGAGAGTGCAGAGCAGTGAAAAGTGACGAGAGGCACATGAGAGGAGACTCAAGAGAAGTGCTGTATGACGTGGCAGAGCTGCAAGCTAGAGGATGTAATGCAATGAAGGCAGACACACGCACAGATTTGAATAAAGTCAGGTAAATGAATTTCAAAAAATCCAAAGGAAGTCAATTTAATGAAATTAAAATCACAGTACTCACACGCTTTGTAGAAAACAAAACTGCTCATAGCAAGGTTGCAGATGATGATATAAGCGCATTTGTTTCATAAGTAGCTGAGTAAAATGCTCAATGAAATTTGGTGTAAACTGCTGGAAGCGCTGAGAAATATGTTGACATGTCTTGTCCTTCTCCACTCGTCGCCAGTGTAATAAAGATGAATCCTCTTGAAACATTAGTAGGTTAATTATTGTGAAGGACACCCCATCCATCAGTCTGGCAACAGCTTCAGTCAAGTTGAAACTGCCACTGACCCATGGAACCTTTAACATGTCACAGCTAGGCAAGAATGCCCTTACACTCTATGTTCCAAGTAAACACACATATGCTGACTACCACACACAGGCCTCCCCATGGACCAACACAAACCATATTCTCTCTCTGGGGAAATGTAAACAGTATTCACGTGGTGAGAAATGCCAAGCATAAGAATTGTGATGTGTGACACAATGTAGAGGCCATATTGAGAGTACAGAATTATAGAAAACAGTGGTTTATATACCTTTCAGACGGCAGCAGCATTGCATCGTCCATTGCATCACAGAACATGGGGGCCATATTGAAAATATATAAAACAGTGTTTTCTATACTTTTAGCATGGCTAATCACTGCTATTGGCTTTGCCAATGCCAGTGCACTATAAAAGCCTCTGCCACTGGCAAAGCCAATACAGACTCCACAAAGCATTGGCAAAGCGACATGCATTGGTTCAGCCGGTGCCAGTTTGCATGAGTTATGGGCGGTTGACACCCTATTTAAATATGGTTGCCAAAATATTTGAAAAAAAAGCCAAAAAAAGATCAAAGCAGCACACTTTGGGAGAGCTAGTTGCCTAGAAAGGGGTTGATCTCAGTAGTAATAGTGTTATGATCGCAACTGGTTTTATGTATCAACTTCATCTACATTTGGGCTTTTTAAGTAATGTTTTTTATTTTAAAAGAAGAAAATATAAGTATACTAAGAATACATGTCACCAGACCCTATAAATACAATGTCATCATAAAGATTATAGCCCAAAAAATTATATTAAAATCAACAGACAAGCATTTATAAACACAACTACAGAGTATTGTGTGAACTAAGAATACGCTCTAAAAAGTGAAAGCAAAACATATATCTAAGAAATATATTTATAAGCACTAATAGATTGAAATAATTAGCAATGCATGTAAGAGAGTTTTTAAACAGCATCCCTTACATTCAAATCAATACTAGAAATCTTGAAAAAGATCAAATATTCTATCAATAAATACATACATGAATAACATATTATAAATAATAATATAATAAATCTAATAATCTATCAAATATTTAAAAAATCTTAATAATATCTAAGGTGCCTTGCAATTATCTTTTGTTAAATAGAACAACAGGGATGATTAGATGATTTAGTCAAATAAACCATCAGAGGTCTCTTTTTATGACTAACTGTAAAAGTCTAACATTATTTGTATCCATTGTGGTGCTTTTTACATATTTAATTGCTACAAACTTTAGAAGAAACCTTATCTGTTGATTTTCAATTTGTCATAATTATCTGAATGGCATTAGCAAACATAATATCTGTAGTTTTGGGCACCGGGTCACCCCAGATTTTTTTGATTGTTTTTAAAATGGCAAACAGTGCTGCTGATTTGTGCGTGGCCCCATGGAATGGGGCTGCTTACAGGGAGCTGGTGGAGATGTGCCCCGCCCATGACACTCAACAAAAATGAAAGCTGTGGGTGTCCCACAAAAAAAGGGAAGAATAATAAATGATTGGCACCTAGCATCCCATAGTGACCTTCATGGGCTAATTTACATATATAGGTCTGCATGGTGGTGCCTCAGTATGGGCGGGGGCACCATTAGCATATTTGTTTCATTGCTGTGGGGGCTGCAGGAAGTGCAGCAGCTCCCCAGAAAAACACTGAAAAAAATTAACCCTATTTTTCCTGGGGTCTATCGAATATGATCCCTGGAAAAGATATTGATATTTTTAAACAGGTCCAGAGCTGGAGCATTTGATCTTCTACTTGGAAATGCAAGAACCCCTTTCGGTTGGTTTTATGACTGCATTATTTGGCCTGATGAATTAAAAAAAAAAAAAGATTTTATTACATTTGTTTCATAAAATTGCCATAATACATCATTGCATTGGTGGTAAGGTCATACAGCACGTCACAGTATAATTCAATAATGTTATTATAAAGTATAGCATCAATCTGTTAAGAGCAAGGCTTACATCAAATTTTGTTTACCTCCATTGTACCCGCTATATTGCCTTATCAGGAATCCTGTATGGCTCTTATATCTTATCGATTGACCACCTAGTGTGTGCAATACAATTACCACCAATATATTAACTCAATGAAAATAAAATAAACGACAATACCAAAAACCCTAACAGAACAGTCCCTCCCTAACCCACCCACCGACTCAGCTGCAATGCCAATACTATGCAATATTACTAGCACGTACCTTTAGATCCGAAGCACTCCTACCCATCTTCATGTTTTTTCTAATCCAGCAATAAATATTAAAATGTACCAATTGTATGAAAAAACGACAGCCCCCCAGAACATCAGCAAAACAGCGCACAACATCTAGAAATGCAACTAGTAATATCACTCTGTGTGGATATCCATGGCGTTAAACTCTTCCATCATTACATTCCAATCTAGGGATATCAACCTTTTACGCAGCCCCCTTTGTTCTTCCCGTTTGATTTCAGCCCCCTCTGCCCTACCCCATCGAACCATTTCTTTGTGCCAGTCTGCAATGTGAGGTGGTTTTGCCGCCTTCCATCGCCTTGTAATATTCCGTTTTGCCAAGATAAGAGCGAGGTCCATGAATTTGTGCACAGTGCTAGACTTCTTGCCTGTAGGACCCAACCCCAATATACAATACTCTGGCGAGTCATCCTTCCGTATTGGTACAATTGCGTTCAATATTTTGTGCACTTCAGACCAATAATGTACTATTCTAGGGCAGCTCCACAACATATGGAACAATTTCGCTTGTGGAGTATGGCATCTTGGGCAGCAGTCCGACACCTCAGGGTACATTACATGTAATCTATGTGGTGTTAGATAGGCTCTATGCACAATCATCAACTGTATGAACTTAAATTTCGGATTCCTGGAGATTTTTCTTGGATACTCCAATATCATCTTCCATTCTTTGTCAGTGAGTGCATGACCCAAATCTATGTCCCATTTATCTCTAAGGAATTGTAGTGGGGTCTCTATCACTGTGCGCACACCTCTATATAGCCATCTCGTGACATGACTGCCATTCCCCATTAGGTATTGCAGATTCGTTAAGCCATGCATCAATGGTTCCTGACCCGTCGGGGCCCATACCTTGCGTATATAACCCGTAATCTGTGCATGAATCAAAAATAATGTGTGAGGCACACCATGCACTCTAACAAATACATCGTGCGTTGCAAGAGCACCATCCACAAAAAAATCGCCTATGTTAGTAACCCCCTCCTCACTCCATGCCCTAACTCTCCTGCTCGTGATAGTGCCAGATTGCAGTGGTAAACCCAGTAAAGGGATGTTAGGGGCATACGGGGTCAATCTCTTGGTATAACATAATGCCCTTTTCCAATATGCCAACGCTACTTTCAGTAGATGAGGTGCACCTGCAGGTGTGGATGTTAGGGGCATACGGGGTCAATCTCTTGGTATAACATAATGCCCTTTTCCAATATGCCAACGCTACTTTCAGTAGATGAGGTGCACCTGCAGGTGTCCTTCCACCTGGTAGCAATAGCCTATGTAAGTTGCCATTTTCCCACGACTGGCGCGACATTGCAATTTCATGCAGGTTTTTGCCCACTATCCAATAAGCCAGCCATTGTAGTTGGCTCGCATAGCAATACGCTTGCAAGTCTGGAGCCCCCAGTCCGCCACATCTAGTATCTAACTGTAGTTTCATTAAGCTTATCCTTCTGCGTCCCTTCCCCCATATCAACTCAATCAGTAAAGTGTCTAGCAGACGAAACACCGAGACCGGTATTAATATTGGGAGATTTGTGAAGTAATATAGTAACCTGGGCAGCAACACCATTTTACTGAGTGCCACTCTACCCGCTACTGATATGGGAAGAGAAATCCAAAATTTTATTTGGGACTTAAGTGATGAGATCGTTTGTATTAAATTACCGTCTAGTAAGTCTTGTGATTTCCTGTAGACCTGAATACCTAGATACCTAAAGGTCGTATGTGCTGTTTGAAAGGTCCACTGCCCAAATTGAAGTGCATCTACATGTGCGCCATCTTTAAAACTATATCCGTATGATTTGCTCTCATTTATTGACAGCCCCAAAATCTTTTGGAGATTATCAAAAATAGTCGGTAGCGGATCATATGTATCATTTAAGTCATTAAGATACAGTATTACATCGTCCGCATACGCTGATACTATATGTTTATTCATGTCTATGGGTATGCCCCTATGACTCGCCACTTTACGAATGGTGTACAATAACGTCTCCAATGCCAATATAAATAATAATGGGGATAGGGGACATCCCTGTCTCGTGCCCCGTGCGACGGAGTATTGCTTGGACACATAAAAACCCGTACGAGCTCTAGCCGTTGGATTAGTGTAGAGTAGCTTCACCCATTTAGTATATTCTACAGGGATATCAAACTTTCTAAGTGCGTAAAGCATATAACTCCAGTGCAAGGAGTCGAAAGCCTGGCGAAGGTCCAACGAGATACAACCCTGTCTGCCCTCCACTGCAGATGTACTTTGCATGATTTGATGCAGCCTCCTAATGTTCAAAGCTGTACTCCTCCCCGGCACAAAACCACACTGATCTATATGTATTAGTTTGGGGATCAAGGAGGTCAAACGATTCGCCAGTATCTTACTTAAAATTTTGTAGTCCGTATTTAATAGCGAGAGCGGCCTATACCCCCCAACTCTACTGAGTCCCTACCTGGCTTGGGAAGCGGGACAACCAATGCTTGCAGCGTTGTAACTGGCAGCGTCCCTGTGGCTAGAGACGTGTGATATAGTTGTTGCAACTATGGGGCCAGCACATCTATATATTACATATAAAATTCAACGGGTAGCCCGTCACTACCCGGCGTTTTATTTCATGGGAGCGATTTTATTGCAACTCTAATCTCTTGCACAGTAATCGGCTTTTTCAGGTCTTCCTTAAACTCAGCCAGCAATTGAGGTAATTGTATTTCATTAAAAAATGAGTCGTAGTCTATATAATTTGGTTCTCCCGGAGAGTCATACAATTTTGCATAATAATTTTGGAAAGCAACATTTATCTCTAGTTGTGTACCTACAATGGAACCCTCCAGTGTTTTTACCTCAAGAATGGGGGAGGTTGTCGGGGCATCTTGTATTAATTGTGCCAACAAGGGGCCCGCTCTGTCAGCTGTCGCATGCTACTTTTGTATGTACAGAGCATGAGCAATTATACGTAGCTCTTCCAGCAGTTCGGCATGTTGTATATTCGCTTCCTGTAGTGTGCTCTGTTTTGAATTGTGGGCTGCAGCTTTCTGCTCTAATTCTCCCAGTTGTGCTTCTAATTCTGTAAGGCGCCGGATCAATGTATTACGCACACCTGCCTTTGTGCTAATCGCTACTCCCCCGAGTACAGTTTTATACGCATCCCATTCAATTTGATAACTACTGGCGGAGCCCATGTTTTCATCAAAATAATTTGTAGTGGCATCTAACAATGCAGCGCGAAAAACCTGGTCCTCTAGTAGTGCAGGATGTAGTTTCCACGTTGGCACAGGTGCTGGTACTCTGCCCCATTGTATTATGACTTCCAATGGATTATGGTCAGATAAGGTTTTCGCCAAATAAGTGGCATCACTTACCGATTTCAGTGCGCAAAAAATTCTATCTATTCTCGTATATGGAGGCCGTGCGGGTGAGAAAAAAAGGAATATTCTCTGCTAGTAGGCTGGCACATTCTCCATGCATCACCCAACCCCCATCCCGTCGCCCAACTCTGCATGGCATCTGCTAGTTTCTTGCTAGTAGTATTTGGCAACGGAGGATGGGATCTATCTAATTCCACATTTAACACCATATTAAAATCACCTCCTATTATCCAAGGATAAGCCTCCCATCCCACCAACACTGTGCTAATAGTTTCTACAAATTTGTCCTGATCTGAGTTTGGGGCATATATGCTTCCTAAGACAATATTCTCCCCATCTAACGTACCTCTCACTAGTATATATCTACCATTCAAATCCCTCTTTTGCTCTATTGGTTTAAAAGGGACGCCATTTCGAACCCAAATTGCAGTACCCCTCGCGAATGCCGAGTATGAGGTATAAAAAAACTGACCCCTCCATTTTCTCTTCAGTTTAAGAACTTCCACTTCCACCAGGTGAGTTTCCTGTAAGAAGACCAAATTAGCTTTTCTACGATTGAGTTACGCTAACAGTCTATGCCTTTTGTGAATGGAACCTAAACCTCTGATGTTCCAGGAGACATATACATATTTGTTAGGTTGTGTCATCTTTACAATGGATAAATAAATGTCTGCAGTTGATGAGTACCCCGATCAATCCAATCCGTGCAATGCACCCAGCTGAGCCTACATTGCCCCTAAACAAACCCAATACACGGTTCCCTCCTTCAACCTTGAGGAACCAAACCTTAAAAACAAACATAGTTAACATTACACACCTAACAAAGTGTGAGGCAGTTGCCAGGGGGGGGGGCAGCAACCACCAAAGCTTGTACACACATTAATTTGAAACAATGACAGAATCATTATAATCCGCTTGTGGCCATACAGTTATAGTACATATTGTACAATAAAAATGAAATTGAAATTGAAATTGAAAGCCGGGACCCACCAGCCCTCTGTATAACCCATTCAGGTCTCATAAAGGACTTAAGATTCGGTAAGCTTTTATCGTGTTAGTCCTGGACCAATCTTTCAGACATTGACCATCCTACCAGATATAAACATAGTCACCCATCCTGAATGCAAAGGTACTTGTCATGATTATACAATCATACTGTGGCATACGTCACCAGTGTTCAGTTGTGGTAAACCTCAACCGATATATTCATTCGCCGTCTGTGGGGTTACTAGTGGAAACAAAGCCATACTGGAGTCTGAGTCGGATTGTTCATTCGCGTCTTCGGAGGAGTCCGCAGCCCTGCCCGTCGACTCTATGTCCAGTGCTGTCATCGCAGCTGCAGTCATAAGGGCGTCTCTCTGGCTCTCAGCGACCTGCAACACAGTTGGGGGACCTTCACGAGTCGTCCCCAATGGAGCGTTCTTAGACCTTGTAGCACCGTCCGGACGCTACAGGAGCAGATCCCCACTTCCAGACGATTGAGAAGGCGACTGCGATAGCTGAGAGGAAAATGTAATTTTCAACCAATCTGCTACCTCTTCAGGGTTGTCGAAAAAAATTGCCTTCTGGTTATAGATCACCTTGAGTCTAGCCGGAAAAAGTAAAGCATATTTTAGGTGCTGCATTCTCAGTTTCTTTTTGGCGTCTTGAAAAGTTGCACGCGCTTTCTGTACCGCCAGCGTAAAATACGGATACAAAGAGATAGTCTTGTTTTCAAAGAGTATTGGAGCTTTTTCCCTGGCCGACCTCAAAAGCGTGTCCCGATCCCTATAATTCAATATACGCGCAATAAGCGGTCTCGGCGGTCTCCCAGGTTGAGAAGGTCTGGGGGGAGGCGGTGTGCACGCTCCACACTGAAATGATCCGTAAGTCCTTCCATTGCAACATGGTTCCTCAGCCATTTCTCCACGAAAGCAGTAGGGTTGGCCCCTTCACTTTTCTCCGGAATACCTAATATCCTGACGTTGTTTCTTCGTGACCTTCCCTCTGCATCATCCACCCTATCCTGCAATCCTTTAATTTGGCGCTGCATTGTCTCCACCTGAGAGGAAAGTATTGTCTGCTGAGGGATCAGGTCATCCAGTGCCAACCTATTAGACTTCACCTTTTCCGCCAAATTCTTGTGGTCTGCCTTCAATAAGTTTAGTCCCACTGACAGCGTACCAATCTGCGTCTCTAGGGCAACACGGGTGCCCATGATCTCCTTTAAAATTAAATCTAATTTGTCAATCTGCTCCTCCTGTGCTGTAGGCGGAACAACTCCAGAACCACCACTTTCAGACGTGCTACGTGGGGTCTCCTTGTCAGGGTCATTCTGTGTAGGGGGATCCAGCTGTTTAGCTCTGGGGCGGCTCATCTTTTCGAGTGGCAAGTGCCTGTATGCACCAATTGCTCCAATTACCCACCTGCGTGCTCCGGTAAAGCTCCACTCCTCAGACCCAGGCGGCGCCCAAACGCACGGTCAAATCCACAAGACCAAACCAACACCGGCCAGAAATCAACTCCGGGCCTCACCAGTAGTCTGCAGACCAGCACACAGCCACCGTTAATCCACAGGCAAAGCGTACGCACACACATGCGCCGCAGAGTCTCACGAATTGGCCCACGTGCCTACTCCAATGGCAGCCTTGTTCTCTCCTCTCCGCACAGCCGTAAATAATGAATGCCACTCCGCCTTACAGGCAATCAGCGCTATTCCCATTACTCCTGTAGCATGCCAAGTGTCCCGGAATTGCACCATGTATTTCTAGCTGATTATTCGGGGAATCAATATCCCCACGCCAAGCCCTCCATCAGCAGCACTGCAGGTTCACGCTTATGCTTCACTCACTTGGTTCCGGGCTTCGCGTTTGTGCCGAGCCATCCCCGCCATCTTGTGTCGCAGCATCCATTCATTGGACTCCGTTGCCCACAATTTCTGCATCCGCAACAGGCACACAGTCCCGTACCAGGCACCACTTCCCGCAGATTCGCACAATATGTGCCACAGTTTTCTCTCTGCACCAGCGTCTGTGACTCCGACTCCTGCGCCGAGGGTCAGGGCGTCGTCCTCGGCCTCCGGCCTCTCACCCTCGGGGCACCGAAATGCTCAACGTTTTCCAGAGCGCCTGAGTCGCACACAGCCCAATATTTTCTGCTCCGCCGGTGCAGTCTATGTTCCGCCGCCTTTTCAGGAGTATTTCTGCACTGGGGGGCCCCGGCCCCAGCTAGTGTCGGCCTCAACCAGCAGATTCAATGCAGAGCTGTTCTATCCCACATCTGCCATGCTCGGCGGTTAGCCACGCCCCCCCAACTGACCCAAGTTTAATGTTGTTTTGACTATAAATGCCCTATTGAAATGTTTATTGACAAAACCAATAGGCTTCCATTTTTTATATTGACAGTAACTTGCGTTAAAAAACTATAGAAATTCACTGAAAAATCAAAGGTTAAAGTGCTGTGATACTTAGGTATTAAAAAAACCTTAACATTTCACTGAAAAAACAAAGGTTAAAGTGATGTTATAGTTAGGTAAATATGTCAGTTAAAACATACCATTTTAAATTAAAATAACAACTGAAATTCACCACGTATATTTATATCAAGTAACTATAACTCGTGCCCTAAAGAAACTATATTGCATGCCCTCGCCATGCATTGCTAGTTACCTCATATATTACATCATTCTTGACATGTTGTATAACATCATTGATAACATCACTGCAATATCTGTAATGACATGATTGAGGACAATGCTGTGCATACAACACACTCACACACACACATAAATGCCTACTGGTGGTAGCAAGCAGGATAGTTAGGACCATATTTCCAAAGGAAAAGTGTTTTTTTTTCACTTGCCTATGTCTTTGGCGCCGTTTGACAAATCTTTACAATATTATCCAAATAAAGTGCTCCAGCAATTCTAGTTGTGCATGGAAAGTTTTGCGGTGATCCGTCAAGTGGGGGCCGAGAAAAAGGGAGGGGAGTGTGTTTCACATGTTAATTCCCATAGAGTCTTTAGACACGCCTGCAGCCTGAACCGCTGGACGAAATTACACCAAATTTAGAACAAAGGTAGATTTTGTTCCGGTAATCACATTTGTTTGTTATTTGGTCTAAATCTGTAGTAGTTTCGGAGATATTAAAGGAAAACTAAATTTGTATATTGGGGCGGAGCCTAAGCACAGATCTCATGGTGGGTTCTGATTGGCTGCCAACACTTCACCCAGGAAGTGTTGGCAGCCATCTTGGTACCAATATATATGATAGCACCCCATTGACATTAATTGTAGTAAATGGCAGGTTTTGAGGGTCACAAAAGGAGAATGTATAACGGGTGATAACAGATTTTAGTTACAATATAAATCATTTCTTGAGGAATGGTAGTGTGTTCAAATGTGATTTTACCGTGTGGAAAAGCCTTCTGCTGTGATTTCATGAATCATGTTTGAGAGAAAACTGTTTTTTCATGATTTTTTTATAGCGGTTATGGAAGGTGCTGCCGAAGCTAAAATGAGAGCATATTTTCTGTCCATTCACAATATCCTTCTCAGCCATATGAAACTGAAGTCTGACATTCTGAGTAAATCATGTACTTCCTACAGGAGCAGTCTGTCAGTTGATTCCCTTGTTTTCTGCTGCAGTCTCCAAAAGTGTCTAAAGAACAACTAGAGCACTAACAGTGTTACTTATGACAAACGTATGGAGCACCTGAAGCCATGTTGATTGAATCAAACAGGTAAAATGTAAAATATTTAATTTAGAAAGAAACAAAATGAGGGGGTAAAGTTTGTCATAGAAATTATGATTAGGGCTGTAAAAAGAACATTTAGGACACATTTTAAGTGAGCTCTCAAATATCTCTTCTTCTATTTCATTAAAAAATTCTGACATGCAGACTGAAACATGCACTTTCAAGACCAGCAGCAGACTGCCAGTTAAATACCTGGTGATCAGCAGCTTTACTACAGTGATCTAATGAGCAACTAGAGTGCTAACATTCTAACTTTATCTTTAAAGTGTGGCATATCTGAACTCCATCTTGATGAAATCAAAGTAGAAAACTGAAAGCATTTTCTACTGAGGAGACTGCAATAAATGAGGAAATAAAGCATCTTCATAACAAATACGTTTCCCCAGATGGCCATCAGAGAAAAAAGAGCCCAACTATAGCACAAATATCACCCACATGTAGCCCAAGTATAGCCCAATGACAGAAGTGTGCAGTTTTATATAGCACAGACTTGACCCAAAGGTATAGGAGTGCTTTACATGAGCATCAGTTACATTACACATGGACACATTCAGTTTGGTTTTAGGCATGGGGAGATTAAGTGATTTGCCCAGAATCACAGGATGTCAAGCTGCTGCCGTAACTCAAACCTGCTTCCCCAGTTGAAAAGTGTGCAGCTAAAGCCGTAATGCCACATCCTCTCCCATAAGTGTAACATATAATCAAATGATCAACTGGATTAAAAAAACATGAAGATATAAATGTATTTAAAAGTGCTTAGTCGCTATTTGGAACTCAGAAAATATGTCCTCCTTTTAGTTGTTTAGTGCACTAACCATAATTTAAATGGGAAAAAGACCCTCTCATGGAGGAGGGTACAGAGGTAACAAGCTGACTACGCTGTGCAGTCGGGAGGGGCAATGGTAGGACAACGGACCATGGAGGGCAGGGGAAAGGGGGGCAGGGGCAACAAACCAACCATGCAGTACAGGGAAGAGAGGCTTTGGCAATACAAAAGACCATTGAGGGCAAAAGGAAGAGGCAGTGGCAGTACAGCCATACATGCCAACAGACCCAATTCAGGCAGGAGACTCCCAATGTTTTTATGACCAAAAGGGCTTTATTTTATTTGTCTTCTGCCTAAAACCTCCTCTTTTTCAGTGTAAGTCAATGGGGAAAATCAATTCCCCAGGTTTTTTTTTCTAAATCTCCCAGTTGCCAAGTTCAAAATGTTGGCAAGTAAGGTACATTGGATCATGGTGGGATGGAACAATGGGGTAGGGACAAATACTCGGATAAGAGAGGGCAGGAGGGAGATGGGCAGGGACACTAAACTGACTTTACAGGGGAGGCGTCACGGGTTGCAGCAGCACAATAAACTAGACAGGGCAAGCAGAATGGCAGTGCAGCACAATGGGGCATGGAAAACAATAGGGAGGGGACAGGGCCATCCACATGGACAACAGAGAGCACAGGAGAAAGAGGCAAGGGCAAAAAGCTGACTATATCGGACAGACAGGAGGGACAGCTGCAGCATAACGGACCATGAAGGGCAGGAGGGAGGGGGCAGGGGCAAGACAGAAGACCAGACAAGGCAGGAGGGAAGGGATAGGGGTCTACACAAGGAAAATGGAGAGCAGGGGGCAAGGGGGCAGGGCAGGAGCAGCAAGCTGGCCATGGAGCACAGACGGGATGGGCACTAGAAGCACAACACATCATGGAAGGCAACAGTGAGACTAAAATGGCATACACACAGACAACAGGGGAAAGGTGGGAGGGGGTCAGGGGCAGCAAGCTGACCACACAGGACAGGTGGGAGGGGCTGTAGCAGCACAGAAGACCACATATGGCAAGCAGGACGGTTAGTGGCAGCACAACAGCCATGGTGGGCAAGAGGGAGGGGGCAGGGGCATACACAAAGGACTATGGAGGACAGAAAGGAGGGGGCAGGGGCTGGACACAGACAAAAGAGGGCAGGGGATGGGGCTTCTCAACAGATCATGCAGAGCAGAGAGGAGGAGCAGTTGCAGCACAACAGAGCATGGAGGGCAGAAGGGAGTTGCAACAAAATGGACCATGGAGGATAGGAGGGAGTGATAGAGGCATGGAACTTGGACAGGCAGGGTGGAGGTAACAGGGATAGGTGGCAGGCAACTGACCAGGCAGTGGGTGGCAGTGGCAGCCAAACAGAGCACTCAGAGTATATGGGAAGGTGATAGGTCCATGGAATATGGAGAGCAGAAAGGAGGGAGCAGGGCCATGCACACAAACATCGGAGGGCAAGGGGGGAGGAGAGTAGGGGCAGCAGAGACTAAGTAGGAGGGCAATGATTGGACATAAAGTTGGACAACGGAGGGCAGGAGGAATGGGTAGGGACATCAAACTAAATAGAGGGCATTGGCAGCCCATCAGACCTTTCAGGAGGGAGGGAGCTGGTGCATGGACTCGGACAACAGAGGGTAGGGAGGAGGTGGATGGGGCAGCAAGCTAACTGTTTAGGGCAGGCAGGAAGAGCTGTGGCAGAACAACAGCCACACATGGCTGCAATGAGGGAGCAGGGTTTTGGACTTGGACAATGGATGGCAAGGAGGTGAGGGGCCTTAGCAGCAAGCTTGGGTGGGTGCAGCACAATGCCAGGCCAGGCCCTGTGTTCAAACCCCCCCCACTGTGCATTGCAATGGGCATCTTACTTAATGTTAAAACAATCGTAGAAATTCATTGACAAAAACCAAAAGTTACAAGGATGTTATAGTTAGCAAATAGAATTTAAAAAACCTTAGAAATTCACTGAAAAATCCAAAGGTTACACGGATGCTATAGTTAGACTCAGATTTCACTCCTACAAAACCATTGAAATTTAGCAGTTATAATTACTTGAACTAACTATACCTTACGCTCCCGCAAGGCAATGCTTTTGACCTCACAATGAATAATAGAAATGCTGGGGGCCTACTAAGCCCCCCTGCAGCTCCGGGGACCGCCACCTCCCCGGTGCAATGAATAATAGAAATGCAGGGGCCCACTAGACCCCACCACCACCTCCCCAGAGCTCAAAAAAGATAATGCAGGGGTCTGTTGCAGACCCCCGGGGACCACCACCTCTCTGCGGCTGAATGAAACAAAGGAGGGGTGGCTGTGCAGCTCCTCTCCTGGAGCCAAAGATGGCCCTTGGGAACGCCATCCCCGGGACTTTGCAATTTGCTATGGCTTAGCGGGAGTTTTACCACTTCCACCAAGCCATAGCAAACTCTGCTCTGCTTCTAGTACTCAGGAGCATAAAAAATGCTCTTGCTTACTAGAAGCGGAGCAGCATTGCTTTTGGACAGAGGGGGCTGCATGTTCAGCAGCTCCCTCTATCCAAAAGCAATGCCTGCTCCCGCTGGATGCAGGGACCCGGGAGGGACTGCGGGGCCCTTCAGGCTCCCCCGTGGTCCCCAACAAAGTATCTAGGGCCCTGGGTGGGACCAGGGCACCCAGACTAGAGGCCTAGCCCTGGGGGATGGAGTCCCTGCGGACGATATCGGCCCATAAGGGGGTCAACACAGCCCAACTCCCTTAAAAAAAGATTTTAAAGAAAAAACCTCCAGCTGAGATTTCACTTGTACAAAACCAGTGAAATTCAGCAGTTATAGTTATCTGAGCTAACTATAACTTACGCCCCCACAATGCACTGCTTATGACCTCACATATTACATCACTCATGACATGGTCAGTGACATCACTCAAGACATCACTAATAAGCATAGGCAGTGCATTGGGGGCATAAGTTATAGTTAGCTCAGGTAACTAAAACTGCTGAATTTCACTGGTTTTCTATGAGTGAAATCAGAGCCTAACTATAACATCCCTGTAACCTTTGTTTTTTTCAGTAAAAGAATATATATATATATATATATATATATATATATATATATATATATATATATATATATACAGTGGTTGCTTTTACTCATTTCAGGTTGGCTTGGTTAGTATTTTACCAATTCAAAGCTGTAATACTTTGCCTGGAGTGGTAATTGGCTTTTGTCATTTTACACCTCGGCATGGACAGCACTGTGCTAGTCCTATGCTTAAAGACTTTGCTGTCAAAATTGCAAAGACTTTGTCCTTTTCTATCTCGGCGTGGATGGCACTGTGCTATTCGTATGCTTAAAGACTTTGATAGAAAAGCAGACATTTGAGGTGAGCAGATCTAGAGTGTCGCTGGTGTTGAGAGTGATCTATACAGGAGCTGCTTCCCACCTAAACTTGAGAACTACCCAGAGTTCTCTGCTTATATGCAAAAAACAAGCAGAGAACTCTGGGTAGTTCTCAAGCTTAGGTGGAAAGCAGCTCCTGTATAGAGTATTCTCAACACCAGCGACACTCTAGATCTGCTCACCTCAAATGTCTGCTTTTCTATCAAAGTCTTTAAGCATACGATTAGCACAGTGCCATCCATGCCGAGATAGAAAAGGACAAAGTCTTTTGCCATTTCGACAGCAAAGTCTTTAAGCATAGGACTAGCACAGTGCTGTCCATGCCGAGGTGTAAAATGACAAAAGCCAATTACCACTCAAGGCAAAGTATTACAGCTTTGAATTGGTAAAATACCAACCAAGCCAACCTGAAATTAGTAAAAGCAATCCCTGACACAGTGTTTTGCTCTACTTAGAGCTCTTCAGAGAGGTATAGCTTTGTTCAGACACAAGGGAGCACCCAGTATAAGTCAAAACAATACCCTTTCAGGAATAGAGTGACGCATAAATTATGCAAAAGAAGCAGAGAACTCTGGGTAGTTCTCAAGTTTAGGTGGAAAGCAGCTCCTGTATAGAGCACTCTCAACACCAGCGACACTCTAGATCTGCTCACCTCAAATGTCTGCTTTTCTATCAAAGTCTTTAAGCATACAATTAGCACAGTGCCATCCATGCCGAGATAGAAAAGGTCAAAGGGGCAGATGTATCAAACGATTTTGAGGTCGCAAAAATAGCGATTCGCTAAAAAACAGCATTTGCGACCTCAAAAAGCGAGAACCCGATGTATGAGCAATATTCGCAGTGCAAAATAAGAAATCGCTAAATAAGCGATTTCCTATTTAGCGAATTCTTAAAATGTGCGTATCCCTCTTGAGAATTCGCAAACAGCTCCAAAATGTTTGCGACATACGCAAATTGCGAAATCGCTGTGTAAGGAATCGCAATGCAATGTATCAAAAATTCGCTAATAGCGAATCCTAAGAAATCGCTATTTAGCACCATAGAATTAACACCAACACAATCCAGGTGGTAACCAGGTGCAAGCTATATTAAGAGGCCCACAATGCACCAGCCACTTCCACAATGGCTTCACTCTACCTGATAGCAAGGAGGCTGCGACTGCGTGCGGCAGCACAGAGAAGGATGCGACAAGAACGGGTGTTTAGGGTGCGCATCACACTCTTCATGCAGACTGAGGAGGAGATCCACAACAAGTACAGGCTGGACACAAAGAGCATCCTGGACTTGATAGAGGAGCTGAGACCCCACATGGAACACCCAACAGGCAGGACCCAAAGCATACCAGCCCATGTCCAGGTACTGTGCTCACTGCACCTGCTGGCCACAGGCAGTTTCCAAGGGGTGATAGCTGTGGCAGGTGGGGTGTCCCAGAGTTGCCTGTCACGGTTCTTTCGTGCATTCCTAGATGCCATGGTACAAAGGCTACGCAACCACATACAATTCCCCACCACACAACAGGATTTACAACAGACACAACTGGACTTCTACCAGATTGCACACTTCCCAAACGTAATTGGCTGTATTGATGGTACCCATGTGGCTCTCACACCCCCATCAACCAATGAATATGTGTACCGTAACCGCAAGTCCTACCATTCGCTCAACATTCAGATCGTATGCAATGCCAGGCATCTCATCACGGGCATTGTTGCCAAATTCCCAGGGAGCAGCCACGACTCCTTCATCTTCAGGCACAGTGGGATATACGGACGTCTCACTGCTGGCGAGTTTGGTGAGGGCTTCCTCCTAGGTAAGTGCATGTCTGACCTCCCATATACAGGTACATCACTGGTCTGTGGGCCATTGACTGACCTCTCATGATTGTCCCTGCAGGTGACAGTGCCTATGCGGTGCGAGAGTTCATCCTGACGCCATACCTGAACCCAGCCAATGCCAGGGAGCGGCGTTACAACCGTGCTCACAAAGCAACACGATGCATAATAGAGCGGACATTTGGCATCCTCAAAAGCAGGTTCCGCTGCCTGCATAAAAGCGGTGGCGCACTCCAATAAAGCCCGGAGACAAGCTGCAAGATTGTGGCCACCTGCACAATGCTACACAACATTGCGGTGAGGAAAGGCATCCCAGTTGAACTGTCAGACAGTGACACTTTTGATGATGAAGACCCATGCCCCCCTGGAAGACCTGCAGTTGGATTTGGGGCAGCTGCGGGACGACAGAGATGGGATGAGATAACCCATAACTACTTCTAGGTGAGTAATAATGACATGAGGCATGTGTTATTTGGTTTCAGGTCTGTGTTTATTTCAGCCCTTACATGCAGGATAGAATACGTCACACAGCCTGAGAGACTCCATGCAGCCCACTATGTGTAGCACATGTTATGTCCACAGTTCAGGTCTGTGAGCAAGCCAGGAGTCCAGTTGTAATGGGTTACCTCACCCTTTGGCGTAACTCAGTTTGGGCAGCTCATCTTCTCCTGTTGCGGCCTGCTGGTGCCTGCTCTGGGTGCTGACTGGCCTCCCATGACTCCACATGTGTAGCTCCCTGTCTCCCACTGCGCCGTCTTGACACAGGCACTGGTGGTGTCATGCTGCTCCTGCTGGATACCTCCTCGCTATCCTCTGAGACCCGAAGTGCTGGGCCACCTGTGTTGGCTGTCTGCATGTGTTCCACGGCACTGGTGACCAGCACCAGGCCTTTCGCCACATCCTGGCAGCAGTGGGACATCTCCACTTGTATGCTGATGGTGCGACGTGTCAGCTGGCTAGTGGCAGTGCAGAGGCGGTTCACCACCTTGGTGTAGCTGTGCAGTCGGCTGTCCGCACGTTGCCTCAGTCTGTGCCTGTCTGCCTTGTCCCTCTTGAATGTGGCACACAATTTATGGATGGCACCTGCCATGGCCATGATGCCCTCCCCCATGTGACATAGGCTTTTGTTCACTGTGCACAGCTGCCGATTTATGGACCGCAGTGATTTCTTTTGCAGGCGCTGTACCTGCAGTATGCTGCCCTCCAGTCCAGCAAACACTGTGTCTTCATCATCCGTGCCACAGCTGGTGCTGGCACGTGGCCTGCGTCTCCCATATCCATGCACTCTATGTCGCAGTGTGGCCTGTGCCGGGACCTGTGTCACACTCTGCCCTGGCTCTGCCTGTGCTTCTTCCTCGCCTGTGGACTGTGTATCTGCCTCAAGGGGTGGCAGTGGTGGCACAATGGTGCGCTTCCTCCTTGGGACAGGTGTGCTCTCTCTGCTGTCTTCTGGCTCCCCCTGCCCTGCCTGTTCAGCTATATCTTCCACCTCCTCATCTCCCGCACTGTCATCCAGTGGCCCAGGTTGTGCTGTGGATGAAGCGGGAAAATTGATTTTGTGACATTGTCTACATTTCTCACTTAATAAAGTTTTCACATTTTGGATTGGCTAACTGGTATCTATAGCATTCCTGCCTTTACAGGGTCTCACATACTGCTTCAACATTGCTGTGTGTACGTGCCCCACTGTGTTGTGCCTATGACTGCGTCTCCCATGATGCATTGCTGTGTGTGCTGGAATAAGTGGACCGGAGTGGCATTTGTAGTGTGTGTTGGGTGCATTCCTGTGTGTGGGGATGGGATGGTGCTGTGGGGGGCTGCATTTGGCATGCCTCTTACCTTGTCTGGTGGTTGCAGGCTCTGAGCTGTCTATGTCAGCCACTCCACTGATGCTTTCTGGCAGGAGGGTGCTCTCCACCAACTCCTCCTGGGGTGTTGAGTCGGTTGCTGTGGATGTTCCACCCCCTGTCTTCCTGGACTGCGCCAGCCTGGTTGCCACCTTCTCTTTGGACCTTTGGCGCATGTCGTACCACCTCTTCCTCAGCTCTTCGACCGTGCGCTGGGTCACACCTACAGCATTCACTTTTTCCTGGATGGCCAGCCAGATTTTGTGCTTCCTGGACTCAGGTACACGGAGTGCCTTTTTCCAAATAGGAGTTCATGGTTGCACACCATCTCCTCAATCAAGACCTCCTGCTCCCTTTCACTGAACTTGTTTTTCCTCTTCCTCACTGCCCTCTCCTTGTCCTTCTCTTTGTGTTGGGAATCCATTTTTGCTGTTTGTGACTGCTGTGCTCACTCCTCTGCCTCTCCTCACAGCCTCTGACCCAGCCTCAGGCACTCAGGTGCAGCAGATCACTCCCACTTCCTGGGTGTGATGTCATCAAGCTGCACCTGAATTGCTGCTTCCCGATTTTGCGATTCTTTATTTGCGAATTTCGCTAATAAGGAATCGCAAAATCGGGATTCGCAGAAAATTCTTAGACTTTTAAGTAATCGCAGATTTTTAGCGATTTTCTAGATACATCGCAATTAGCGATTCTCAAATTGCGAATCGCTAAAACTCGCAAATTGAGAATCGCTATTCAAATCTTTGATACATCTGCCCCAAAGTCTTTTGCCATTTCTACAGCAAAGTATTTAAGCATAGAACTAGCACAGTGCTGTCCATGCCGAGCTGCAAAATGACAAAAGCCAATTACCACTCCAGGCACAGTATTGCAGCTTTGAATTGGTAAAATACCAATCAAGCCAACCTGAAATGAGTAAAAGCAACCCCTGACACAGTGTTTCGCTCTACTTAGAGCTCTTCAGAGAGGTATAGCTTTGTCCAGACACAAAGGAGCACCCAGTATAAGTCAAAACAATACTCTTTCAGGCATAGAGTGACGCATAAATTATGCAAAAAAGAAGCAGAGAACTCTGGGTTGTTCTCAAGTTTAGGTGGAAAGCAGCTCCTGTATAGAGCACTCGCAACACCAGCGACACTCTAGATCTGCTCACCTCAAATGTCTGCTTTTCTATCAAAGTCTTTAAGCATACGATTAGCACAGTGCCATCCACGCCGAGATAGAAAAAGAGAAAATCTTTTGCCATTTCTACAGAAAAGTCTTTAAGCATAGGACTAGCACAGTGCTGTCCATGCCAAGCTGTAAAATGACAAAAGCCAATTACCACTCCAGGCACAGTATTAAAGCTTTGAATTGGTAAAATACCAACCAAGCCAACCTGAAATTAGTAAAAGCAATATATCCTAGCTCCAAAGTACCCAACGTACAAGGAGCACTCGAACGGCAACATGCTCATGAAGAGCCTTTCTGGTATACAATCCGCCGGCACAACGATAACTTTAAGCAGTTCAATTTGCCATGGATGCCTGACGCGTTTCGAAGTGTCCCCACTTCTCTTCAGAGGCTTTGGCAATTGAAGGCGCATAGGACACCGCCCTCATCATTTAAATGCTCCACTGCATGCCCTGGATGGGACGCTCTGCCTCGACTAGCAGAGCATTATGGGCCTTGTAGTGTCCTTTGTCTCAAGATGGAGCACGCAATGTTGCTGCTGTAACATTCATAGCCCCCAGGTGGGCCTCGGTGTGCCGGTGGATATGCTAAATCCATTGCTGCCCCACGAAGTCAGCCTGCTCGATAACAGACCGCGTGGCCCCCACATCCTGGTGTGGTGCTCCTTCGCAGCTGGGTGTACCGCGTATTAATCCTAGCTCCAAAGTACCCAATGTACAAGGAGCACTCGAACGGCAACATGCTCATGAAGAGCCTTTCTGGTATACAATCCGCCGGCACAACGATAACTTTAAGCAGTTCAATTTGCCATGGATGCCTGACGCGTTTTGAAGTGTCCCCACTTCTCTTCAGAGGCTTTAGCAATTGAAGGTGCATAGGACACCGTCCTCATCATTTAAATGCTCCAATGCATGCCCTGGATGGGACGCTCTGCCGCGACTAGCAGAGCATTATGGGCCTTGTAGTGTCCTTTGTCTCCAGATGGAGTGCGCGATGTTGCTGCTGTAACATTCATAGCCCCCAGGTGGGCCTCGGTGTGCAGGTGGATATGCTAAATCCGTTGCTGCCCCACGAAGTCAGCCTGCTTGATAACAGACCGCATGGCCCCCACATCCTGGGGTGGTGCTCCTTCACGGCAGGGTGTACCGCATATTAATCTTAGCTCCAAAGTACCCAACGTACAAGGAGCACTCGAACGGCAACATGCTCATGAAGAGCCTTTCTGGTATACAATCCGCCGGCACAACGATAACTTTAAACAGTTCAATTTGCCATGGATGCCTGACGCGTTTCGAAGTGGCCCCACTTCTCTTCAGAGGCTTTGGCAATTGAAGGCGCATAGGACACCGCCCTCATCATTTAAATGCTCCAATGCATGCCCTGGATGGCACGCTCTGCCGCGACTAGCAGAGCATTATGGGCATTGTAGTGTCCTTTGTCTCCAGATGGAGCGCGCGATGTTGCTGCTGTAACATTCATAGCCCCCAGGTGGGCCTCGGTGTGCCGGTGGATATGCTAAATCCGTGTCTGCCCCACGAAATCAGCCTGCTCAATAACAGACCGCGTGGCCCCCATATCCTGGGGTGGTGCTCTTTCATGGCAGGGTGTACCGTGTATTAATCCTAGCTCCAAAGTACCCAACGTACAAGGAGCACTCGAACGGCAACATGCTCATGAAGAGCCTTTCTGGTATACAATCCGCCGGCACAACGATAACTTTAAGCAGTTCAATTTACCATGGATGCCTGACGCGTTTTGAAGTGTCCCCACTTCTGTTCAGAGGCTTTGGCAATTGAAGGCTCATAGGACACCGCCCTCATCATTTAAATGCTCCAATGCATGCCCTGGCTGGGATGCTCTGCCGCGACTAGCAGAGCATTATGGGCCTTGTAGTGTCCGTTGGGTACTTTGGAGCTTGGATATATATATATATATATATATATATATATATATATATATATATATATATATATATATATAATCTACTGGCGGTCGCCAGTAGATAGTTATAGTTAGGACCTATTTTCCATAGGAAATCCGCGACATTCTATTTGAAATAACTCTTTCGTCGGTTGACGAATCTTCGCGAAATTTTCAAACTTTATGGCCCGCTCTGGTCCGCTCCTATGCTGAAAGTGTCAGGGTGATTCGTAAAGCGGGGGCCGAGAAAAAAGGGGGGTCCCAAAACATGTTTTCCCCATTCATTTTCCCATAGGAAACTTTAGACACGGCTACAGCCCGAACTGCTGAACAGAATTACACCAAATTTGGCAAAGAGGTAGTTCTTGGTTCAGAAAGAACCCTTTTTGTTAAATGGTGTAAATCCGTTCAGTAGTTCCTGTGAAAATCAAAATGAAAATCACATATATATCTATGGCCGCGTCGGATTCGCGCACCCTGAGCGCACCCTGAGCGCACCGTCCCGATCACGAGCTGCATGTTAATTGGTTAAGTGGCTGTCAACACTCCAAATCAGGAAGTGTTGGCAGCCATTTTGTCCCTCGGTAGAACCGAGGGACAGAAACAAGTGCGCAAAGCGCAAAAGGGGGCAGGGTAGAAACACCCTGACCCCTAGGTCTGCTCAGGGGTCCCACAAGGACCCCCTGGGCAGAAAGCATTTTTTTAAATCGGCAGGATGCGCTCAGGGTGCGCAGATCCTGCCGATTAGAAAAAAACCCAGAAGAAACAAGTGCGCAAAATGCACAAAGGGGGCAGGGTAGAAACACCCTGACCCCTAGGTCTGCTCAGGGGTCCCACAAGGACCCCTGGGCAGAAAAAGCATTTTTTTTAAAAAATCGGCGGGATGCGCTCAGGGTGCACAGATCCCGCCGAGAAAAACGAAGCGCGGTCTCCCGCGCTTCGTTGTTAATTGGCCCCGGGTGGGCCAAGTCCCGGGGGCATGCAGGGTTTCTTTTTAATATGTGGGGGCCTCTGAGGCCTCCAAAGCCCCGGGGACCGTCACCCCCGGTGCTTAAAAAAATAATGGTGCGGGAGGGCTCTTTGGGGGCCGCGCGGCCCCCCTCTTGGAGCCTGTGGTGGCCCTGGGGACCGCCACCCCCAGGGCCAGCTCCTGCAGTGTCCCGGGGTGCCTACCCCCGGGACACTGCTGTTTGCAATGACAGGACGGAGCCTCGCGGCTCCTGTCCTGTCATTGCACACTTGCTTTGGATATTGAAGCGAGAGCAGGAAACCTGCTCTCGCTTCCAATATCCAAAGCAAATGCTTTTCCACATGGGGAGCAGCATCTTAGCTGCTCCCCATGTGGAAAAGCAATGCCAGCTCCCGTAGGACACGGGGAGCCGGCGGGACTGTGGGGGGTTTGGTGACCCCCCCCACGGTCCCCAACGAGAGGCCAGGCCCCGGGGGATGGGGTCCCCGGGGCCATAAGTGGCCAGGGAGGGGGGCCACGCAGCCCCCCTCCCCTAAAAAAAAATTTAAAAAAAATATGTAAAGACCGGCCCCGGGGGATGGGGTCCCGGGGCCTTAAATGGCCTGAGGAGGGGGCCACGCAGCCCCCTCCAAATTTTTAATTAAAAAAAGAGGGCTTGCCCCGGGGGATGGGGTCCCCGGGGCCAATACAGGCCCAGGGAAGGGGGGCCACGCGGCCCCCTTCCCGTTTTTTTAAATTTTATTAAAAAGAAAAAAACTCCTCAGGCCCCGGGGGATGGGGTCCCTGGGGCAAAAAGTGGCTGAGGGAAGGGGGACACGCAGCCCCCTCCCAATCAAAAAAAAAAAAAAGACCGGCATCGTGCCGAGGCCCCGCCCCTCCCTGCAGCAGTCTGCAAACACGCCTCCTGGCGCGTTTTGAGAAGGGGAAGTAATTCCCTTGAATACTGGGGGTCCCTGGGGCAAACTAGCCCACCAGGAACCTCCAGTATGCGCCAGGGCTGCGTTGCAGAGAGGTGTACAGAGGCCATGCCCTTTTACACCTCTCTGCAACGCAGCTCTGTGGTGCTTTTGGAAGTACATGGTGGGCTAGTTGGACTCCAGGGACCCTCAGGATTCAAGGGGACTTAATCCCCCAACTTAAAACGTGCCACGGGGCGCGTTTGCACAGTGGTGAAGGGAGGGGGCGGGCTTCAGGTGACATGTGTGCAAACAGGCCCTGTGGCGTGTTTTAAGATGGGAATTAAATCCCCTTCAATCCTGAGGGTCCCTGGGGGCCAACTAGCCCAACAGGTACATCCAGAAAGCGCCACAGAGCTGCGTTGCAGAGAGGTGTAAAAGGGGTGTGGCCTCTGTACACGTCTCTGCAACGCAGCCCCTGGCGCATACTGGAGGTTCCTGGTGGGCTAGTTGGCCCCCAGGGACCCTCATGATTCAAGGGGACTTAATCCCCCAACTTAAAACGCGCCACGGGGCTCGTTTGCACAGATGTCACCTCAGGCCCCGCTTCCTCCCTTCACCATTGTGCAAATATTCCTCTAAAATCAGCCGAAATACGAATTCCGATTTACTCACCTGTTATCAGGAGAGACCTCAGTGCTGCATCTTTCAGCCCAGTACTGGTCCTGAAAAGTAATTCTAACCGTACTTACCAGTAACTTGAATTTCCTTCCATAGGCTAACATTGACTGGTTTCACTTGGAAATTCTTCTAAGTGTGCAGATTTAGAACTTTATAGTATTCCTCTAAAATCAGCCAAAATACGGATTCCGATTTACTCACCTGTTATCAGGAGAGACCTCAGTGCTGCATCTTTCAGCCCAGTACTGATCCTGAAAAGTAATTTTAACCGTACTTACCAGCAACTTGAATTTCCTTCCATAGGCTAACATTGACTGGTTTCACTTGGAAATTCTTCTAAGTGTGGAGTTTTGGAACTTTATAATATTCCTCTAAAATCAACCGAACTACGAATTCCGATTTACTCACCTGTTATCAGGAGAGAACCCAGTGCTGCATCTTTTAGCCCAGCACTGACCCTGAAAAGTAATTCTAACCGTACTTACCAGTAACTTATATTTCCTTCCATAGGAATCCATTGTCTGGTTTTCAGCAGAAAAGTTTCAAAGTGTCGATTTTCACCAATTACAAATATTCCTTAAAAATCGCCTGTATGACTTAAACGCATTCTTTCAACTGTTTACAGGAGATGCACCAGTGCTGGATCCAGGATCCAACACTGAGTAAGAAAAAGTAACGATAACACTACTTACCTGCTAAGTGAATTTCCTCCCATAGGATAACATTGGTGATTCTATGTGAAAAAGTTTCTAAGTGTCAACTTTTAAAATACAATAATATTCCTTAAAAATCACTACTGTAACCAAAACGCTTTTACTCAACTGTTTACAGGAGATGTCCCAGTTCTGAATCTAGGATCCAGTCCTGTGGTTAGAAAAGTAATCCATAAAGTAACTAATTGCATTTAACTAGAAATTCACATTGAGGTCAATGTTGCATTGTGTTTGAAATTGTGTTGCCCATTGCAACAACTGTAACTACTGTACTTAAAACTCTATTGCCTATTTGCAAACTATTTAAACTAAAGTAATTCATTCTGAGAAAGTATATTTTGTAATATAATGTATAATGTAATTACAATGTAATTTAATAAATAAAATATCTAAAAATAAATAGTTTTAAAAAATGTAGTAAATCAGTATCAAAAAATAAATATAACAATTAATACATTTAAAAATTGTCATTTACAAAACCTTTGAAATTCACTGAAAAAACCATAGGTTTTAGGGGCGTTATAGTAAGAAATTAGCATTTAAAAAACCTTTGAAATTCACTGAAAAAACCATAGGTTTCAGGCACGTTATAGTTAGAAATTAGCATTTAAAAAACCTTTGAAATTCACAGAAAAAACCATAGGTTTCAGACACGTTATAGTTAGAAATTAGCATTTAAAAACCTTTGAAATTCACTGAAAAAACCATAGGTTTTAGGGACAGTTATAGTTAGTTGGACATTTCACTCGTACAAAACCCGTGAAATTCCCCCGTTATAGTTAGTTCAGCTAACTATAACTCGCGCCCCGCAATGCACTGCTGATGACGTCACATATTACATCACTCATGACATGGTCAGTGACATCACTGATGACATCACTGATGACATCTCAAATGACATCACTGATGACATCACTGATGACATCATCCACGTGATAATCTGATGCACCTCCTCACACCCTAATATAACCTTTGATACACCCACTCTAAATTACAGACTGCCATTCGCAAAACCATAGACACTCCAACACCAATAACTACATACCCACTCACTGATTCTTGGGTCTACACACACACATCCACTCACTCACCCGTACAGTCACTCATACTTATGGTCACTCAGTACAGGACTATCATATGCACTCTTACTCCTATATAGACACTCAAACACCGCCACTCATCCATAGAGGAACGCACACACCTAGTCAGTCATGCAAATAATTAAACACACTGCCATTTACTCACCTATACAGTTATACACACACCAGCTCACTTAATCATACAAATACTAGCACATTGTTACGCTCTTATACAATCACTGATACAAGCACACACTCATCCATACAGCCACTATCACAATCACTCACTCTCGCTTATAGCTATTTATATACTCCAACACACATATATACTGCCTTTCACATATGTAGTTATTCACACATGTACCACTGGGACATACATTCACTCACTAACACACTCTTACACACACTTACCCACCCATACAGTCTATCACAGGTGCACTCTTGAAACCATCCACCCAGTGAATCACCCACTCACACATCTATACACAGAGTCTCACACACCCCTCCCACACAAACACTCAGGCACCCATACAGATACTCAGACAACCATTCAATAACTCATATACACACTCATGTAGCTATTCACAAACACATGCAGTCACTTACACAGCAACAGACAGACGGATACAGACATTCACCCAGTTTAGTCACTAACCCATGCATTCAGTAAGATACGTTAAATCACTCACTTATAGAGTCAGTCACGCACCTACTAAATCATCCATACAGACACTTATACACCCACTCATTCTTCAATACGTCTTTTCCGATATATATTAAAAATATTTAAACTTTAGAGAAACACACAGTCACTGCATGATGTCATCAGTGATGTCCTTTGAGATGTCATCAGTGATGTCATCAGTGATGTCACTGACCATGTCATGAGTGATGTAATATGTGACGTCATCAGCAGTGCATTGCGGGGGCGCGAGTTATAGTTAGCTGAACTAACTATAACGGGGGAATTTCACGGGTTTTGTACGAGTGAAATGTCCAACTAACTATAACTGTCCCTAAAACCTATGGTTTTTTCAGTGAATATATATATATATATATATATATATATATATATATATATATATATATATATATAATACAAAAAGAGTTGCCTCTAGGTGGGTTGCACTCCCAGGTGGAAATTACGCCAAAGCAAGGGCACACGCCATGAACAAAGTCCTTTTCTGGTTTCCTACCAGACGCGTTTCGGGCCAACGCCCTCTTCAGTGGCAGACCATGTGACGTGACGGCGTGCGGCAACCACCAGTCAATCCCCGTAATAATAATGCTCAGGTAAACCACCTGAAGCAATGCTTCCTGGGACTGGTGGTTCAGTAAAACCCAAGTGGGTCGCCGCCGTCACTCACATTCAAAAATGTCTTTAAAAGGATTGCCTATGTTCGCGCCGGCACCCCTGCATATAACAGGCACCCCCTGTTCCACAGTTAGCTGCCTCAATAAAGCAGCCGTGGACCCGCAAGTGTTTCGCGGTGGTGCATCCCGCTATATATATATATATATATATATATATATATATATATATATACATATATATATATATATATTATCTACTGGCGGTCGCCAGTAGATAGTTATAGTTAGGACCTATTTTCCATAGGAAATCCACAACATTCTATTTGAAATAACGTTGGCGCTGGGTGATGAATCTTCGCGAAATTTTCCAACTTGTTGGGGCGCTCCGGTCCGCTCCTATCCTGAAAGTCTCGGTGTGATTCGTAAAGCGGGGGCCGAGAAAAAAGGGGGGTCCCTAAACATGTTTTCCCCATTCAATTTTCCATAGGAACATTTAGTCACAGCTACAGCCCGAACTGCTGAACGGAATTACACCAAATTTGGCAAAAAGGTAGCCCTTAGTTCAGAGTCGTGCCTTTTGGTTAAATGGTGTAAATCCGTTCAGTAGTTCCTGAGAAATTTGAAAAAGAAAACATATCTGGGCGGAGCCTAACCACACATGTTCATCCTGGAATTGCTGGCAGCCATCTTGGGACCAATATAAATGATAGTACCCCATTGAAATGCATTGTAGTGAATCGAAGATTTTGAGGGTTACCAAAAGGAGAACTATGAAGGGTGATAACAGACTTTAGTTACATTAGAATTCATTTGTTGATGGTACCATACTAATTTCAGGAATTGTGGTGTGTTCTAAGGTGATTTTACCCTGTGAAAAACCTTCTGCTGGGATATCATGAATCATGTTTGAGAGAAAACTATTTTCACATGCTTGTCCCATACAGTTTTGGAAGGTGCTCCAGAAGCTAAAATGAGAGCATATTTTCTGTAAATTCACATTATCTTTCTCAGTCATGTGAGAATGAAGTCTGACATTCTCAGTAAAACATGTACATCCAACAAGGGCAGAGACTGTCAGTTGATTCCTTTGTGTTCTACTGCAGCTTCCCAGAGTGTTCTAAAGAACAACTAGAGTGCTAACAGCCTTACTTATGACAAAAGTATGGCACACCTGAAGCCATCTTGATTGGAATAAACTGGTAACACTTAAAACATTTAATTTAAAAAGGAACAAAATGATGGGGTTCATTTTGTCATAGAAATTATGGTTAGTGCTGTAGAAAGAAAAATTAGGACATGTTTCAAGTGTGATCTCAAATATCTTCCTGTTATATTCAACAGGAGCAGCCTGTCAGTTGATGCCTTTGTGTTCTACTGCAGCTTCCCAGAGTGTTCTAAAGAACAACTAGAGTGCTAACAGCCTTACTTATGACAAAAGTATGGCACACCTGAAGCCATCTTGATTGGAATAAACTGGTAACACTTAAAACATTTAATTTAAAAAGGAACTAAATGAGGGGGTTCATTTTGCCATAGAAATTATGGTTAGTGCTGTAGAAAGAAAAATTAGAACATGTTTCAAGTGTGATCTCAAATATCTTCCTGTTATATTTCAACAGGAGCAGCCTGTCAGTTGATGCCTTTGTGTTCTACTGCAGCTTCCCACAATGTTCTAAAGAACAACTAGAGCGCTAACAGTCTTACTTATGACAAAATTATGGCACACCTGAAGCCATCTTGATTGGAATAAACTGGTAACTCTTAAAACATTTAATTTAAAAAGGAACAAAATGAGGGGGTTCATTTTGTCATAGAAATTATGGTTAGTGCTGTAGAAAGAAAAATTAGTACTAAAACACTACCCCCAGCACGACACCCTACACTACCCAAACATAACTGCACTACCCTAAACCCTAAAACACTACCACCAGCACGACTCCCTACACTACCCAAACACCACTGCACTACCCTAAACCCTAAAACACTAACCCCAGCATGACTCCCTACACTACCCAAACACCACTGCACTACACTAAACCCTAAATATACCCCCAGCATGACCTCCCACACTACACAAACACCACTGCACTACCCTAAGCCCTAAAACACTACCCCCAGCACGACCCCCTAAACTACCCAAACACCACTGCACTACCCTAAACCCTAAAACACTAACCCCAGCATGACCCCCTACACTACCCAAACACCACTGCACTACCCTATACCCTAAAACACGACCCCTACACTACACAAACACGACTGCACTACCCTAAACCCTAAAACACTACCCCAGGACTACCCCCTACACTACCCAAACACCACTGCACTAACATAAACCCTAAAACACTACCCCCAGCACAACCCCCTACACTACACAAACACCACTGCACTACCCTAACCCTAAAAATCTACCCCCAGCACGACCCCTACACTACCCGAACACCACTGCACTACCCTAAACCAAAAAACACTACCCCCAGCATGTCCCCTTCACTACACAAACACCACTGCACTACCCTAAACCCTAAAACACTACCACCAGCATGACCCCCTATACTACTCAAACACCACTGCACTACCCTAAACCCTAAAACACTACCCCAGCATGACCCCCTACACTACCCATACACCACTGCACTACCCTAAACCCTAAAACACTACCACCAGCACAACCCCCTACACTACTGCACTACCCTAAACCCTAAAACACTACCCCCAGCACGACCCCCTACACTACCCAAACACTACTGCACTACCCTAAACCCTAAAACACTACCCCCAGCACGACCCCCTACACCACCCAAACACCACTGCACTACCCTAAACCCTAGAAAAGAAAAGAAACCCCCACCCCATGCCCAATCCCCCTTACCTCTCACTCCTCATGGTTCCTCTCTCCTCGTGGTTCCTGCTTCACGTCATCTCTGAGGGGCGGTGCACGTCGTTGTGCGGAAACGGAACAGCCTCTGTTTCCTTACAACGACATGGATCGTCTACATGTTTTTAGAATGCATGGTCATTTACCATACATACCTTTACAACAAAATTCGTTGTAAAGGCATGCGTGGTAAATGACCATGCGTTCTAAAAAAATGCGTAGTAATGACTTCGTGATGTACAACGCATGCGTGGTAATGCATGCGTTGTAATGGTATCGTAAAGTAAAAAGTCGTTGTAACGGCTGTTTACCCATCGAAGCTGGCCCCTGTTCATCAGTGAGATGTTTATTTGATTAATTAGGAGGAAGGAATGTGTTTTTTTTACAAACGACTGCACTACCCTAAACCCTAAAACACTACCCACAGCATGACCCCCTTCACTACACAAACACCACTGCACTGCCCTAAACCCTAAAACACTACCCCAGGACTACCCCCTACACTACCCAAACACCACTGCACTAACATAAACCCTAAAACACTACCCCCAGCACAACCCCCTACACTACACAAACACCACTGCACTACCCTAAACCCTAAAACACTACCCCCAGCACGACTCCCTACACAACCCAAACACCACTGCACTACCCTAAACCCTAAATCTACCCCCAGCATGACCCCTACACTACCCAAACACCACTGCACTACCCTAAACCATAAAACACTACCCCCAGCATGTGCCCTTCACTACACAAACACCACTGCACTACCCTAAACCCTAAAACACTACCACCAGCATGACCCCCTATACTACTCAAACACCACTGCACTACCCTAAACCCTAAAACACTACCCCAGCATGACCCCCTACACTACCCATACACCACTGCACTACCCTAAACCCTAAAACACTACCACCAGCACAACCCCCTACACTACTGCACTACCCTAAACCCTAAAACACTACCCCCAGCACGACCCCCTACACTACCCAAACACCACTGCAATACCCTAAACCCTAAAACACTACCCCCAGCACGACCCACTACACCACCCAAACACCACTGCACTACCCTAAACCCTAGAAAAGAAACCCCCACCCCATTCCCAATCCCCCTTACCTCTCACTCCTCATGGTTCCTCTCTCCTCGTGGTTCCTGCTTCACGTCATCTCTGCGGGGCGGTGCACATCGTTGTGCGGAAACGGAACAGCCTCTGTTTCCTTACAACGACATGGATCGTCTACATGTTTTTTAGAACGCATGGTCATTTACCATACATACCTTTACAACAAAATTCGTTGTAAAGGCATGCGTGGTTAATGACCATGCGTTCTAAAAAAATGCGTAGTAATGACTTCGTGATGTACAACGCATGCGTGGTAATGCATGCGTTGTAATGGTATCGCAAAGTAAAAAAGTCGTTGGTACGGCTGTTTACCCATCGAAGCTGGCCCCTGTTCTTCAGTGAGACGTTTATTTGATTAATTAGGAGGAAGGAATGTGTTTTTTTTACAAACAACTGCACTACCCTAAACCCTAAAACACTACCCACAGCATGACCCCCTTCACTACACAAACACCACTGCACTGCCCTAAACCCTAAAACACTACCCCAGGACTACCCCCTACACTACCCAAACACCACTGCACTAACATAAACCCTAAAACACTACCCCCAGCACAACCCCCTACACTACACAAACACCACTGCACTACCCTAAACCCTAAAACACTACCCCCAGCACGACTCCCTACACTACCCAAACACCACTGCACTACCCTAAACCCTAAATCTACCCCCAGCATGACCCCTACACTACCCAAACACCACTGCACTACCCTAAACCATAAAACACTACCCCCAGCATGTCCCCTTCACTACACAAACACCACTGCACTACCCTAAACCCTAAAACACTACCACCAGCATGACCCCCTATACTACTCAAACACCACTGCACTACCCTAAACCCTAAAACACTACCCCAGCATGACCCCCTACACTACCCATACACCACTGCACTACCCTAAACCCTAAAACACTACCACCAGCACAACCCCCTACACTACTGCACTACCCTAAACCCTAAAACACTACCCCCAGCACGACCCCCTACACTACCCAAACACCACTGCACTACCCTAAACCCTAAAACACTACCCCCAGCACGACCCCCTACACCACCCAAACACCACTGCACTACCCTAAACCCTAGAAAAGAAACCCCCCATGCCCAATCCCCCTTACCTCTCACTCCTCATGGTTCCTCTCTCCTCGTGGTTCCTGCTTCACGTCATCTCTGAGGGGCGGTGCACATCGTTGTGCGGAAACGGAACAGCCTCTGTTTCCTTACAACGACATGGATCGTCTACATGTTTTTTAGAACGCATGGTCTTTTACCATACATACCTTTACAACAAAATTTGATGTAAAGGCATGCGTGGTAAATGACCATGCGTTCTAAAAAAATGCGTAGTAATGACTTCGTGATGTACAACGCATGCGTGGTAATGCATGCGTTGTAATGGTATCGCAAAGTAAAAAAGTCGTTGTAACGGCTGTTTACCCATCGAAGCTGGCCCCTGTTCTTCAGTGAGACGTTTATTTGATTAATTAGGAGGAAGGAATGTGGTTTTTTACCGAAAAGTGCATTCCCGGCTGTTGTATTGTGAAAGTGTCCGCGTGGCCTGGTTTCACTTCCGGTGAGAGAGTGGAAGAGTCTGTTTGGATCTAAAGGCGTTCTGTTGTTGGACGGGGCCAGCGCGACAAGTCATCAGAAAACATAGCTAATGGAAAGCGTCCTCCCTGAAGTGTGGAGCAGTGCCATGAGAGGTCAACGAGTGTGCGTCCCACCGCAGTATGACCGTACCACGTGACCCATGTGCCGCCTCCAGGGTATGGGAGGCAGAAGCGGCATCGCAGGTCCTCTTGAAGACCGTTGTAGCACTAATTCTACATTTTGGTACTAGGGCATTTTAACTTTGTTGTTCCTGCCAGATACAAAGAGAAGATCCTGTGTTATTCAGTGCCCTTGTTACCTTTTTGTGGGTTGTGGTGCTTGTCACTCGCTGCCCCGCCGGTGCACACAACTGGGCACCCCACCTCGTGTGCCATCTGCAGGGCCTCTGCCCTCGAAATCACTGGTTTCGGTTTCTGGAGTGGCAACATAAACAGTTGCTCCCAAAGGACTAGCCTCAACACTTAGGTGAATATCCCCTGCACCAGCATTCCACGGAAATTCTTTCCTAGCTCTCCCACGTCAACGAGCACGGCTCCGCTCGCGACACCGTATGATGTCATCGGAGCCACAAGAGGACCTCGTCGGCATGCTGACATCAGTTCCACCCATTTTTTCCGTGCCACCGAGGCAAACAGGGGACCGAGACATTTTAACATGTATACATAGTATAATAAATATATATATATTCACTGAAAAAACCATAGGTTTCAGGCACGTTATAGTTAGAAATTAGCATTTAAAAAACCTTAGAAATTCACTGAAAAAAACCATAGGTTTCAGGGGTGTTATAGTTAGTTGGACATTTCACTCGTACAAAACCATAGAAATTCCCCCGTTATAGTTAGTTCAGCTAACTATAACTCGCGCGCCCGCAATGCACTGCTGATGACGTCACATATTACATCACTCATGACATGGTCAGTGACATCACTCATGACATCACTCATGACATCTCAAATGACATCACTGATTATATCACTGATGACATCATCCAGTGAATGTGTGTTTTTCTTAAAATTAAATATGTTTTATATATGTATATCTCAAGGTCGATGGAAGAGTAAATGGGTATATAAGTGTCTAAATGGATGATTTTTTTTGTAAAATTGATTTTATAACTGACTAAGTGTATCTTAGTGAATACATGGGTTAGTGAGTAATGTTTAAATATGAAAATATCTGTATCAGTCTCTCACTTTGTGTATAAGTGGCTGCATGGGTTGGTGAGTAGCTACATGAGTGTCTATATGGGTTATTAGTAAGCCTGGGCGTAGTTCGCGTAGTCGCGCTACGCGAAGCTACGCGAAGCTACGCGAAGACGTCGGAGCGCTACGCGAGCTATGCGTAGCTTCGCGAGCGTGCGTAGCTGCTTGTCGCGCCCGTTCGCGATGCGTTTTTCTTGCTCGGGAACGCGTTGTGCGTGTTCGGGACGCTGTTTGCGTGCTCGGGGGCGCGAACTTACCCATGCGGTCGCCTATGGGCGCGGCCATTTTGTTTTTCACTTGTCCCGCCCGTTCGCGATCCCTTATTTCCTGTTCCGGGTCGCGTATAGCGTGCTCGCGATGCGCATTCCTTGTTCGGGAACGCGTTGTACGTGTTCGCGACGTTTTTTGCGTGCTCGGGGAGAAATATCGCGCAAACTTACCCACGCGGTCGCGATGGGCGCGGCCATCTTGTTTTACCACTCTATGCTATGGTTCTGGGCCTGCTTTTCTATCCTCCCTCAATCTTTGCAATCCTTAGTTTTTTACACTGTTTTTCAATTTTTCTTTATTTCTTATCTATCTCTCTCTCTGCTTAAGTCTATATTTTGCATTTTTTTCTACTTTTTACTGTGTTTTTTTAACTTTTCGACTGTTTTATATAACTTTCTTCTTTAAGCTCCTACTTCTTCCCCTAACTTTATTTTTCCCTTCTAACTTTTCTTTTTCACCTCCTCCCACCCCAGAACCATGGCGAAGGGTAGCAGCAGCGGCTCAAAGGGCAAGGCGCGTGCGCCCAATCGCCGCCTGCCTTGCGGCAGACTGCGCCCTGCAGGGGTGCAAGCCCGCCAGCTGTTTACTGAGGCGGAGGTGGCCGCCCTTGTTTTTTTTATTCAGCGCCACCTCCCCTTGACCTTGGCAGCAGGCGGCAGGCCAGGCTCCGGGTACCCGACCCAGGAGCGTCACCGCCGGTGGGCGAAGGTGCGTCGGGCAGTGTTTCGCTGCTCCGCGGTCCGGCGCACCCATAACCAGCTGGCCCACCGGTGGTCAGACATCCTTGACCGGGAGCAGGACCTGTTGGACCTGCTAGGTGTCGAGGTCGTGGGGCTTGGTGAGTAGCCAATATATATAGTAGTATAAGTATTGTGATTTGTGTATACATTTTTTACAAATAACAAGAATACTGCTGCTTACATTGCAGGTAAATTACGTTTCAAAATCTTCTGTGATTGTAGGACACAGGTGCTGGGCGGTACTCTTACTTTTTTGCAACTTTGCGCTCGCTTGTCATTATTATGTAAGAGTTTACTTTAGAGAACTTCAGTTAGGTAATGCTATTGCTAGAGAGACTGTAGTCCTTCCTTTGTCCTCCTGTCAAATAGTGGTGGATGCATTTGATACTAGGTTTAGTTACTATTAGTTGATAATTTTTGAGCGGTCTGCGTGACGCATCCTCTGTCACTGAGTGCTGCTTACCCCAGTCCTTAGAACCTTTTGTAGTTTGTTTAGTGAGTGGTACTGGTAAGCTTAGCTTAGCAGTGTCAGTCAGCTGCAGAACATCAGACGCAACCAACCAACAATTTGGTGTATGCATTATGCACTTTATGCATGTGTCCTCCTTCTCATCTATGCATTTTTGATGGCAAAAAAAAATGGAAATGCAGGCTTAATGAACAATTGGCCCGCCTGGAATAGGTGGGCTAGGTCAGGTGGTACTTAGGCTTAGTTAGTGTTCTGGATTTTATTTGAATCAATCAGAATGGAACACTGAATTAGTGTTCCCAAATAAGTAGACTGTCCGTGAATCCCGCAAGCCAGTAGTCGATCGGATTAGATAGGTCAATTTTATTGCAATTTTTGTTTCCTAAAACGTTTTTTGAGCGTTTTTTTTAGATAATTTATTTGTTTCACAGCAATCATTAATGTTTGTGTCTTTCTTTTTCTTTATTATATCTTACATGATCACTGATCTGCAGCACCCAGGGGCAAGAAGACGGGGTCCGAGTCGGCGGGACAACCACCAGAGGACCGCTCCTCTACCGAGGGCCCTGCTGCTGGTCCCAGTAAGTCCTCCAGTGGTTAATATTAACAATTATATTGCCCTAACTTTTACTGCACCTTATTTTTTCAGAACTATTAATTCTGGCTCCACTCCCTAATTCTATTTTTTACAAAAGATTCTTTGATCTTGACTTGACTATCTGTTTCTAAATTCTGGTTATCCCTGCCTCTAAGTTCTAACTGCCTCTGCTATGAATGTCTGTACTCTGTACTACTAATATTAGTCTGTCGCTAAGCTTGCCCAGTTTGCATTGCCACTCTTTATTGTACGGTTTTGAATAAAACTCAGATTGACCAATACTAATAGCTCTAGCCACTGAGTCCAGTCCTTTCGGTTGTCCTCTTCTAGGCTTCTTAATCTTGAGGCTTTGACAATTACCACAAACAAAATGCCCAACCAGATATTTGACTATTTTTGATAGGATATAGTACATACTACTTGGATTCTGCACAGCCCCATGCAGAACTATGCACAATGAAATAGGATGTTGGTGATGCGAGTTTGGAACTTGGACGTTCCTCACACCTCAGTCAGAAGTGAACCCACAATCCCCTGAACGACTAGCTATAGTGTCTCATTAGGTCCCCGAACCCCCACCCGAAGATACCCAATGATTATGATTACACAACCCAGAACATAACACCCTTTCGCTCACTCACTCGTGTAAGTCCACCACCACCACCACACCAAATACCACAGAGTCTATGTGTAAGTTCAAAAGGTTTATTTTCAACTAACAAGCTCTGTATGTATGTTGTTCTATAAAATTCAGTGTACTCCAGCCAGCTCCAACAGCAAAATGCATAAGATTAAAACAATAAACAGTGTTGCAACAAGTGCATGATCATTGATGATATAAGACAAAAGATCTGTGCGAATTCTGGGCGACTCCTCACCGTAGAACGTAGAATTACTGGTTACATGCATCATTCATAAGCTCTGCAAATCTCTGGTTCGTAGAAGGGAATCCTCTGCCTGAGAAAAATGGTGCGTGTTATATAGTATAATGCAAGCATTTCTCAGTCCTGCCCAAAAAGTGTAACATGTTACCTATGGCTAAGCAATACGGACTAACCGAACTCCATAACAAAGTGGCTTGTTTTTCGACCTCTTGTACGCAACGCTCAGACAGTAGCTGTATGTGCTCATGTGGGCTCAAAAAGGCGTCTTACTGTTACTGCACAACAAGCTGCGAGGTAACATGCGCAAAAGACATGAAGCGAAAAATGGTTGCATGGCTCAGGCTAACTTTGCAAAGAGTAGAGTATAGTATAATAATGACCCTAGGGACCATAACACTACTAGTGTCTACTGACTGTACTCTAGTACCCGATTTGGACTATTGAATGTGATTTATAATAATATGTATGTATTAACTTTTTTTCAATCTTGCTAGTGAAAAAGAATAAATAGGGGGAGGTGTACAGGCATCTAAAAATGTGTCATGTTTTTATCTAGGCGTACTAGCGACCACCAGTGGCGGCGGGGCCACCGGCGATTCTAGCATTCCGGAGGGGGCAGGAGAAGATGCGGCACCTGCAGGAGCTACAGGGGGAGCCAGCAGCAGTGGCGGGCGGTGGTAAGTTATATTCATGACTTATTGACATTGCACTAGCTGGAAGGGTGTGTGGACTTCACTCACTGTACTGTTGTTGAGACTTATTAGGTATGAAGTTGTAGTGAACATTATACAACGGTTAAAGAAGACACCCTTTACTTAGCATGAGCAATGCAGTAGCAATAGCATTACCAGCGTGACTTGATTAACCAATGGCCTCTTATATCTGACTCCAACTCAGCTGTGAAAGTTTTATGGAGGAGACTAAAAGTCAGATCAGATGACCTTGATGGATGTGTTGAACAAAAAGGGAAAGAAGGGTGGAAGGAGGAAGGGCGGGCGAGATTTAATATGATGACTGGCAGAGAAGGATACGTTGGAAGCATGGATAGGTGGCTGATAGGAATCAGATGCATGTGTTGTTGAAGGATGGGTGGAAGGTGAAAGAAGAATGGATGCCTGCCTGGGTGGGCGACACAGTATGGGTGGATACTGTGGATAGCAAGAATCATCAGCGGTGTTTGGGTGAAACTCAAAGCCAAGGCAAGCAACGGAGTGAGTGGACGCATGCGTTGTTGTTGGTGAAACAAAGTAAGGTTTGTGGAGAGATTAAGAAGAATGATTGACATTTACTTAGAATGGATGGATGCCTGTATGTATTCATCATAGACAGCATAGGTGGAGACTGTCACGGGATGCACAGTTTTAGGGAATGTAAAAGAAACCGCGCCAGAGTAGCAAAGCCGATGTGGGGAGGGGCAGGGTGGGGGGTAGTAGTAAACAATGTATTACGCGGGCAAATACAGGTAACTTTACTGTAAACATACAAATAAATAAAGCGAATTTCATTGTGCGCACTGCACCGCCAAATGCGATGCAGTGTGCGCAACAAAATTAGTTTCATTTATTTATATGTTTACTTACCTGTAATTGGCCGTAATCCATAGTTTACTACCCCCATCCTGCCCCTACCCACGTCACCGCCCGGCCGAACTCCCCGAGTCCCACCACCGACCGCTACTGACCTTATGTCGTTGTCCCATATAAAAGCAACGATCATTGGATCAGATATATAATCTGCCTTTTTGTAGTAGCCAAGGCACTGTGAAATTGAGCAATTGCCCTCCATGTAACAGAGAGAGTATGGCCAGTGCCACCCGTAATAGAAAAATACGAGCTTCCCCACCTGCAAACAGTAGTAAATCAAACTAACGTGAGTCTGCGTCATGACTCGTATGTTTGTCTTGGGTGCAAGCATAGATGACCGAGCTGGCAATGCCGGCTACAACCAGGTTATGTCATTTCGCTAAACTAGAGATAAGAAGAACACTGGTGTACTGTGTACTGGTTGGAGTCCATAGTGCTAGTATAATGCCTGAAACTCCCACAAATGTTAGAGGCCGAGGAAGTGGGAGGATAGATAGATTATTACCACAAATGTTATGTACTGTGCTTCTTGCTAGTGCTACTGTGCCATTATGTGTTGAATTAATTTTGTGTTACTGTTTAGCTAAGAGTACTGGTTACAACAATATTTTTTTTCTTTCTTGATATAGATAGTACTCCTTCCCAAGACAAACCATCGCGGAAGGAGTTGGCAGCCAGGGCCCGGCGCCGGAAACTGGAGGCCATATGCCAGGAGTACCGGCGGCTGGTGGCTCAGGCGGAGGAGGAGGAGGCGGCAGCAGCAGCTGCAGCCTCGTCCGATGCCCCGGGCCCCAGCCAGGCCACAACTCCAGCGGTACGGCGCCGCGGTCTGGTAGCCGCCCGCCGCCGCAATTCGCTAGCAGCCAGCACTGCTGTCCCCCATCCTGGATGCCACTGCAGGGCATTTCGCAGGAAGATTCTCCTCCGGATGTCACGGCTAGAGGAGCAAATGGAGGAGCGGGTAAAAATACTGGTGGACAAACACCTCAAAGCCCGCCGAATTTAACATCGAGGACCCTGTTGCTTTGCCCCTTTTTATTCCTTGTTTTGGTGGGTGGGAATTGGGCGTTGGGGTTTCGGGACATTCTTTGGACTTTTTTCGTTTTGGACATTGGTTGGGGTTAGGGAGAGGGGTGGGTCAGGTGTGGGATAGTTTATTTTTGTTAGGGTAATAAATTATATTTATACTTAAACATACAATGTTAATGTTTTGTGGGGGGTTACTGTTTTACGAATTAACGTCACATTGGTTTCCTTGCTGCTGCAGGGCCGCAGCCAGTGTTTGATTTAAATAATCTGCCGATGATGTAACACAAACAGATAGATGCGGTACCCCTCACTGAGTTATTTGTCCTACTAGTACTGTCAGTCTCTCCTCCTAGTCCATTTATACCTCCCACCAAACTTATCTTACCTGTGATTGATGATGATTACGTTCGGCACAGCGATGGCTGCATGGTTTCCAGAGAGAATGTAGAAGATGCCATGGTTGTGGTGGTAGTAGTAGAGTAGACACTGGCAGTAGCATTTGCTAAAAAATTAAAAAAGAGACAGTCACTTGCCTGAGAGCGACTGTGGGAGGAGTAGTAGAACGAAGTAAAATACAGTACAGAAGAAGACTGCCAAACAAACAATATTGCAGTTGCAACTGCTAAAGTCAAATTAAACATAATGGTGGCGGGGACAGCCTAGTACAAGAAGTTACAAACTGTAGTTGTGTCGAGTGAGTCACTTAACTTAACACAATCGTAATTCGTAACCTTTACTGCTGTGTGGTAGGAGTTTGATGATTAATCCAATCAATGACGGCAATTAATTATGATGTACTACTATTAGCCGGTGACGGCTTGCACATAGACTGAGCATGGGTGGGCAAGCAGAAGAAGCTCCTCGCCCTGCCTTGCAATTGAATTAGTGTTGCTTTCACCACATCTGCCCCAGCAAGCGTGTGATCAATTGGTGTACATTTTATGTAGTCACATCACACCTCAATATAAATCACAGCCCGGGGGAAGAGGGTTAGGGTTTGATGAATGGATGGGAAGGGGGTTTGGGGAAAGGTTTGAGAATGAAAAACAGTACGCATGGACAACAAAAGCAAAGCGCAATCTTGGCAGACGACCATGATCTTATCCAAAAAATCTATAAAGGGAGAAAAGGGAAATGCATGCATGATGATGAAGATAACTTGATGGTTAATGAGTAGTACTTAATAACTCCTACTAGACAATTAGACAGTACAGGGCAGCAGTATATTCTATGCAATTTGCCTTGCCTGTAATATGCCCTCAGAGACCCAAATTCCATGTTGTACTGGGCTTACTTGTAAAGATAGCAAAGACAATTAAAACACAGTTGTAGGGATCAATTAGCAAACAAACAACACACAACACACAGTCCTAATGATTGAAGAGAAAAAAGGATTCAAATTAATTAAAAGATGAATGATGAATGATACTAAAGTTACTGTATTATCATGCTCAAATTGTGGAGTTGAATCTCGTCCTTCCTCTTGGTCCTATCTTCCATGGACGCTCCGCACATCAATCTTGGTGGCCTTCCTGATGCCGATTGGTAAGGTAAATGTGAGTTGTGTCTCCCAGTATAGCAAGCACAGGGTAAAGGCCGGCCTGTAACGTCTAGATGGAAAAACAAAAGGGGTATTGAAAAATCAATGAATAAAAAAAAACATCAATTACGGTGGAGTCCAAGAAGAGAAGAGAGAACACTTTCAGAGTGAGGCGGCTTGGATATATCGTGTAGATTCTGTTTACAGCATTAAGCTACAACAACAACAGGACAGAACAGGCCCACCACAGCACCAGCCCGTGACCCAACCTCCATTTACCTTAATTTTTGACATAGCCAGACAAAAGGCATACACAGCAACTTAGCATTTTCCTAATTAAGTGACAAAATCAATGCGCCGCTGTCAGTCATCACTACACTCGACTACACACCACTACATGGACATGTAGGTCTGCTGTGTTTACTTTCTTGTTGAATTGTTGTGTTTATGTTTACCTTATGCCACTTCATGAAATGCAGTTATTCCTTGAATCATCTCCGATCCAACTGAATGACTGCGTGCAAAGATAGTATGGTCATCATCATGGTGTGGTACGTGTTGTCCAACTACAACTCAGTCTGTAGTGACTCCGATTAAGTCCATATTCCATATTAAAAAATTGCAACAGATATTGGCCTGCACCTGCAGTAGTAGGAGTACAATTTGGTTATTAAACAACAAGAAGGGAAACATTGACTGTCACTGACTTGAGTCACTTTGTAGATTAACTAGTAGAGTAGAGTTCGACTTCATGCACAACATCAACAACAAACAACAGCAATCGCTCAGAGTCTGCAAGCATCCAATGCATTCCATCATTACCTGTCTTGCTCTTCTCTTTGGCTGTCAGATCATCAGATGCCTAGTTCTGACAGTTGTTTTTTTTTTTTACGGGGCAGTGGCCTCATCATTACTCCAGTCCACATTCATTTTGAGTGTTAGTCGCTGTTTCGGTTTTCGTCTTATTCATCTGTGGCACTTTGTCACAGTTTAAGTTGCTTCCCATGGTCAGCACTGTGATGATGGGCCGCGGCCTGGGTAGCGCTCATTGCTGGTCATTTGAGTTTGCACAAATGTCAGCAAGTTTCTTCGAAGAGTCTCTTGTCTTTCTCTGCCAAGTACCTTCTGTCCTGACAGTGAGGACCTTTGGATGCCTGCTGAGGCTGTAGCCTTCGGACACTGATGAGTTTCGGCTCGAAAACAAAACGGAGGATAGCTATAGTCACGTTTCACTTCTTATGGAGGCGGGACTGGTAAAGGCAACATTTCTTGTACTAATGTCTGGCTTGATGGAAATGTACTTGTGCGAGACAGGAAGATGAAGCAGGACTCTGAAGAGTGGACAGTTAAATGCACAGACATGCAACTCCAATAGGGAAATAAAAAGAGAAGACGGTGGTGATGGATTTGTTGTGATTTGATTTGAACCAGAAAGACAGATACACAGACACATAAAGGAAGGAAGAAAGTAACAATTTGAAAGCCTAGTTGTCAGGGAAGAGGAGCTCGTCCTCAAACTCTGGTGGTTCGGACAGAAGTAGGTCCTGTAACGCACTATTTACGTCATCCAAGTCGCTCTCCTCTTCCTGCTGTGATTCACGTATTTTGTAATCCGGTGGTATAAAGTGCTGATTCATTTTGATCATGGTTAACCTCTCCACGCTTTGGGCCGAGAGACTGGTCCTTTTCGAAGTTACAATGGCACCAGCAGCACTGAAAACACGCTCAGAAGAGACACTTGCGACAGGGGAAGCCAGATACTTTATCGCCAGCCTGCTGAGCACTGTCCATTGGCTTCTTTTCCCATACCAATACACCAATGGGTTTCGATCCATGAAGACCTCTGTTGGGTCATCCAGATAGGCCTGGACCATCCGCTCAATGTTCAGGGGTGCTCCGATGTGCTCGGCCTGTTTTGCCTTTGCATCAGCACTGGACTTACCATACCCCTGCCGTAGAAACCAATCAGTTGCACATTGTGCTGTGGATGATCCTGTTCTTGATGTTATTGTTGGTGTAGGTGACTGCTGGGAGGCAAATGCACTGCCCTCAGGCTCCGAAGTAGAACTTGACTCTGGATGCCCTGTAGTACTGGTTATGGCCTGGGGTGGGGGGCCTGTAATTAACAGCCGTTCGCTTTCGAAAATAGTGGCTTCCTTAGCTATCAAAGTTTTGTAGTTGGCAACATCCACTTCCGAAAAAGGAATTACTGCCTTGCTGTTCAGAAATACTTTGTACCGTGGATCCAAAATTGTGGCACTAATGTAATGTGGTTGTGACAAAATTTTATTTTTAATCCTTGTATTTTCCGATAAGCGAGCGGCTAAGGTCTCCGCCAAATGATATGCGTCTTGTTTGTCATCCACACCTGCGTACGTTTCAGACACATCCTTCAGCTGTTGCTCTAGCATGTGCAACAATGGGAGAGCTTGGCCCATAGTACAGTCCTCCCTGCTGACTTCACGTGTGAAGATCTCAAAAGGAAGTAGCATCTCAGTCAGGCATTTAATGAGGTCCCATTGACCCATCTCAACGGTCATGCCTCTCACAGTAGGTTCCCCTAATCTTTGCATGACATAAGCATTGAGTGGTATGTACAGTTCAAACAGACGATCAAGCATGTAATAAGTTGAGTTCCAACGTGTTGGCACCTCCTGGATGAGCGCTTTGACTGGCATTTTATGCTCACGTTGAATGACCCTCAGCTGCTTCCGGGCTTTAAAAGAATGGCTGAAATGTGTGCATATTCTTCTGCAGGTGACCAGTAAGTTGCTGACTTTGGATTCATTTTTCAAAAAGTCTTGAACAACAATGTTAATGCAGTGTGCCAAACACGGGACCCTGAAATAGCCACCATTGCGCATGGCCAAAACTACATTACTGCCGTTGTCCGTGGCAACAAAACCAATCGTAAGCCCTCTTGGGCGCAGCCACTCAAAGACCTTGGTGTTAAACTCTTCCAAAATGTTTGCAGCAGTATGAGATTTCTCCATGGCAAACATGGCTACAGTTGCATGTTTGCGAGTGGCATGAAAAATCTCTGCAGTATCAACACCAGCAGATATCTGTTCTCTAACCCCCGCAAAACAGATCCAGTGTGCAGTGATGCACATGTAATCTGTGGCTTGGCAACTGGTCCACATGTCTGTAGTCAGGTGGATACTGTGAACAGCACTCTGCTTCAAGGCCTTTCCTAGCAATTCCAGCACGTCGTGATGTAGTGCTGGAACTGCAACTCTGGCAAAATAGTAGCGGCTGGGAACATGCCATTTTGGGCAGATGGTTGACACAAATTCCAGAAAACCCACCCCTTCAACAAAAGAAAAAGGGAGAAGGTCCAGTGCTAACATTTTAGCCAGCTTCGCATTGTACAAACGTGCTATTGGGTGGTTGCGTTCGTACTGCCCCTCACCCCCAAACATGCTGATAATGGTAGGCTGCATGGTTTTCCTTTCTCTTAGGCTCAACAACGCACTTTTTGGTAGTGCGGACCTGGTACTTCTTGGTGTCTCCGGCTGACTCTTACTCTTGTGCCACTGAGATGTTGCTGAAGATGTGTGCGACGTTAAGACTGCACTGCTGGGGTCAGGGACACCTTGTGTACCACTACCAGAGAGAATGTCTCCCTGTCCTTCCTCTTCCACCGTGATCGGATCTTCTTCTTCTACTCCTTTATCCCCACCAACACCAATGGTTGCAGTTTTTTTTCTGCCGCGAAGGTGGTCCTCCCAGCTGATCAAGTGGTGTTTTTTCAGATGGGTCATTTGGCCTCCGGTACCATAGTTTGTACCAAGCTTACCACGACTAACAGAGGTATTACAAATGGAGCATATAGCAATGTTCTCCTCCTTTTCGCTAACCGTAAAGAAGTCCCAAACTGGGGAGCTTAACTTTGGCCTCCTGCTGGAGGTGCCACTTCCAATGCCGGATGAACTGGAGGGTGTGTGTTGAATTTGACTCTGTGCTGCTGTACCACTACCTACTCCTACTGAGGTGGTGGTTGTGCTGGATGTAGGTCGCTGCCGGGCCTTTGCTAATGCAAATATGGAAGCTGTAGGTCGTGTTGGTGTTACCTGTGGAGGTATGCGTGCTACATCCCTCGCAGCGATTTTGGATAGGGTAATAATGTTGGTCTCCATCTCCTCGGGGCCGGGAGTGATGTTCGTGATGACTGGCTCGTCATCATCATCATCTTGCTGTTCTACATCGACCTCCATAAGTGTAAGGCTTTCCGGAACCTTCCTTTTCCCTAGCTTGGTCTTGGAACGTGGCTCCCTCTCAGACTCAGTTTGTGGCTTCCAAGTGGCATCTAGATCATCAGAAGGGGGCTTGGCGAAGAACTTGATGGACTACCCCTCCTTTTCCTTGCTGGGGATTTGGAAGACAATGGATCTTCTGAATGAGTGGCTTCTTCTTCTACCTCTGCATGAGGCTCAATTTCCTGAACTGCCCCTACTTCAGGAGGAACAACAACTACTATTGCGGGCGGTGGTTGCGGCTGTTGTTGTTGACCACTTATCTGCTGTGTTTCCTCCTGCGTTGATTGGGTACTACTTTGAGATAGCGATAAGTTTATCTCAGGCTCAGCATCACTGCTTTCCACCATTAGGCTGGCTACCTCTTCCACACTCATGTGCTTGGGCCTGGGTTGGTGGGTTGGGTCCACTGATGCGGAGGTGCTGCCCCCAGCTTGCCCCCGGACACCGCTGCTGCAGGCGCAATTTCTTTTTCTCCCAAAAAAGGTATTGGCCGGCACACCAGACTTAAGTGTCACTTCCTTCTTCTGTTCCTTCTTCTTCTCAATAGTAACTTTCTTGGTACTGGAGGACCTGGTACCTGCTTTCTTTGGGCCCATCTTCTTCAGATGTCAGCAGCACTCAGTTGCAGAGATGTCTGGTCAGGTCACACGTCACGTTGTGTTGTGTGTACAGCAGCAGGATGTCTGTCTGGCAGTGCAACGGGCAATGATGAGAGACACACCTCCTCTTCAGTCTTTGTGCACCTAAAAGCAAAAAAGCCAGAACATCAGTCAAACATAGCACAAATCAAACCAATAGAATATAGAACTTAGTGTGTGGTGGCCTCAATTATTAAATTTCAGAAACTTTGTGAACAACAACACACAGTCTAGCCATTTATGAGACGTTGACAACAACGCCAGGGCTTTCCTGGCTACTGTGTAGTGCTAGTGTACACTCTGGAAGAATAAGAATAGTAAAGAACAAAAACTAAAATGTAGTAGAGCATGTTTGGCCTAAATTTGTGCATCACGTGGGATGTATTATATAGCAGCATCAGAGAGCTGCAGCTGGCAATGGGGATGGATTTGGAAGCAGTAAGACAAGAGGAACAATGGAAAGACACGCAGGCCTATGTGGCAAAAACAGCACACTAATAACTACCACAACAAAATGGCCCCCAGAAACATGGTGACTCACAGGCACAAGGCACGGCAAACAATGAACTCAAGCAGGCCTATATATGGGCAGACAAAGGATGCCTTATAAAACACACACAGCTTTAATGCAAAAACTAAAATCCAAATGGCTAAAAACACTTTTGAAAGTTAGACAACCACTACAACAACACAATTATAATTACACAGTACACACGCAAAAAAGGCATTTATTTAACACACCCAAAAAGTGAAATAGTCAGACCCTCCAAAAAAAAACACATTTCGCAATTCAATTCAATGCCATCCATGGCCTAAATGATGTCAAAATTCCACAGACTACACAGAAACAGTTTTATGCACCCATGGTGACTACCTCTGGGCCTACTGGCAGACTGGGACGCAAGCTTGGAGGCCTATGGCAAAAGCACAGTGGCTGGCTTTACAAAATGGCCGCCACCCACATGGCCAGGCCACCCAAAATAACAAAAAAGTGAAGACAAAGGACAGGACCAGGCAGTTGGAGACTCTGGGCAACTTACTTCCTCTTGAAAAAAATTGTAAAACAAAAAAAAAGTGACTCCTTGCTCACCAAACTACATCTAAATGACAACCTGAGGAGTTTTTTGTGCAAAATGAACTAAATCAACATTTTCGAGAAGGTTTTATGATGCTCGAGAGATATTCTTCGCCAGATTGTAAATTCTGCGTGTTCGGCATCGCGATCGTCACAAAAAGTCGTTATCGCGCGCGCGAAAACGTACATTGAGCGCGCGAAGAAGATAAAAAGTGTAAGTCCGCGTTGTCGCGCAGTGCGGAGTTACACAAAGTCCGCAAGCTGAATGCCCAGGGTTAACTACTGGCTGAAAAGGCCTATTTATTTAACAAACACCCAAAAAATGAAATACCACCCCAAAACCCACATTTTGCAAATCAATCCAATGCCATCCATGGCCTAAATTATGTTACAATTCAACAGACAACACAGAAACAGTTTTTATGCACCCATGAGGATGACTACCTCCGGGCCTACTGGCACACTAGGCCGCAAGCTTGGAGGCCTATGGCAAAAGCACAGTGGCTGTTCCCACAAAATGGCCGCCAACACATGGCCAGGCCACCCAGAACAACAAGAAAAGGAACACAAGACAGACAATGCAGGCCTATGGCAAAAGCACAATGCCTGGCTTTACAAAATGGCCGCCACCCACATGGCCAGGCCACCCAAAATAACAAAAAAGTGAAGACAAAGGACAGGACCAGGCAGTTGGAGACTCTGGGCAACTTCCTTCCTCTTGAAAAAAATTGTAAAACAAAAAAAAAGTGACTCCTTGCTCACCAAACTACATCTAAATGACAACCTGAGGAGTTTTTTGTGCAAAATGAACTAAATCAACATTTTCGAGAAGGTTTTATGATGCTCGAGAGATATTCTTCGCCAGATTGTAAATTCTGCGTGTTCGGCATCGCGATCGTCACAAAAAGTCGTTATCGCGCGCGCGAAAACGTACATTGAGCGCGCGAAGAAGATAAAAGTGTAAGTCCGCGTTGTCGCGCAGTGCGGAGTTGCCCAAAGTCCGCGAGCTGAACGCCCAGGGTTACCTACTGGCTGAAAAGGCCTATTTATTTAACAAACACCCAAAAAAATAAAATACCACCCCAAAACCCACATTTTGCAAATCAATCCAATGCCATCCATGGCCTAAATTATGTTACAATTCAACAGACAACACAGAAACAGTTTTTATGCACCCATGAGGATGACTACCTCCTAGGCCGCAAGCTTGGAGGCCTATGGCAAAAGCACAGTGGCTGTTCCCAGAAAATGGCCGCCAACACATGGCCAGCCACCCAGAACAACAAGAAAAGGAACACAAGACAGACAATGCAGGCCTATGGCAAAAGCACAATGCCTGGCTTTACAAAATGGCCGCCACCCACATGGCCAGGCCACCCAAAATAACAAAAAAGTGAAGACAAAGGACAGGACCAGGCAGTTGGAGACTCTGGGCAACTTCCTTCCTCTTGAAAAAAATTGTAAAACAAAAAAAAAGTGACTCCTTGCTCACCAAACTACATCTAAATGACAACCTGAGGAGTTTTTTGTGCAAAATGAACTAAATCAACATTTTCGAGAAGGTTTTATGATGCTCGAGAGATATTTTTCGCCAGATTGTAAATTCTGCGTGTTCGGCATCACGATCGTCACAAAAAGTCGTTATCGCGCGCCGAAAACGTACATTGAGCGCGCGAAGAAGATAAAAGTGTAAGTCCGCGTTGTCGCGCAGTGCGGAGTTGCCCAAAGTCCGCGAGCTGAACGCCCAGGGTTACCTACTGGCTGAAAAGGCCTATTTATTTAACAAACACCCAAAAAAATAAAATACCACCCCAAAACCCACATTTTGCAAATCAATCCAATGCCATCCATGGCCTAAATTATGTTACAATTCAACAGACAACACAGAAACAGTTTTTATGCACCCATGAGGATGACTACCTCCTAGGCCGCAAGCTTGGAGGCCTATGGCAAAAGCACAGTGGCTGTTCCCACAAATTGGCCGCCAACACATGGCCAGGCCACCCAGAACAACAAGAAAAGGAACACAATGCAGGCCTATGGCAAAAGCACAATGCCTGGCTTTACAAAATGGCCGCCACCCACATGGCCAGGCCACCCAAAATAACAAAAAAGTGAAGACAAAGGACAGGACCAGGCAGTTGGAGACTCTGGGCAACTTCCTTCCTCTTGAAAAAAATTGTAAAACAAAAAAAAAGTGACTCCTTGCTCACCAAACTACATCTAAATGACAACCTGAGGAGTTTTTTGTGCAAAATGAACTAAATCAACATTTTCGAGAAGGTTTTATGATGCTCGAGAGATATTCTTCGCCAGATTGTAAATTCTGCGTGTTCGGCATCGCGATCGTCACAAAAAGTCGTTATCGCGCGCGCGAAAACGTACATTGAGCGCGCGAAGAAGATAAAAAGTGTAAGTCTGCGTTGTCGCGCAGTGCGGAGTTGCCCAAAGTCCGCGAGCTGAACGCCCAGGGTTACCTACTGGCTGAAAAGGCCTATTTATTTAACAAACACCCAAAAAATGAAATACACCCCAAAAACCACTTTTACCAATTCAATCCAATGCCATCCATGCATGCCCTACATGATGTTTAAATTCAACAGACACCACAGAAACATGCACCCATGGGTACCTCTGGCTCTAGTCCGGGCCTACTGGCTGAAATTCCAATCAAAGAAAAACAACTAAGCCCCTGCCGAAACTACAGGCCACAACAATACATTTTAAAAACTATGGAAATCCCCCAAAAAAATGTAGGTACAAACAAGCCCCAATCAAACAAACAAGTACACCAATTCTCCAACTTACTTGTAAAATCTCAAATCCAAGAGTCCTCAAATCCAATCCACTGATATGATGCAGCAGACAGACACAAAAAGTGATCCTTCCAGCTCCAAATCCAAATGAAAGTGAACAGCACATGGACAAAGCACTGGGAGGAGCCTGCTGGACAGGAACAGGAAGTTTGAGAATCAGGGGCACTTCCTTCCTCTTGGAAAAAAAGAAAAATTACTCCTTGCTCACCAAACTACATCTAAATGACAACCTGAGGAGTTTTTTGTGCAAAATGAACTAATTCATCATTTTCAAGAAGGTTTTATGATGCTCGAGAGATATTCTTCGGCAGATTGTAAATTCTGCGTGTTCGGCATCGCGATCGTCACAAAAAGTCGTTATCGCGCGCGCGAAAACGTACATTGAGCGCGCGAAGAAGATAAAAAGTGTAAGTCCGCGTTGTCGCGCAGTGCGGAGTTACACAAAGTCCGCAAGCTGAATGCCCAGGGTTACCTACTGGCTGAAAAGGCCTATTTATTTAACAAACACCCAAAAAATGAAATACCACCCCAAAACCCACATTTTGCAAATCAATCCAATGCCATCCATGGCCTAAATTATGTTACAATTCAACAGACAACACAGAAACAGTTTTTATGCACCCATGAGGATGACTACCTCCTAGGCCGCAAGCTTGGAGGCCTATGGCAAAAGCACAGTGGCTGTTCCCACAAAATGGCCGCCAACACATGGCCAGGCCACCCAGAACAACAAGAAAAGGAACACAAGACAGACAATGCAGGCCTATGGCAAAAGCACAATGCCTGGCTTTACAAAATGGCCGCCACCCACATGGCCAGGCCACCCAAAATAACAAAAAGTGAAGACAAAGGACAGGACCAGGCAGTTGGAGACTCTGGGCAACTTCCTTCCTCTTGAAAAAAATTGTAAAACAAAAAAAAAGTGACTCCTTGCTCACCAAACTACATCTAAATGACAACCTGAGGAGTTTTTTGAGCAAAATGAACTAAATCAACATTTTTGAGAAGGTTTTATGATGCTCGAGAGATATTCTTCGCCAGATTGTAAATTCTGCGTGTTCGGCATCGCGATCGTCACAAAAAGTCGTTATCGCGCGCGCAAAAACGTACATTGAGCGCGCGAAGAAGATAAAAAGTGTAAGTCCGCGTTGTCGCGCAGTGCGGAGTTGCCCAAAGTCCGCGAGCTGAACGCCCAGGGTTACCTACTGGCTGAAAAAGCCTATTTATTTAACAAACACCCAAAAAAAAAAAATACCACCCCAAAACCCACATTTTGCAAATCAATCCAATGCCATCCATGGCCTAAATTATGTTACAATTCAACAGACAACACAGAAACAGTTTTTATGCACCCATGAGGATGACTACCTCCTAGGCCGCAAGCTTGGAGGCCTATGGCAAAAGCACAGTGGCTGTTCCCACAAAATGGCCGCCAACACATGGCCAGGCCACCCAGAACAACAAGAGAAGGAACACAAGACAGACAATGCAGGCCTATGGCAAAAGCACAATGCCTGGCTTTACAAAATGGCCGCCACCCACATGGCCAGGCCACCCAAAATAACAAAAAAGTGAAGACAAAGGACAGGACCAGGCAGTTGGAGACTCTGGGCAACTTCCTTCCTCTTGAAAAAAATTGTAAAACAAAAAAAAGTGACTCCTTGCTCACCAAACTACATCTAAATGACAACCTGAGGAGTTTTTGTGCAAAATGAACTAAATCAACATTTTCGAGAAGGTTTTATGATGCTCGAGAGATATTCTTCGCCAGATTGTAAATTCTGCGTGTTCGGCATCGCGATCGTCACAAAAAGTCGTTATCGCGCGCGAAAACGTACATTGAGCGCGCGAAGAAGATAAAAAGTGTAAGTCTGCGTTGTCGCGCAGTGCGGAGTTGCCCAAAGTCCGCGAGCTGAACGCCCAGGGTTACCTACTGGCTGAAAAGGCCTATTTATTTAACAAACACCCAAAAAATGAAATACACCCCAAAAACCACTTTTACCAATTCAATCCAATGCCGTCCATGCATGCCCTACATGATGTTTAAATTCAACAGACACCACAGAAACATGCACCCATGGGTACCTCTGGCTCTAGTCCGGGCCTACTGGCTGAAATTCCAATCAAAGAAAAACAACTAAGCCCCTGCCGAAACTACAGGCCACAACAATACATTTTAAAAACTATGGAAATCCCCCAAAAAATGTAGGTACAAACAAGCCCCAATCAAACAAACAAGTACACCAATTCTCCAACTTACTTGTAAAATCTCAAATCCAAGAGTCCTCAAATCCAATCCAATGATATGATGCAGCAGACAGACACAAAAAGTGATCCTTCCAGCTCCAAATCCAAATGAAAGTGAACAGCACATGGACAAAGCACTGGGAGGAGCCTGCTGGACAGGAACAGGAAGTTTGAGAATCAGGGGCACTTCCTTCCTCTTGGAAAAAAAGAAAAATTACTCCTTGCTCACCAAACTACATCTAAATGACAACCTGAGGAGTTTTTTGTGCAAAATGAACTAATTCATCATTTTCGAGAAGGTTTTATGATGCTCGAGAGATATTCTTCGGCAGATTGTAGTTTCTTCGTGTTCGGGATCGCGATCTTACCAACACTGCGGCCGGAAGTCAGATCGCGCGTCCGAATGACGTGTTCGCGTTCGCACACTCTTGCGGGATCGTGCGGCCGGATTCCAAATCTCGTGGCGCCCGCGAACGGATAGGAAGTCGCGTCGTCGAACGCAGAATCACGGTAGGTCGTTACCGCGCGCGCGAGAACGTATATTGAGCGGGCGAAGAAGAAAAACAGCTACGCTACGCCGCAAATTGCGTAGTGCACGGTAACTTCGCGTTCTACGCGAATCGCGAAGTTACCGAAACTTCGCAAATTCCGCGAGCGTAGCGTAGTTCACCGCCCAGGGTTAGTTATTAGTTGGTTTTTTGAGTATCAGTATGAGTGTCTGAGTGTCTGTATGGTTCGGTGGGGGGTATTACTTAGTGCATAGATGCATGAATGAGTGACTCACTGTTTGTATGTGTTGAAGACAGCATGTGTGCAGGACTGTATAGGTGGATGAGTATGTGTATGGGTGTGTTAGTGAGTGAATGACTGTCTCAATAGTGTCTTTATGAGTAACTACATATGTTTTAAACTAGTATATGTGAGTATTGGTGTATATAAGTGAGTATATGTGAGAGTGAGAGATTGGAAGAGTTCCTGTACAAATAAGTAGGTGTTTCTATAAGTGATTGTTTAAGAGAGTAAGTGTAGGAGAGTAGGATCTGCTTCACATGGGTACCCCCACTTTTTGCTGATGCTTCCCTGTTTTTCGACCTTAGTCTGGCTGGGGCCCTGCTATCAGAACCCCAGCCTAGCTGCTTCCTCTTTAAAATGGTTTCCATGTGCCTTAGGCACATCTCTGATTGGAATCTGGAGTGCCCTTATAAGTCCCTAGTATATGGTATACTATGTACCCAGGGCATAGGTACCTCAGAGGCCTACCAGGGGCTGCAGCATGTATTGTGCCACCCCTGGAAGGCCATCCAAACTGACACCACAGGTCTGCTACTGCAGCCTGGGTAAGGTGGTGCATGCACCCCTTACTGTGATATAGGCTACCTATATCACTACATACATACACACATATAAACCTATAAGTCACTCCTATGGCAGGCCTTATCAATCCTGAAGGCAGAGTGCGTGGTTCCTATGTGAGAGGGTGCCCCTGCATGAGCTGGGCCCCTCTGCAGCGTTCGGAGACCCTTCTCTGATGCTGTTTGTAGTGCAGCCCGACCATATACTCTTAAGCGCATTATAACCTTGCGTTAAATGCTAACTTTGGGATGGCTGCACGGAAACATGTCGTGTTTGGTGTCAAACATCTTGGAATACTACCCCCCCTGCCAGTTCTGGTGGCGGGGGTAGCATTCCACCCTTCTAGAGGGAGAGACATGTACACACCGGTATACCCGGTACTGACTTTCCAGAGCCCTGGCATCACAAAATGGATGCCGCTGCCACAGACACGAGTCTGGCCTCCTGCTGCTGACCGAAACTCCGGCAGGGGAGGCCTGGACAATAGGTTTCCTGTCCCAGGGAGGTGTAACCACCTCCCCAGACAGGATAGTGTGTATTTGGGCTGGGCGGGAGCACTCTCTGGTGCTTTGAAGTCCTGCACTGGGGGCACATTTGGTGTCCCTGTGCATACCCCAGTTCAAACCGGCTCTGGGGCTTCCAGCCCCTTCTCTGGCGCGAAACTGGACAAAGGGAAAGGGGTGTAACCACCCCTCTGCCCTAACCCTCCCATAGGTGGGGCCACAGAGTATGTCCAACCCCCTACCTTAGTATAAGTATGGGACCCCAGTCCTTAGGACTTTAGATTAACCTGGACGAAACTCTGACACAGAATCCTGGACCTTCGACGCTCTACTTCAAGATTAGAGGACTGAAGAATTTCCCTTGGGGTCAAGGAGTGACTCCCCTGCTTGGCAGGCACCAAAGAAGCAATTGTCCGGTCTGCATCGCTGAAGCTCCCATCGGACGCCGAAGTCTTTGCATCACCAGAGGTGGATTTCCAGACTTTCCCGAGGCTGCCCTGAGTCTCCAGCAAAGCTGAGGCCCGTAGCTTTCGTGGGTAATGTGAAACCATGACACCTGGACACTAAACGCATTTGCAAGTGCATCCTCTTCTGGGTCTTCCACGAAGTCGTGCTTTGAGCTCCGAGTAGCCCCAGCCTCCAGCACCAACTGCACTGAAGATCACTGGCCTCCACTCCACGAGTGTCCTGTGAGCCAGCTCCACGTGCGTCGACTCGAGGCTCCTTCGCGGTCGCTAGTCCGTTGGCTAGTAGGTACTCACGAAGGCCAATCTTTTTCTGCTTGGGCTCCCTGGTTGCTCCAGGCGTGCCCTGACTTACCCTTGCTGGGTGAGTCCCCCTGACTTTGCTGGTCTGCAACATCGTCCTTCTTCCATTTCCACGAGACTTGCCATTGCCAAGGCTTGTTGGGTCCAATCCGGTCGCCGACACCCCTGCAATCGACAAACGTCATGGGACAGCTCGAATCCAGCTCCTGGTTGTCGTCGACGCCTCCTGGACCTCGTGGCTGAAGAGTCAAGATGACTGTCAACCTACCTGAAGCACTCGACATCGGTGGGCATCTGCTCATCGCCTTCCTGGTCACTGGCTAGTGACCCAGACTCTGTCCCCTCTGCTTTCAGGTTCTTCAGATCTTCGATCCACCTTTGGATCCACCCGAACACTTTCGACTTGGCCGCCAGCAGCACTTTGCAGCAGATCGCCATTGAAAGCGACGACGAAACTCGACCCCGAAAGACACCTATGCACCCGGCTCCCCTGGGTGAGGTAACTCGAGTACTCCAGTGCTCCCGTGGGTATTGACACTAGAACAGCCTAGTTCTCAAAGGGTTTGCTCCAAGTCCTCCTCTAAGTGTCCCTTTTCTTTTAAATTCTAATCGCGACTTTCCCCATAGAAGTTAACGGCGGTTCGCGGCTGTGTTCATACACTGCACGCGTCCCCCGTGGGTCCCCTGTGTCACTGCCTTGGGTGGTTCCTTGTGGTCCAAGCACTTCTACAGGCTCTAGGCCTTGTGTCTAGCTCAGTCGTGGTTCTTATACCACTTTATTGGTATATGGTTTGGTACGCCCCTGGGGCTCAAACGTGTATTTGTGCTATTACTGTAGATAACTAACTTATAATTTATGTATTTCAAACTCTAGCCTCATAAAGAGACTAGAGGGGTGTGTTTAGTAATAAATACATATATTTTGAATATATACCTGGTGTGGTCCTCTTTCATTTGGTCACTCAAGAGATTATAGACTGGTAAAACAAGCTGCTTTACATTCCTTCAAGACTTAGCCTGAAGGCTGCTCTCCATAGCTACCACTAGGATAGCTTTCAATAAAGGTTGTCTTTAACCTATCTCCAATAAGGGGTTGTTTGGACTGGTGCAAGGTGCCCACTATAATTAGTGGACAGCATATGCCAGGCCAACTTCTCACATTGGTGTGCAGCGTGTGGGATTCCAGCTTGCTATTGTTTTACCAGATAATCTCAATTGAATTGATCAACTGAAAACCACTAAGGGTACCTAAGGTACATATAAATCAAGCTTAGTAATACAGTAAGTTCTACTGAACTTAGAGTTGTGTGTTAAGGGATAGCACACCCTTTCTACAACTCAAGAGAGTTTAGTAGGCCACACTAGAGTAGGTAGTGCATACACCACACCTCACTAGTAATGTCTTCAAAGCCAGGACCCAGTGAGTCCTTGCCAGAAGCCAGTGGGCTTCTTCCCTCCAAGTATGATAAACTCCCATTCTTGGAATTGAGAGCATTATGCAATACTAGGAAGTTGAAGGCAGGCAAAAGTGCCAGCACCCAACACCTCAGGGAGGTGTTACTAGCTGATGATCTCAGCAGGCCCCTAGGGTCTGAAGGGGTAGGCAAAGAGGGTGGGGCAGAAGATGAGGAAGGGGTCAGGGGTGAAGAAACCCAGGCCCCCCCCTCTGAAACTGGCCAGGAAGGTGAAAATGACCTTGTCCTGGAAAACCCAATTCCTCCTGTGGAGGAGGAGGAGGGGGAGGATCAGACTGACCTCCCCTTTGTCCCCCCAGGAAGAGTTCTGAGTGTGCCCAGAAGGTCTAGGTCTCCTTCTCAGGAGTCTAACCACTCTGACACCTCAATAGGGACCTCTGTCTCCTCTCATAGGAGGGAATCCTCTCATGAGAGGAGAAAGAGACTGATTCAGTATGAGCAAACTCAGCTTGAACTCAGAAAACAGCAATTGGCTATAGACAGGGAGTCCCTAGATCTCTATAGAGAGAGACAAATGTTGGGACTAGAGTCCCATGGTGGCAGCAGTTTCCCCAAAGATAGGGAAAGGTCTTATGACCATAGAAACCTGAGCAAGATTGTCCCTCCCTACCAGAGTGGGGATGACATCCACAAATGGATAACTGCTCTAGAGAGGGCCTGTAAAGTACAGAGGGTCCCTCAGGAGCAGTTGGCAGCAATCTTGTGGCTCTCCTTTGCAGACAAAGGTAGAGACAAGCTCCTCACTGTTAGAGAGGAGGATGCTGATAATTACAAAGTCTTGAAGAGTGCTCTAATTGATGGGTTTGGCCTAACCACTGAACAATACAGGTTAAAGTTCAGGGATACCCAAAAAGCACAGACTCAAGACTGGGTGGACTTTGTTGATTGTTCTGCCAAGGCTCTGGAAGGTTGGTTATTGGGCAGTAAGGTATGTGACTTCACAGGATTGTACAATCTGATCATGAGGGAGCAGATTCTTAATAACTGTCAAAATCAGCTGTTGCATCAGCACCTGGTAGACTCTGATCTGACCTCTCCCCAAGAATTGGGAAAGAAGGCAGACAAATGGGTCAGAACCAGGGTGAAGCAGAAGGTACAGAACCAAGGTGGTGACCCTAAGAAGCAAGATTCGAAAACCTCTGATAAGGGTGGGGAGAAGGGTAAAGATCAAAAGTCTTCACAAGGCCCCCAAAAATCTTCTTCAGGTGGGGATTCGCAGTCTACCAAAGGGAAAGGCCAAAGGAAACCATGGTGCAAGGTCTATAAGCAAAAGACCCACTGGACCAGTGATTGCACCAAGTCCAAAGACTCTACTCCAGCCCCCACCAATGCCCCTAAGGCACCTGCTCCACCCTAGTGCAGTTACAGTTGGTGGTGAGACTACACAAGCCAAGGGTTTAGTAGGGTTGACCCTGGGTAAAGAGATGAGCTCTGACCTAGTCAGAGAACTCACTCAGGCTGTTCTAGTCTGTGATGGAGGCATGGATATGACCTCCTCTGTGAGTCCCAGTAATCTGGGCAAGTACAGACAACAGCCCTTAATCAATGGAAGAGAGGCTTTGGCATTTAGGGACACAGGGGCAAGTGTCACCATGGTGACACAAGACCTTGTGAATCCTGGGCAGATTATACTTGGTGAAATGTACCAAGTGACCAATGCTAGCAACGTCAGAACAGACCATTCTCTGGCAGTTGTTAACTTCTCCTGGGGAGGGGTAACTGGCCTTAAGAAGGTTGTGGTAAGTGCAGACCTACCCGTTGAATGCTTGCTTGGCAATGACTTAGAAACTTCAGCTTGGGCAGAAGTGGAGCTCAGGACCCATGCAGAAATGCTGGGCATCCCTGCAGATGTGTTTGCTGTGACCAGGTCACAAGCCAAAATGTCTAGCACTGAACAGGCCTTGGATTCTGGAATAATGGACCAAGTGCCCTCCAAGAAGAGGAGTAGTAGGGTAAAGGCAGTGCCTTCCCCTTGGCTCAGAAGGAAGATCAGTCCCTTGAGGGGGATGATCTCAGTCCTGAGGAAGGAACTGTCCCAGAGGAGCTTGAACCTGACCAGGTTGAGTTCTTGGGGACAGGGGACCCTTCCAGGGCAGATCTGAGCCAGGAGCAGCAGAGCTGCCCTCTCTTGAACCCCTCAGACAGCAAGCTGCTGCTGAGGCTGCTGGGAAAGCTAGTGGTCCCCATACTGTGTATTGGGATGATGGACTCTTGTACTCAGAGTGTAGAGACCCCAAGCCTGGTGCTACCAGGAGGTTGGTTATACCTTTGAAGTTCAGGGGCTTCCTATTGACCCTAGCCCATGACATTCCCTTAGCAGGTCACCTGGGCCAGAACAAGACTTGGGACAGAATTGTCCCTCACTTTCACTGGCCCCACATGTCTGAAGACACCAAGGAGTTTTGTCGCTCCTGTGTAACCTGCCAGGCCAGTGGCAAGGCAGGTGGCACTACAAAGGCCCCCTGATACCACTACCTGTGGTGGGGGTTCCCTTTGAAAGGGTGGGGATTGACATTGTTGGTCCCATGGATCCCCAAACAGCATCTGGGCACAGGTTTATCCTGGTGGTAGTGGATCATGCCACCAGGTACCCAGAGGCTATTCCCCTTAGGACCACTACAGCACCTGTGGTGGCAAGGGCCCTCCTGGGAATTTTCTCAAGAGTGGGCTTCCCTAAGGAGGTTGTATCAGACAGGGGTGCTAACTTTATGTCTGGATACTTGAAAGCAATGTGGAAGGAGTGTGGAGTGACTTACAAGTTCACCACACCCTATCACCCACAATGCAATGGTTTAGTTGAGAGATTCAACAAAACCTTGAAGGGCATGATTAAAGGGCTCCCAGAAAAGCTTAGGCGAAGATGGGACATACTCTTGCCCTGCCTTTTATTTGCGTACAGGGAGGTGCCTCAAAAGGGGGTTGGCTACAGCCCTTTTGAACTTTTGTTTGGTCACCCTGTCAGGGGTCCATTGTGCTTGGTGAAGGAAGGATGGGAGTTACCTCTCAAGCCCCCAAAGCAAGACATAGTGGACTATGTACTTGGTCTCCGCTCCCGGATGGCTGAGTATATGAAAAAGGCAACTAAAAACCTTGAGGCTAGCCAGGAACTTCAAAAAGCCTGGCATGACCAAAAGGCTGTACTGACTGTTTACCAGCCAGGACAGAAGGTGTGGGTGTTGGAGCCAGTGGCCCCAGCAGCTCTCCAAGACAAATGGAGTGGACCCCATACCATTGTTGAACAGAAGGGTGAGGTTACCTATTTGGTGGACCTAGGAACACCCAGGAGTCCCCACAGGGTTCTCCATGTCAACAGGTTAAAACCATATGTGGACAGGGCAGACATGGGCTTGCTCATGGCTACTGATGAGGGACAGGAGGAAGAGAGTGACCCACTCCCTGACCTGCTCTCACAGAACCCTGGTGATGGGTCAGTGGATGGTGTAGCCTTGGCAGGCAGCCTCACTACCCAGCAGCAGACTGATTGCAGACAGGTGCTCAATCAGTTCAGACACATATTCTCACTGACACCCAGTCAGACTACCTGGTGCACTCATGAAGTGGACACTGGGGACAGTCTGCCTATTAAAAATAAGATTTATAGGCAACCTGACCATGTCAGGGACTGTATCAGGACAGAAGTCCAGAAGATGTTGGATTTGGGAGTTATTGAACCCTCAGATAGCCCTTGGGCTAGTCCAGTGGTCCTTGTGCCAAAACCTCACACCAATGGTGGGAAAAGAGAGATGAGGTTTTGTGTGGACTACAGGGGTCTCAATGCAGTCACTAGGACTGATGCCCATCCAATACCAAGGGCAGATGAGCTAATAGACACTTTGGCCTCAGCCAAGTATCTAAGCACATTTGACCTGACATCTGGCTACTGGCAGATCAGACTAGCTGATGATGCAAAGCCAAAGACAGCATTCTCAGCCCCTAGTGGGCATTATCAATTTGTGGTGATGCCCTTTGGTCTGAAGAATGCACCTGCCACTTTTCAGAGGTTGGTGAAAACAGTCCTTACAGGTCTGGAAGCCTATAGTGCAGCATATCTAGATGATATTGCTGTCTTTAGCTCCACCTGGGAGGATCACCTGGTCCACCTCAGAAATGTTTTACAGGCCCTGCAGAAAGCAGGCCTGACTATCAAGGCCACCAAGTGCCAGATAGGGCAGAGTCAGGTTGTGTACCTGGGCCACCTTGTGGGTGGAGGCCAGGTTCAACCACTGCAGAGCAAGATCCAGACCATCATGGACTGGACTGCTCCAACTACCCAGACTCAGGTGAGAGCCTTCTTAGGCCTTACTGGGTACTATAGGAGATTTGTCAAGGGGTATGGATCAATAGTGACACCCCTGAATGACTTAACTTCCAAGAAAATGCCCAAAAAGGTTCAGTGGAGTTAGCTGTCAAAAGGCATTTGATGACCTAAAGCAGGCCATGTGCACTGCTCCCATTCTACAGAGTCCTGATTACTCCAAGAAGTTCATTGTTCAAACTGATGCATCTGAATTGGGAGTAGGGGCTGTACTGTCACAATTGAATGATGAAGGTCAGGATCAGCCAGTAGCTTTTATTAGCAGAAGGCTGACCCCTAGAGAGAAACGTTGGTCAGCCATTGAGAGGGAGGCCTTTGCTGTGGTCTGGGCTCTGAAGAAGTTGAGGCCATACTTGTTTGGTACTCACTTCCTTGTTCAAACAGACCATAAGCCCCTCTTATGGCTAAAACAAATGAAGGGTGAAAACCCCAAACTGCTTAGGTGGTCCATTTCCCTACAGTAGATGGACTTCACAGTGGAACATAGACCTGGGAGTAACCATGCCAATGCAGATGGACTCTCTAGGTACTTCCACTTAGAACATGAAGACTTAACTGGGCAAGGTTAGTTTAATGTCCCTACGTTTGGGGGGGGGGGTTGTGAAGTAGAGTAGGATCTGCTTCACATGGGTACTCCCACTTTTTGCTGATGCTTCCCTGTTTTTCGACCTTAGTCTGGCTGGGGCCCTGCTAATCAGAACCCCAGCCTAGCTGCTTCCTCTTTAAAATGGTTTCCATGTGCCTTAGGCACATCTCTGATTGGAATCTGGACTGCCCTTATAAGTCCCTAGTATATGGTATACTATGTACCCAGGGCATAGGTACCTCAGAGGCCTACCAGGGGCTGCAGCATGTATTGTGCCACCCCTGGAAGGCCATCCAAACTGACACCACAGGTCTGCTACTGCAGCCTGGGTAAGGTGGTGCATGCACCCCTTACTGTGATATAGGCTACCTATATCACTACATACATACACACATATAAACCTATAAGTCACTCCTATGGCAGGCCTTATCAATCCTGAAGGCAGAGTGCGTGGTTCCTATGTGAGAGGGTGCCCCTGCATGAGCTGGGCCCCTCTGCAGCGTTCAGAGACCCTTCTCTGATGCTGTTTGTAGTGCAGCCCGACCATATACTCTTAAGCGCATTATAACCTCGCGTTAAATGCTAACTTTGGGATGGCTGCACGGAAACATGTCGTGTTTGGTGTCAAACATCTTGGAATACTACCCCCCGCCAGTTCTGGCAGCGGGGGTAGCATTCCACCCTTCTAGAGGGAGAGACATGTACACACCGGTATACCCGGTACTGACTTTCCAGAGCCCTGGCATCACAAAATGGATGCCGCTGCCACAGACACGAGTCTGGCCTCCTGCTGCTGACCGAAACTCCGGCAGGGGAGGCCTGGACAATAGGTTTTCTGTCCCAGGGAGGTGTAACCACCTCCCCAGACAGGATAGTGTGTATTGGGGCTGGGCGGGAGCACACTCGGGTGCTTTGAAGTCCTGCACTGGGGGCACATTTGGTGTCCCTGTGCATACCCCAGTTCAAACCGGCTCAGGGGCTTCCAGCCCCTGCTCTGGCGTGAAACTGGACAAAGGGAAAGGGGTGTAACCACCCCTCTGCCCTGACCCCCCATAGGTGGAGCCACAGAGTATGTCCAACCCCCTACCTTAGTATAAGTATGGGATCCCCGTCCTTAGGACTTTAGATTAACCTGGACGAAACTCTGACACAGAATCCTGGACCTTCGACACTCTACTTCAAGATTAGAGGACTGAAGAATCTCCCTTGGGGTCAAGGAGTGACTCCCCTGCTTGGCAGGCACCAAAGAAGCAATTGTCTGGTCTGCATCGCTGAAGCTCCCGTCGGACGCCGAAGTCTTTGCATCACCAGAGGTGGATTTCCAGACTTTCCTGAGGCTGCCCTGAGTCCCCAGCAAAGCTGAGGCCCGTAGCTGTCGTGGGTAATGTGGAACCGTGACTCCTGGACACCAAACGCATTTGCAAGTGCATCCTCTTCTGGGTCTTCCACGAAGTCATGCTTTGGGCTCCTAGTAGCCCCAGCCTCCAGCACCAACTGCCCCGATGATCACTGGCCTCCACTCCACGAGTGTCCTGTGAGCCAGCTCCACGTGCGTCGACTCGAAGCTCCTTTGCGGTCGCTAGTCCATTGGCTAGTAGGCCCTCACGAAGGCCAATATTTTTCTGCTTGGGTTCCCTGGTTGCTCCAGGCGTGCCCTGATTTACCCTCGCTGGGTAAGTCCCCCAGACGTTGCTGGTCTGCAACATCGTCCTTCTTCCATTTCCACGAGACTTGCCGTTGCCAAGGCTTGTTGGGTCCAATCCGGTCGCCGACACCCCTGCAATCGACAAACGTTGTGGGACAGCTCGAATCCAGCTCCTGGTTGTCGTCGACGCCTCCTGGACCTCGTGGCTGAAGAGTCAAGATGACCGTCAACCTACCTGAAGCACTCGACATCGGTGGGCATCTGCTCATCGCCTTGCTGGTCACTGGCTAGTGACCCAGACTCTGTCCCCTCTGCTTTCAGGTTCCTCAGATCTTCGATCCACCTTTGGATCCACCCGAACACTTTCGACTTGGACGCCAGCAGCACTTTGCAGCAGATCGCCATTGAAAGCGACGACGAAACCCGACCCCGAAAGACACCTATGCACCCGGCTCCCCTGGGTGAGGTAACTCGAGTACTCTGGTGCTCCCGTGGGTATTGACACTAGAACAGCCTAGTTCTCAAAGGGTTTGCTCCAAGTCCTCCTCTAAGTGTCCCTTTTCTTTTAAATTCTAATCGCGACTTTCCCCATAGAAGTTAACGGCGGTTCGCGGCTGGGTTCATACACTGCACGCGTCCCCCGTGGGTCCCCTGTGTCACTGCCTTGGGTGGTTCCTTGTGGTCCAAGCACTTCTACAGGCTCTAGGCCTTGTGTCTAGCTCAGTCGTGGTTCTTATACCACTTTATTGGTATATGGTTTGGTACGCCCCTGGGGCTCAAACGTGTATTTGTGCTATTACTGTAGATAACTAACTTATAATTTATGTACTTCGAACTCTAGCCTCATAAAGAGACTAGAGGGGTGTGTTTAGTAATAAATACATATATTTTGAATATATACCTGGTGTGGTGCTCTTTCATTTGGTCACTCAAGAGATTATAGACTGGTAAAACAAGCTGCTTTACATTCCTTCAAGACTTAGCCTGAAGGCTGCTCTCCATGGCTACCACTAGGATAGCTTTCAATAAAGGTTGTCTTTAACCTATCTCCAATAAGGGGTTGTTTGGACCGGTGCAAGGTGCCCACTATAATTAGTGGACAGCATATGCCAGGCCAACTTCTCACAGTAAGTATGTGTAAGTTTCTGTAGAAGTAAGTGTGGTAGTGTGTGTATAACTGTATATGCAAGTAAATGGATGTTTGATACTTTGTTTGCATGTGTGACTATGTGTGTGAGTAACTCTATGGATGAGTGGCGGTGTGTAACAGGATGTATAGGTGTATGAGTACATATGATGAGTGAGTACATGTATGAGTGACTGTATAGGGACTGTTGGTGAATGAGTGGATGTGTGTGTAGATCTTGGAATTACTGAATAGGTGTGTTGTAACTGGTATTGGTATGTCCATTGTTTTGAAAATGTTAGTTTGTATTTTTGAGTGTGTGTATCAAAGGTTATATTAGGGTGAGAGGAGGTCTGCCACTCTATCACAAGGATGATGTCATCAGTGATGTCATTTGAGATGTCATCAGTGATGTCATGAGTGATGTCACTGACCATGTCATGAGTGATGTAATATGTGACGTCATCAGCAGTGCATTGCTGGAGCGCGCGAGTTATAGTTAGCTGAACTAACTATAACGGGGAATTTCTATGGTTTTGTACGAGTGAAATGTCCAACTAACTATAACGCCCCTGAAACCTATGGTTTTTTCAGTGAATATATATATATGTAACACTTAATGCTTGCCTGTACTTATCTGTTAAACCTTTACCACGCATATGCCTTTATCATTCATGCCTTTAGAATGAATTCATTGTGAGGGCAAGATGGCGGCTGCCTTGAATGCCACGGTACTCACCCTGAACAGCTCCGGTGATACGGTCTTTCTTGCAAGGCTTGAGAGGGATGGCCATGCCATTGCATTCTTGAAAAGTGTGCGGGTATGCATCGGATCTCCTTCGGCAGGCTGTATATGTTACTGAGCTTCCTCACTCGCTCAAGGAGAGCTCAGAGAGCCAGCACGCTGGTGTTGATGAGGCTGACCGGGGCCACTATCGGGCATGCGTTGCGGAGCAACGTTCCAGATTCCACAATGTTGCCTCGTATCAAGTCGGCAAAGTAGAAAGAGAAGGAGCGGAGGGAAGCTTCACAATTGGCTTCCCCCGCAACATGCCGAGTCACAGTCGCAAAGAAAAAAGGCGACGAGAGCGATGCAGACACTAAATCGAAATCGAAAGCCGGTGCCCCTATAGACAACCCGGCAGAGAATCCGAGGTCATTGAAAGACCTCCGGGTCACAGCTGGTAGACACTCACAGGCAGAACTGAAACAGCCTGTAATTCCATCAATCTTCAGCTCAGCCAAACGGCGCGCTGGTCATGTCAAGTTGGAGGAAGGGGAAAAAGGAGGAAAACAGATGCCGGTCGCTGACAAAACCCTGGCTGTGAGTACAGATAAAGCTGATAAAGCTGGGCTAGAGGAGGGGGCTACACCAAATCTTGTCTCAGGGGCAATGACACTCAGGCAAGAGGGGGGCTTGGAGTTAGAGGTGGAAGGGGGTATAAGTTGTAAAGAAAACCAAATGACAGATAACATCCCCCACCCCCCGGAATCTCTTGACAATAAGGCATTTCCCTTAAATACACATGATCTTGAGTTCAGTTTGCCACAAGATAGCTCTGAATTGAAGAATATAAACTCACCGGATCAAGGGGATAAATTCTTTTCATTAACTGATGAGTCGGATGGCTCGCTTATTACTGAGGATCTCTTCGAAGAAGGTCTGGGATCTGGAGGCTCTGACAGCAGTACATCTGAAGGAACTAGGCCCCGAGTACACAAAAATGTCGTATAAAAGGAGGAAAACTAGGAATAGTTTTCATAGTAAAGGCATCTCAGTAATTGACGCTAACCTTACAGTCCCAGCTGTCCCATCCCAGCTGGTCTGGGATTATTCTGCGACTCAACAGGTGTATGAAGATGCGGGAACTCAACCTGTTGTACAAGCTAGTATGGCTTCCCCAGAGACTCCTACTTTAGATCTAATATATACTACACTAAAGCAGCTATAGGGAGAAGCTAGAGCAGAGACACGTAAGGCGCACCTAGACGCAAAGAAAATCCAGGGGGCAATTCGCAAGGTGAATAAATGCTGTACAGATACGCTGAGAAGATGGTGGCAATAGAAGCTCGCACAGTCGCTATTGACAAGACTACATGCACATTGCAAGCTTGAGTAGATAGTCATGATACCCAGCTTGTAGACGTACATTGGAAATTAGAAGATTTTGAAAACCGCCAACGGCGGAATAATCTTCGTTTTTTGGACATAGCTGAGAATGTCGAAGGAAATGATGCCAGGGCCTTTATTATTAACCTGCTCAGAGGCGCCTTTCCCGAACTGTCCAATTGGAATTGGGATACGGAGATACAGCAGGCGCACAGAATCCCACTTGTCCAATGGAAAACTGGGCAAAGGGGCCAACCGGAGAAGCCAAGAGCGATTTTGGTCTTCTTTGGAAACTTTCTGTTGCGGCAAGCTGTCTTTGCAAAAGCCCGGCCAGATGATAGACGCTCATTTGATGGCCACTCATTTTTTGTGAGGCCTGACTTCTGCCATGCTACAGTGGAGAGAAGGTGGAGCTTACGGCAGATCTTTTCACAACTACAGGGTGTGGGCTGCTAAGTTTTTCTGCTTAATCCAGCCAGGTTAAAGGTTACTTTCAATGGCAGAGCTCGGTCCTTTATATCTGAAATAAAAGCACAGGAATTTTTTGACGAGATCCGCGCTGGCCGAAAGGGCTCCAAAGGGGGCAACACCGGCTGAAGATGGACAGTTATTTCGATTGTGCCCTCTGACCTGATGGGATTGATTTTTGACTAGAGGACATATTAGAGAAACGCTCTTTTTTTCTCGTTGTGCCTTTTGTTTCTTTTTTTTTTTCTTCTTTCCCCTCTCTATATTTCTTTATCACCGGAGTTGTAGGGGGTGGGTTAGGTACCTTAGCAGGAGCCTTCATCAGGGTCTTGTTTGACCCTCTGCTCCATGTGGGGGTTAGGGTGGGGGTAGGGGTGAGGACAGGGGGTTCAGGTCTGAGAAGGTAGAGGGGTTGGGAAGGGGGGTTAGAGGGGTGGGGAGCACAAGCAGACAACGATGTAAATGTGTGGAAAGCAAATGGATGGAGATTATGCCAGGAAAAAGAGTCCTTGATATACAACTGGGAGATTCTGTTTTTGTCAGGTTTATCATTTGGGCTCATTTTTTTTTTGGTTTAAATAAATAAAATCCGTCTTGCATCTGTAAACATATGTGGGCTTAATGATAGTAGGAAGAGGCAAAGGATTGCTTTCGATTTAAAGATTTTGAAACCAGATATACTATGTCTACAAGAGACGCATATAGAGAATTCCCGGAGAAATTTACTCAGTGGTTTAGGATTTCAGATGGTTTGCTGTACTACACAGGGTACTCGTACCAAGAGTGCTGCTATTCTGCCTAAAAAGGGGTCTACGACTTTCCTCGGTCTTGGTCAGACAGTGTGGGCCGATGGGTCATTACTGAGTGCCGCTTTGGTTCTTATTCCTTCACGATATGCTCTATATATGGCCCGGTGTTAGATGACCCAACATTATTCTACTGGTTAAACAGCGAGCAGGCATCCTGGCCTCTACCTCTCATAGTCTGCGGCGATCTCAACATCAATCTGTCATGCACCGAGTCTACGCAGGGGAGTAAGAGCTATTGCAGTCAGAAACCAAAAGTATTCAAGGTGCATACTGATCTGCAGAATAGCCATGGGCTGGCTGATGTATGGAAAGAGACCATGAAGGCTATTATGGTCATACATTTTTTTGGGCCCCTCACAAGGTCCATGCTAGTTTAGATCATTTTCTGGTTTCTAAAAGTCTGGTCACACACTCACATATCTCGAAGTTCCCGAGAATCATGTCGGATCACAATCCTCTCGTCTTGGAGATTGAAATGACCCAGCTCCCGAGAGTGGACCGTTCCTGGTCATTTGAAAGGGCACTCCTCCTAGACCTACAATTTGTCAGCTATATTCAAGCATGGATTCCACAGTTTATGCTGGATAATCATGGTAGCGCTCCAGTCAGCGTTATATGGGATACTTTTAAGGCTTGCCTGCGTGGGGAGTCGCTGAGGTATAGCCTAGAGTGACAAAAAAGAGAAGACACTAATTGAGGGGCTATATTCAAACCTAATCAAAGCTGAATTAAAACTGGTCGATAAGATCTCCTCAGGGGACGGATCCAACATGGCTCTCTTGGAAGTAGCTACTGCCAGAGCAAGGATTGTTGAGATATCCGTAAAAAAGATAAAATATACGAGTATAATGAGGAGATAGGTCAACGTTTGGCTGTTAGAACAAGGCAGACGATTGTGGGGGGCCAGATAAGGGAAATAAGGGATCCTCTGCTTGGTAAAAAATCTGATCAGGCTGAAATTATGGCTGCATTCCAGCATTTTTTACAACAACTGTTCTCCAAGGAGATAAATGAAGACACTAATGCCATGGGGGAATATCTCTCTGCCTCTCGTGAAGAGATCCTTGAGGCAAATGACAAGCAGGCGTTGAATCAGCCCATCTCAATAGAAGAGATAGGCTCAGCTATTAGTAGCTTAAAATCAGGGAAGGCCACCGGCACGGATTCTATCCCTGGAGAATTCTATAAAATCTTTGCCAGGGCCCTTAAAGTGTATTAAGCTGAACTGTTCCAGGAGGTTTAGAAAGGTGCCACCCCCTTTGATATCTGGGCTACGGCAAGGATAGCAGTTTTTCTAAAAAAGAATAAACCACCTAAGGAGTTGGGCTCATATCGACCTATTATGCTCATTAATAGCGACTCTAAGATTAATGCCAAAATTTTACTTCACGTTTATCGACGGTTATTAGTTGGATTACGTCTCCGGTACAGCACAGCTTTATCCCTGGAAAGAGGACCACCGATCATATTTGACGTGTCATTACCCTCTTTGATGCGGCCGGGGTGACACTAGACCCCATGGCTCTAATTTTATTGGACGCTGAAAAAGCTTTGACAGGGTCCCCTGGCCGTATCTCTGGGCAGTAATGCCCAATATGGGGATTGGGCAGGGATATATCAGATCAATGAAAGCCCTCTATCACAGCCCTAGAACCAAGATCTCTCTAATGGGAGGTCTGTCTGAAGAGGTAATTATAGAACGGGGTACCAGGCAAGGCTGTCCCATCTCCTCCCTTTTATTTGCGCTCTATATTGACCCCCTGATCAGACAACTCCAATGCAATCGGGCAGTTCAACTGATTAAGTCACTGCGGGGGAGACTAAAATCCTGGTGTATGCCGACGATCTTGCTATTGTCACTCCCGAACCCAGTGGTGCATTATATGAGATCAAAAAGGAAGCTAAGAGATTTGGCTAACTCTCTGGATATTTGTTGAACAGGGGAAAAACCCAGGTTATAATTAATATAGATGAACTCCTTTCAGATGTGCAGGTTACCAAAGAGGCAGTTTACCTTGGTGTGATTATTAAATCGGCAGTAGGAGAGATCGTGGAAGCTAACTTAACACCCCTAATTCAGAAGGCGAAACAGGATTTTGAGAGATGGAATAATTTGAGACTTTCACTGATTGGGGGGAGTAATCTGTTCAAAATGATATTCCTGCCCAAAATACAGTATCTCTTTTGGGCCATCCCGCTGGAGATAGGCAACAACTGGTTCAAATTACTCGATGGGATGCTCACACAATTACTTAGGGCATATGCTAATCCTAGGCGAGCACTAAAATTCTTGACTCTGCCGAAAGAATGCGGAGGGTTAGCAGTGCCCAATCTTAAATTGCATAATTGGGCTGCTGCATTGCTGCAACTGGCAGTCCTCTTAGGCAAGAAGGAAGTTATCCCTAGGCAGGATGGTATGACTCCATCTATATACATGCTTCTATTCGGGGAAAAAAGCAGGGGAGGCCTATGTTGGCAAACTGAATTTGGATACGATAAAAGAGTACGTTTCAAAGTTTTAATGGCGGCCTATTGTATTTGGGGCAAAGTTAGTAAAAAACTAGGCATGGGGACATTCAATCATTATATCCCAATACAGGACAATCCTCTTCTACCTGAAATTTTTCAGGATACGTATGTTTGCAAATGGGCGACACACGGATTACTTATACTAGGAGATTTCTTTATGTTAAATTCATTTAAGGCTTTTGATACTATCCAACAAAATGTTAAGCTTGATCACAATGATTTTTTTAAATACTTACAAATCAGGAATTTTTTAAGGAAGAAAGACAGTGGAACGATGGGATTTGATAAGATAGAGGCTGTTGATTTGATTATGGCTGATGATACTAGGATAGGGGCCCTATACAGAGTTGTTAATAATACAATGCAGGATGACTTGGCTAAACATTCAAAAGGGCTGGGAAAATAAGATTAATGCTCAATCCAGCTACCTGTTTAGGTCACTGGAAGGTGCACAGATGTCGTTAATATCAGCCAAACTGCAGGCTCAACATTTTAAAACCTGTTTTAATCTCTATATAACACAGGGGAAGATCGCCAAATGGGGAGGGGCCACAGGGACAAGATGTCCCAGAAGTAAAGATTACAGAGTAGATCTAGTCAATATGTTGGCCACCTACCCTGCGTTAGATGGTCTTAAATTGGGGATTGATTAACTTTTGGCAGACAAACTGGGGATAGATATTACCTTGTCCCCTCTGTGGATTCTATTAGGGGTTCATGAGGAGACAGCTCCAGCTAATATTCAACCCTTTATGTCTACAGGATCTATTTGACAACTGCTTGGCTTGACTCTCCCCTCCCCCCCCCCCAGTGTTCCATCAATGTTTTCCACACCTATTGTCAATTTACCACCTGTAAAGGGCAATCTATTCTCAGAAAAGTAAAAAGACTCGAGAAAAAATGTCAAGAGTATGGCTTCCCCTTAGCAACGGGGAATCACTAAGCACGACATGATTACGCGGGGTGGGATGTTCGGTTGGAAGTGTATTCCCCCCCTTTCGGGTACCTGATGTTGTATGTATTTGCTGCACTTTTGTATTTCTGTATTGTCAATTACCGAATGAATTGGTTATATCTATGGAAACTGTCTGCTTGGGGGGTGGTGGTGGGGGGTTATTATCATATTATTATGGTGTCAAATCAAATCAAAATATTTTTTTTTTTTAAAAGAGTGAAATTTGTTCTAAAGGCATTCGTGGTAAGGCATATTTGTGGTAAAGACGTGTGCTAAAGGCACACCTGGTAAAGTCATATGCATGGTAATGGTTTTGTGATAATTGTCACACGTGGTTATGACTGAGTTCTTTTGGCCTTTTCCCTTAGAGAAACACCCATGTCTACTAGATCCTGTATTTGTTGCACAAGGATACTGTGATCAGTGACATCAAAAGCCACTGGTACCTGCAATGTGAAAAGTGCTAAAATACTGCCCCTTTAAAAGGAAGAAAGAACATCATCTGCTTTACAGACATGGACAGTCTCAGTTTCATGATCGCTCAAAAGTCCAATAGAACAGCATTGAAGAAGTGCGTCTCCTTTAGAAAACACACTAGCAATAACCGACTTAAAAAACATGCAAGTTGGAGATTGGAGGAAAGTTTGTATGTATGTAACTATGTATCTCTGTATGTATGTATATGCGGTATTTGTATAGCATGAACCTAGTCAAAGTCAGCAGAGCTCTGTGCAGGGTCAAAGGCAAGGATACAGTCAGTCAATTCTTTCAGAGACAGCTGGTTTCTTGAATGTTACTGCATCATGAGGTAGTAACAGTTCACAAACCATCTACCTCTCAAATGACTTGTTGATTGTATATCAACTTCAAGACAGTTTCACCATTACTAGTGATCATTTTTGAGGGTTTCTATTTCACTATATTGATGTTGAGAATGACCCAGTTCCGAAAATTTTAGTATCTCTTTTACTTTGTAAGCAGACGTTCAACATCTCTTTATGTTGCCACCTTACAGTTATAAATTCTCACACTGCTTCTCGAGAAATACATTTGGTAGTTGGGCCATGTGTAGCTCACATTCTATCACCTGATTCACAACACTAGAGGAGCTGTAAGGCTGCCATGAACGAAATTGGCAGACATTTACATTAAAGTATATAAACAAAGATAAGAAGTGCTTGCCCTCCCTTCTACCACAATCTGAAAGTTTAAGAACTCAATTTTAAGAATATTGCGTCTGCGACATGAGGTCCAGCTATTTTATTTTTTCGCTATACCGAGAGCGGTGCTCTCACTCATCTTACCTAAGCTCAAAGAATCGGCTGAAACAGAGCTATTTTATACAATTTGTGAAAATTACTACCACTTACATAGGGATGGGTATTCTCTGCTAGAAGCTTTCTATGGAGAATGTAATAGCTTGCTTTGCTCCAGCAAAATGTAACTGCTGTCTTTTTTGGAACAAAGGGGTAATCAGATATCATTTGTAATAAAAGGATTATTTTCTCCTCTTTGTCTCCTGCTGACCCTTTTGTAAGTCGCAGTTTTGCAAACAAATCTTACGAGAGGGAGCGCTTTGTCTTTAATCTAAGGGCAGCGCTGGAGCCTAAATAACTGCCCATGGAAGCACTTTAATCAACTTAATGCAGCTTGCAGGAGACTGCGGCGATTCGGGCAGTACAAATGGACACTCAGATGTGAGGCCGGGAGTGGATGCTTTCACAGGTCATTCAGCAGACAAACAACGATCTGAGATGAGAGAGCGGGCCAGAGGAGTCAACAACATGGCGCCCAGTGCGCCCCGACGCAGGCTGCAAATGACATCGCTGCCTGTTTCAGGAGAGGCGTCGCGGCAAAAGCCAGCTGGTCCCCGTGTCGAGCACAGTTCCTCTCGCGTGGTGCTTGTGATATGGAACACACCGTGCAAGGGGACGGATCTTTGTTTAGTTCAAAGGTTTTCGCCTCTGTATTCGAAAGCCCCATTGTGGATTCGCCGGGCGTAAAATATGTATCACTGTCCCTTTCATTTTTTTCTTCAGAAAGGAATCAAAGGCGTCTAGGTTGTTTTCTGTCTAAGTCGAGTCTGTTTGAAAGTCCCTGAGCTTTGTAGGTACGGCATCCCAATATTATTCCATAAATAGAATATTTGTTACTTGTTTTTAACAGTCTGCAAGGTGGACACTTAAAAACAGACCGCAAAGTTACTGAGACTAAACTAAAAGTTACCGTCCATTCCTCAAATAAACGTGTGCTTTTGGGGCATCAAGGCAGACAATATCTCTCTTTTACTATCGAAAGCAGTAAAAGGACAGCATAAGGCTTCATACCTGGTACATAAATGAGCTCGTATTTTCCTCGAGATGGCCGAGATATCGGCCTATGGTGAAACCGAAGGTTCCACAAAAGAATATTTTTATTGTAACAGGAGCTTGATTTAAAACATAAGGGACCGGGTCACAAAACATTTTTGAATGGCTCTATTTCATGTCCTTGGTGGTGAGTTAAGGCAAACAACTTTTACTTCTGCATTATGAAAATATGATTCTGGAGGTGCTAATGTGAGATAAGAACGTTTGTAGTGTAGCATTTTATTATAGTGATGATGTGTTCTGTTGTTTTTTTATGCTGCTGTGTTTCTGTGTTGTGTTGTTTTGCTGCAATGAGTAATTGTGTTGCCTTCTATTTTGATTGTTTTGTTGTGTTGTACCCTGTTATGATTCAATTGTGTTATGTTACTTTGAGTATGTTATTTTGTTATATTGTTGCTTACTTTAGAAATGTCAACAAATGCTGCAGTATTTCAAACCAAAAGCAGCACATGCTTTGAAAGTTCCTGTGACAAGCAACTATTCGTTTAAGGTGCTAAAATAGTACTACTACAGCATGTCAACTATTTAAGAAACAAATCAGCCAAAAATGGTGGCAGAGACATTGTCTTAACTTAGCACTTCCAGTGATCGCTTTGTGTTATATGGCTGAAGGTGCTCTACATTTGAAAGTATGGTGCAAAAACGAAGCCAAGGTCAGGAGGTGAAGCAGCAACATGAACTCGAGGTACACTGTGCACAGTGCAGGTATTTTTCACATATTTAAAGTTACAACACACAGATATTTGGCCAAGTGTTGAAGCTGGAATTTTAGACAAGGGGGCAGATTAATAAAATTGATCCATTAGTTCAATTGTTGTTTATGCCCATTTTTGTGCTCAAAGAACTATTTTGGGGGGACTGCATTTGTTTGTGCGGCCGTAAGAGGGTGGAGGATTAGGTGAGGGGGGATGAGAACCCACCTCAGATAATAACCGCAATCCATGTCAGGGTGAACCACAAAAGTTCCTAAATAAACCTGTGCTTAACCCTGTGGTATTTTGTCACTCAGGAACTAGGGTAACTTAGAAGCAATTTGTGAAGTATTTATGTAATACTGAAACACTAATAAAGTGGAAGAACAACACAAGAAAAATCCCAAATAATTTTAGAAAAAATAGTAATTTTTGTTAAATGAAATTCCACCAAAACAAAAAAAATCCAATCAGTCGAACCAAAGTTATACATTTTTAAAGTTTAAGATTCAAAATGGCACCATAAAGCTTTAAGTGCCTACTGTGGTCATTTGTTTGCTCTTGACCGGGACAAACTCAAATGTTAATGCCGACAGCAATGGAGCGCAGGTCAGCTAGAGGGACTAGGTTTGTCCCAATGAATAGTTTTATCTTCGGACTTAGTCTCCGGAATGGAAGTCAAAAATCTTCAGTGGGGCAAGGCAGCATGCTGTGGTGAAGATGGATTCCATGAGGCCGGATAGCTGTTGGACAAAGTCCTGGTGAAGGGAAAGCTCTGAGTGGGAGAAATGTAAAATGTTTGCCCAAGGAAGGTCCCTCGCCAGCCAAATCCTTTTCACACCTTAACCCGATGAAGAGTTCTACCTTTGAACTTAGACACATTTTTGGCGCTCTGATTCTTCCAGGGGGATAAGCCAGCATGCTGTAGCCAAAGAGAGCTCTACGAGGCTGGACACCTTCTCCGCAAGGTCCTGATGGATCAAAATAGCTGCAGTGGAGAAGAATGTACAGGAAGCAACCTGAATCTTTTGCCCAGTGGCGATGCACCTCCAAAGGATTGGATTAGCAGGTTGGTCTGGGACCGTGTCTGTTCGCAGAGGAAAAGGTTAGCAAAAATGTTCTAAGTCTCAGGTTTCAGGAAACCTCAGGAGGAGAACACTTTGATACCTGCCAAGGGACCATGACCTTTGGGGACAGAACTTGGAGGTAAAGTCTAACTACAGCAGAAGCCACCAGCACGGCCCTAGACAGGTCCAGTTGGAACTGGTCAGCTGGGAATGCAGGAAAAGGCCTATTGGAGCTTGGTGTGTCCCTTTTTCCCAAACAGACCCTTGGAGTCAACTTTTTGTCCTGGTTACACAAGGGAGAGCTGGTCCACTCTAAAAGGCTCTTCTCAGATCACAGACAGTAGATCCTGCCCTCTTCTGTTTTTCCATGGGTTCAGAAGTGATCTGAGTAGGGTACTGGGGATGCCACATTTATGCCCAGTGCCAGCCCGTGGGTGAAAGAAACTCCTGGCTACTCCCTAACCAATGGGGTAAAAGGTGCCAGGGGTAACCCTACCCACTTTTGCAGCACTTCCTATGTGTTTTACTGTAAACTATCCCACAGTGCCCTTCTCTACCTAAATCCAACATGGCAAAGCCTTACTTCCCCTGATCAAAGCTCCCTGTGCCCATCAGGAGGTGTGGCCATGATGATGAGCAAACCCTCCTTATTGGTCGCTCTAAACCAGTTCTGGGGCAGCCCCTGCCCCCAGGGTTTGGAGTCAAACTGACTAGGAATACAAAGAGAGACAGGCCTAGGTGTGTGTTACATCGTCCAATTTAGGGATAGGCACACTTTGAAGCTCAGGGAGGAGTTGGCCTAACCCCCTCAAGCCATCCTGCTTAAGGAAGAAAAACAACTCTCCGCACCCAAGACCTTTGTCTACTGGGAGTGATACACAATACACCACAGGAGAGCCATTAACAGTCAGGTGACACTGGGCCCTGACAGAAAGGCACATTTGGCTTAGGCAGAGGAATGAGAACTTTCCAAAGGTGTCATTCGTAAAATCGTAATATAAAATTTGACTTGTCCATTAAGTTGGGTTTTAAATTACTATTAAAATAAGTCATTGATTATGGTTCTAGCTGCTCCCAGACTGAAGTTGAGCATTATAATTCGTTATAATGTAAGCCAGGGTTTTCCCATGGGAGGAGTAGCCTTGCAAAAGCGAAAAACAACTTTGAAGGTTACCCACTACCAGGACACGTAAAACAACAAATATACATATCCTACTTTTCAAATCAGTTCACCCTGCCCTGTGGGAATTTAGGGTCTATGTAAGGAGTAACTTGTAGGAATTAAGACGCAAGGGTTTAGGCCTGGCAAAAGGTTTATTTTGCCAGGTCGAAATGGCAGTTTGAAAACTGAACACACAGTTGGCATGGGCAGTCCTTGAGAATTGTTTCACAGTGCTATTGTAATGAGTAGCAGAATGAGTGTTGCAGCCCACTTGTAGCATTTAGTTTAAAGGCCCTAAGTACATGTAGTACCATATACTACGGTCTTATAAGTAAAATAAATGTGCCAATTAGGGAAATGCCAATTTACCTATGTTTAGAAGGGGGACCACAAGCACGTTACCTCTGGTTGGCAGCGGTAAAATGTGCTGAGTCCTAGGGCCAGCAAAAATAGATTCAGCACAGAAAGGTAAAAATCTGGGAAAAGGTCATGAAAAGATAACCATCTCCAACAGCAGGCCTTTTAGTAATAAGCTTTACATAATTGCAAAGTTAGAGCCTGTACAATAGCAAGCAAGCATTCCTACATTTGAGTGCTCCAAGCAACTGAGGAAACTGTTTTGGCAGTTTGCATGCTCCATATTATTGATGCATGAGCACAGCAAGATGACGATTGGAGGTGTACTAATTGTGAGCAACTTGGTAGGTGGTGCACACCCATTGACTACCCTTTTTGAGAGGAAAGGAGGACCCCAGGGACAATTTGTGGAAAGCCCCATGAGGTGATGTAACAACAAACAACACCTTCCATGAGAAGAAGAGTGGTGGTTCCTGGCCACATTTTAGACTCTTGCCAGGGGTGACCAACTGACAGCATGGCTAGGAATCATACTTTTTGCATTTGAGACAGGCACCTTAGACCCAGGCCTTTGAGGGGGGGCAATGAATGCTGTCAAGACGTTGAGTACTATCTCCATTAGAAGGCCCACTTAGAAACACAGATATGTTTACTAAATACTCAAGTAACGCAGCACAGCTACCAAAGTTGCTGTGCTGCATAGCGTGAGAGGGAAAGAGCAGGAAAGTACCATATCCATTAAGATATGGCACTGTGCTGCTTTCTCCCTACTGTTGGTGCACAATTATGCTGACTAGAGCCATGCACAGACCTGTGCACCATAGCACAAGTGTGTGTGCTCTATGTATAGCATAGGTTTTGTAATGGAAGGGTAACATTCTAGTACAAAATATTATGCACAGACAAACTTTAATTTTGTTTCCCCTTTGAAAGTGTGCTGTACTGTGCAGCACACATGCAAGTCAGAAAAGTTAACACTCTCAAAAAAGCATTAATTTTTACACATAACTCTGTCTACTATTATTAGTAGATAGCGATTTGCATCTAAAACCGTGGGTGGTTGCATGGAAATGCCAAAGTACCATCAATAGAATGCCCCTCCCGACGCAAAATAATTCAGAGAGAAGTAAAGTGATGCTTTGCGTTACTTTCAGGAAACTTTCCACCTCAAAAGTAAATTCAAAATAAGCATTTTGCACTGGTTTGCGTCACTTCTATGAGGCACACCTAGTGTAAAATGTTAATAAATCTGCCCTACAGTGCGGTTTCTCCAGCAAATAATCTAACTCTTTGCACGCATGGTACCAGCTTGTGCTAGGCTCACCAAGAGCATGCCAGCTCAGACCTGGAACATGCAACCATGTGATAACGCCGATTCTTATCTAATTATCTATAAGAACCTTCTGGCCGCCAAGATCTTTTTACCTGTTGAATAGTGTAAAGGAGAGAATCTCATCTGGTTAGATATCAGCATTCATTTTGTCTGAAAGGACCACTGACTCCGAATTCAAGTTTAAGAATTTATTATCGCCAAAAATAACTGAACGTGCAAGCACCTCAACACGAGGTTAAAGAAATAGATGGGCACTAATACAAATAATAATCTACGCAGAAATCTCATCCGACTTAGGACAAGAAGAATAGAAAGTTCTAGCAGGATCAACCAGACTATGATTGCTCCAATTTCTAAGTTGCTCTTCATTGGCCTAAGCAAGCTTAAAATCAATTGCTGTCCCTACACTAATGCTAAGTGACATCCCTGCATAACGATTTCCCAGGCAAGAAGGAATAAAAGGTGTCAGCTGTGAAGACTTCCTAAGAAGTGCAATCACCATATACCTAAGCTCAGCTCTGTCCTTCTCTCAGGTCTCCCCTACCGCTTCTCTGGCCTCCTCCCTCAGGGCACTATCCCTAATACAAAACCATACTACAAAGGTACACGCCTTGTTTACGCCCTCTTGGCCAGGTCTTCTTTCTTGTGCTTTTCCATTGAAACGGTGACTTCATCCTGGACGGTTTCGTTGACCTTGAGTCCCAGGCACCTTCTCCGCTGAAAGTATCATCCCTACATTCCATCTAACTCCCCTTGCCATGCCTCCCCTCTCTCTATCTTTTGAAAACAAAGAGTTAGTCTTACTAACGAGACATTTGTCCTTGCACCTGCAACAAAAGATACTTTCACAGAAACCGTCTACTGTGCAAATTAAATCTACCGTTTATGCCCAGAGAGCCTTTCCAAGAGAAACCCTTTTCGGCCTACATTATAAGCTAACATAAGAATATACCAGGCCTTCCTTAAGCATATATGTAGTCAGGCCCTTACATATAACTTTTAAACACACATCTTACTTTTCCCTATAAGCATATTCATTACGATTCTTTATGCAAACAATGAATTACATGTGCAACTTTAATATGGTGCACGTTTAAACTACTGCAATTACATTACATACACGAACTAATTCCTCTATGCATTATGTTCACACAATTCAATAAGCATTACATTACATCATTATCCTAACACCATTACACTGCTGAGTTCACTTCGTCTCAGTGAACTATTCATTCTTTGCTAAACATGCATGAGTATACAATGGATATAAACGAATATATGTCTGAATACATGTGGGTGCGGCCTATCAGTGATTATGATGCACCCCTACAATTCACAAGATACATTTCGCTCTATCAGTTCCCCCTTTGATGACTCCTGTCATCACATCTCATTCTACTCCCTCGGAGAAGGAACCGACCTAAACAGAACTTGTTCCCATCTTCCCTGATCTGAATTTCTCCATGCTCTTGAGCCTTTGATACTGATTGTCCTGCAATCTTGCCAATCTCATGTCATTTTCCCTCAAAGCTCGCTTGACTCTGCCTGCTCGATACCACTTGTAGGCCTTGATCATAATCCACAAGCCAGCCACACAAACCACCAAGATAAGGAGTGGTCTCAGGAAGTACCCAAGGAATCCCTTTCCTAGGTTTGCAAACCAACCTCCCACTTGACCAAAACCCTTCCCGACCTTTTCCCAGGCCCCTTCTTCGGTCAAATCCGCTATCTTTGTGTGGACCATAGTGATGTTACTTATATATTTCTCCAGATCCTTGCTACGGTCTGGTATATAAGTGCAGCACTCTTGAACCTTCAGCATTTTACAGACTCCGCCCTCTTTTGCCAATAGGACATCCAAAGCAAGGCGATTCTGCAAAACCATTCCCCTTATCGACAACATCTCTCCTTCCACCAACACCAACGACTTTGCTGTGTTCATCGAAAATTCATCCACCACAGTCGCTAACCTCCGGATCTTCACATCATTCAAGACTACTCCTAGACTAGGTATCATAGCTCCAAAGATATCCCCCACAACGATTCCTGCACTTGCAGCTCTTCTCGTTCTTGAATGCTCTCCACCCTCCAGAAGATTTAAGTCTTCTGTATGGTAAATCTTTGGAAATATTATTGACAAATAACATGTTCCATACCAATTTGCAGGCAACCTCACATAAGCATTCTTCCCACATACATAATACACCGTTGGTATCACTTGTACAGGACCTTGGAGAAAATCTTTTGCCACATCTGCCATGGTGAAAACATGATCACAGGTACTCTGTCCCACTGGAACCTTTTCGTAGTAAGTCTGATAACGCCTTATACACAACTTACCCCTCTGCTCCTTATCTAACGCTATAGGACCATAGCTTCCCCTGGTCTTATGCAACCGTTCTTCATCTGTCCAATCAGTCCTGTGATGTCCCATATCTCGAGATTCAGTCAGCTTTCTATACCTATCTTCAACCTGATCTACAAACTTTCTCTCTACATCCGACATCAAACAAGTCAGATTGTTTCTGTGTGCGAATGCTGTATCCAATGCCAAACTCGGTATGAAGTACTTCCTCAGTCTGTCTTCGGTCTTATAATAGTCATACTTATTCAAATGCTTGTAAGCTGGGACTTCAGGAAGCACTGCATCGAAATTGGAAAAGAAATACTCGAACTGATCTCTCTCATAAAACAAACTAAGCAAAAGACTACATGAAATACCATAAGTCAGTGGAAGATGATGATACCTAATGCCCTCATCCACTGAAGTAGGCAACTGCATACACACATAACAATCTTTCGCATCCATCACATCAACATATTCATACAACAACTTAGCATACGCATTAAGCTTAAAATCACCTTTCGACAAATCTACATGTAATCTACGACTTTCTTCTAATAGCATAGCTCTGTCAGCTGCCCTGTCTACCCCCTTCTGGCTAGGTGTGATAGGTGTCGGTGTCCCTGTCACTACCTCTACTTCTGGCTCATGCGAACCAGTATATGAGACTACAACTACTATGATTATAGAAATTATTACACTACTTATAAGAATGCCTACAATCCACTTTGATCTACGATTGGGATCTCCCGGCTCCATGATTTCGAAAGTTCTCAAAAGTCTTGGTTATCGCAAAGAACTCTGGAAAAGTCTCTGTCCTTTATTTGTGACTTGCTCAACCAGCTCAAGCAACCATGAAATCTCCGGGCTTTCCCTTTCCGACCACAACTTATTTACACAGTCCAGAAAAAGACTTCCCTAGTTTTCGTTCCTCTTCTTGTGGAAAGTCCCTAAGTTTATTCTTCTTCCACTCGGACCTAGGTTATCTTCTTCTTTTAGACTTTTATTTACAGTTCTTTACTGATCCATAATGAGATCCTCATTGAGCACGACCAGAACGTGATACAAAAGTTCAAGACGCAAAACCAGCACTTCGTGTGAAAACGGCTCAGCTCCGAAAGGCGGGAATTCGACCCGATGCAAAAGCAAGTTTCGGACTTCACTCAGAAGTGGGGGATTCGGAATCGTGAGTGTCAGTGTTCCGTCTATCTCGAACCCTGGCATCCGCAGCACCACCTTCACCACCAGTTTCGGGCTCCGACTGAACACTTCCACTGACCTCAGTCTCCCTGTATTCACCACCCCCTGCATCAAACACAGTGTAAGTCCACTCAGGGGTAGAGTATCTGCGACAAGGCACTCTTGTTCTCTTGGACCTTCGCCGACTGTCTTGTGCTTGGTCTTCGTCGCTTGCTTCGGTTTCAGATACTTCGGACACTGGAGCAAGATCTCTTTCAGGTGCCAACCTCAGGTTCAGTCGCCTCTGTCTCTCAGGCCAACTTTCAGCACTTCTGTTCGTTCGTCTGCCTTCCCCTTCTATACCCAGTGCACTACTTCCTCTTTCTGCTGCATTTGACTCTTCTCCGCCCACTGCACCTTCTCTTTCTTCGGTGCCTGAGTCAGGGTTCGAGATTGTGGAAACCCCCTTCTGCTTGCTCTAGTGCACCACCAGCTGTGTCAGCGACCCTTACAGCTTGGCTTGTCCTCTCATGTGGCCCTGCCACATCAGCTGGATTTTCATTTGCGAGAGGAGCTGTTTCTTCCAAGGGTGCTGGAACTCTGCGGGTATGGGAAGCATGCACCCAGTTCGGCAATCCTCCACACTTTACTGCTGTGTTCGTGATAAGTATCACCTGATACGGGCCACGCCAACGGGCATCCAAGCAACTCTTCCTCACGTGCTTCCGGACGAGCACCCAGTCACCGGGACACAAGTCGTGGCACAGATCACTCGAGGCTGGAACCACAGCTGCTTGCACCTGCTGGGATACAGAACGGACCACATCAGAGAGTCCTTTACAATAATCGAGAATCAAATCATCAGTGATGCTTATCAAGGCTGTAGCTGGTACTGCTGGCAGTCTCATTGCCCTCCCCATTAATATTTCATGGGGGGACAACCCAGTCTTTCTGTCTGGGACACTTCGCATGCTCATGAGCACCAGTGGCAAGGCGTCGGGCCATTTCAGGGATGTTGAAGAACACATTTTTGCCATCCGGGCCTTCAAAGTTCCATTAACTTGTTCCACCATCCCAGAAGCCTCTGGTCTGTAGCTACAGTGGAGTCTCTGGTCAATGTTCAATGCTGCACAAAGTAACTTCATGATTTCGCTATGGAAGTGCCCACCTCTATCTGATTCCAAAGAGGTCGGGATCCCGAATCTAGGGATGAGCTCCCTCAACAGTAATTTAGCCACTGTCAGAGTGTCACACCTGCGTGTGGGGTAAGCCTCCACCCACCGTGAGAATATACATACTATCACTAGAATGTACCTCAAGCCATTGCACCTAGGCATCTCCACGAAATCCAGCTGTAGTCTATTGAAGGGCCCTCCTGACCTTCCAATATGACTCAGTGTAACTACAGTTTTCTTTCCAGCATTCATCTGTTGACATGTAACACACCTCTGACATACCGTCTCAGCCATTGCTCGGAACCGTGGGTTATACCACGTCTGTCTGAACACTCTCATCATTGCGTCTCTACCCAGGTGTGCCTGTCCATGTATCAATCTAGCCATCGGACTCAACAATTCTTCCGGCAACACAGCTCTCCCATCGTTGGATACCCACACATCCACGTCTCCTTTCTCACACCCAGCTTTGATCCATCCCTCTCTCTCCTGGTTAGAAACTTCATCCTGCAATCGCTTAAGCTCTTCCCAAGTGTCTGCCATGGTCAACATTATGCTGAGATCGGTTCCCTCTTGGCTCTCTTCTATCTCCCTTCCTGTGAATATGCATCCTTGTTCTGCACAGAAACGGGCGACTTCATCCGCATAATTATTACCCAAGGATACAAAGTCCTCCCCCTTCCCATGGGCTGAACACTTTACCACAGCAATTTCTTTCGGATGCTGTAATGCTTCTAACAATTGTCTTACATATTCTCCATTACGAATGGGTGAGCCAGATGATGTCAAAAATCCCCTCTGAGACCATAACTGCCCGAAGTCATGCACCACGCCAAAGCCGTATTGGCTGTCTGTGTAAATCGTGATTCGAATTCGATCAGCGGCCAAACAGGCACGGGTCAAGGCAATGATCTCAGCTACCTGCGCGGAGCGTACTCCTTCTAGGCAAGCAGCGTCGACCACTCCTGAAATGGTACATACAGCAAACGCTGCTCTCAATTGCCCCACACTGTCTCTTAAGCATGAACCATCGACAAAGAAAATTTCATCTGGGTCAGTCAGTGGTTCATCGACAATGTCAGGTCTCGGTTTGGTGCAAAGTTCGGTCACATCGAGACAATCATGGTCCGCACAATCTTCATCATCTGTATTCGGTGTAGGCATCAATGTCGCAGGGTTCAAGACAGAGCACCTTTTCAGAGTCACATTCTCTGCGGCAAGTATGACTTGCTCGTACCTTGTTAACCTATTGTTCGTTAGGTGCTGGGTCTTGGTCCTGGTCATCAATAACTCAACCGAATGTGGCACATGTACAGTCAATGGATGTCCCATTACAATGCTTTCACATCTTTCAATGCTGACACCTGTTGCAGCAACGGATCTTAGACATCCGGGCAACGCAGAAGCTACTGGATCTAGAGTAGCTGAAAAGTAGGCAACTGGTCTACGGACACCTCCATGGTTCTGAGCTAACACTGCTAATGCACATCCTTCCCTCTCGTAACAAAACAATGAAAAAGCCTTGTTGTAATCAGGCATTCCCAATGCCGGAGCCCTGCACAAATCCTCTCTCAGTTTCAGGAATGCTATTAAGCACTCCTCGTCCCATGGTACCGGATCACTCACGTCCTTGTGCGTAAGCCTTTGCAGAGGCTTTGCTCTCAAGGAGAAACTAGGAATCCACTGTCGACAATAGCCAACCATTCCCAGAAACATCCTAACTTCCCTCTGTGTCGTGGGTACTGCCATGCTCATTATTGCCTCAATTCGATCTGGTGACACCTTCCTCTTGCCTTTTTCCAATCTGTGTCCCAAATACTGTACTTCCTGCAAACAGTATTGCAGCTTGTTCGGGGACACCTTATGTCCGTTCTCTCCTAAGTGGTTCAACAGTGCTACAGTATCAATTCTGCAAGCATCTTCTGTTTCTGAGGCAATGAGCAAGTCATCTATGTATTGCACGAGAACTGAGTTCTGCGGCAACACAAGACTCTCAAGGTTCTTCTTCAGGATCTGGTTAAAGATCGATGGACTTTCCGTATACCCTTGAGGGATACGACACCATGTTAACACGCGATTTTCTAGCCTAAACGCAAAAAGAAATTGGCTTTCCTCGTGGAGCGGTATCGAAAAGAAGGCTTGACACAAATCGATAACCGTAAACCACTCGGCTTCACATGGGATCTGGAACAGTATTACTGAAGGATTCGGTACCACTGGACAACAAGGGACAACTATCATGTTGACCTTTCGCAGATCTTGCACAATCCTATACTTTCCGCTCGGTTTCTGTAGTCCCATTATGGGCGAATTACAGGGACTACCTCTGATCTCTTTTAGAATACCCTTCTCAATGAAAGTCTCGATAACAGGTTTTATTCCTGCAATCGTTTCTGTCGATAAATTGTATTGAGGTGTTCTTGGGAAATCAACATTCTGTTTCACCTCAATCCGCACTGGTTCAACCCCTCTGATTAAACCTATTTCGTCTCCTGCGAAATCCCACACCACAGGCGACACTGCGTCTCTCAGATCAGGTGGAAGTTCTTCCACCGTCACCATTGGGTACAGATCTATACACAGATGCTGATTGGCAATCTTAAAGTCAGCATCATCATCTCTCGTCTGGACCTCCACTCCCCGTGGTGTACAGTAAATCGTGCAGTTCAACTTGCACAACAGATCTCTTCCCAAAAGACAAACTGGACTCGTATCACACACTACAAACTGATGTCTAGTTTGGAAAGTACCTATCTTTACTAGGATCGGTTCTGTCAATGGGCTACTTATTCTCTTGTTCGCTACTCCAACAACCTGGATTGATTGTCCCGAGAGGGGTAGGTTAGGGACTACTGCAGATCTTACAGTAGACCGGGTAGCTCCAGTATCAACCAAAAGTGTCGCAGGATTACCCTCAATCTCTGCCTCCACAAAAGGTCCTCTCTGGTCTACCTCCAAGACCGCTCCAAGTGTGCAGTCTTCCTCCCCTCTCAGGCACCGTCAGGATAAAGGGTCTGAGCTATCCTCATCATAACCTTCGAACAGGGGCATCTGTTGGTACGTTCGTGTTCCTTGTGAAATCCTTGGAGCTTGGGGAATCTGAGCGTGAGAATTGTAAACCCCCCCTTTCATCGTCCTAGGTCTCGTTATTGTGTTAACTACCTCCTGCGCGGGTGCCTGAGCCCCCTCTTCCTCTTCCTGTGCCTGATTTGCTGGGTTCAAAGGACACTCGCGTTTCCAATGTCCGACCTGGCGACAAAGATGACACGCAGTGGTCTTCTTTAGTGTAGCCACGTCCACTCCTGTCTTGGGGTCTACTGGTTTTCCCTTACCCTGTCCCTGTCCATTCTGGTTTCCCTGGAAATTTCCTTGCTTTCTCCCTAAGGTCCCTCCACTAGGCTGACTCTGTGCTGTCTGCATCTGGACAAGCATTAGTTTGTCTTTTAGCTTTCGGTGTTTCGAATCCACCTCATCACTACAGTATCTCGCGTACCGCAGAATTTCATCTAGTGGCTTGTTCTGCCAGCAGATCAAATGATGCTGTATCATGAGGCTGATTTCCACTCTCAGACCCGTTACAAACTTTGAGACAAACTGTCCCATATCCTTAGGGTCCAAAACATCTAACCCACTATACTGTTTAAAAACTTGCAGAAGTCGTTCATAATATTCATGCACAGTTTCCTTGGGTTCCTGTACAGTCCGATCTATCTTAACCCAATCTATATCCTGAGGTGAAATCTTTGACTTTAACCATGTAATCACTTGCTCGTATTTCTTCATGACATCAGGTGATGGACCATTTGTAACCGCCTCTCTTTTCGGTTCCGAAGTCGGCCATTCAATAGCGATTTTACATGCTGTCCACAAATCTCCTGGTACCACTATGTCAAACAACGTGTTCAAATCAATCCACAATACTTTTGAAATTTTCACAAACCGCTCAACCTGTTTGTACCACTCTACTGGTTTTTCCCTCAGCCGAGGAAAATCATTTGTAAATGCAGCCAAATCACCTCTATTCCACGGCACATGCACGTACCCTCCATTCTGTACTTCCCGTAAAGGAAAATTTCCAACACCTGTCGCCCCCCTCCTGGCGGCGGCGTTTCCCCTTCTGCTCTCTTTGTTAGTTTCTTCTTGGACCACCTTTCTTCCCATTTGTCCAACAAAATCCATATCCTCATCCCTATGATCAGATCTCTGGTATGTGTCCTTAATCCTGTTAGTCTTTTCTCCTCCAGCTCCTGGTCACTGTACTGTAGTCTATGTGGTCCCTGTAACGCTTTAGTTTTGTTCAGGTCCACTTCATATCTTTTGGCCAATTCCTTCAATCTATCATGTGCCATTCTAGCTTTTCGAGTCACATCTTTTGCTACAAACAGCAGCTCATCTGATCCATAGATTTCTATCCTTTCCAAAGGCAGGCCCCCACTGATCATTTCGTCTACCTCTGCTTTCAACCTCACTACGTCTAACATTCTTGCCTGTACTGCACTCCTCAGTACTTCTCGACAACCTGAGCCATCTCGCTCATCACAGTCACTATTCTGTCCTTGTGACCTATTCCCTTCCATATTCCTGGAACCTGGTCTGTCTTCCGAGACATTTTGTGGCCTATCTCTATGCATCCTATCCTCTTGGTTCGTTACTGTTGGTGTCCACTCCCTCAAAGCTGACTTAGATTCCCGCAAAGACCTCGGTCTTTCCGGTCTCTCCTCTTCTCGCCTTAACGGAAGAGTCTGCAGTAGCCGGTAACGGCGTACTTGTCTCCATTGGTCTTGGGAAATGAACCACCCTTACTCCAAACCCATTCCCACTCTCACTGTTTCCTTCTTCCCTTCTCATCGGTACGGAGCTCCCTTCTCTCACTCGGTCTGGGTCATATACCGATACTATAGGGCCAATGGTAACCGGTACTGTCAAGGAGTCCGGTAATCTTGTGTTCCCCACAGGAGGCTGTGTTATCATAGACGCTGTTGCCCCTCCGTTCCCGTGGAAATCCTTCCCACTACTCTCATGCTAGTCTGGTTCTGGCTCTCGTCAACTATTGCCACTGATGGGGTCGTCTTTCCCTCTTCTGAATCTGGGTTAAATGGTGGTGGCCTCTCCGCCAACATCCTATCCAACAGACTGTCATCTAAATCACTGTCGTCCTCATCGACTCTTGTTATCTTCCCATTTTGTATTAACAATGGGTACAACTTATCTCCGTCGATCGTATCCGCTCTCCACTTTTTCTCCAATGCATCCCACCTTGCATCTTGGAATGCCCTGACCGATTTCTTCACCCTTTCTTGACACCTTTCCTTCTTTCTATCATACGCTGCTCTTATCCACGCATGTAGTGCCTCAAACTGTGTCGGTCTAGGTAGTGGTCGTAATGAAGCCATTACACTCTTTAGCTGGTACAGCACCTCTAACCTGAAAGTACCATATCGAGGGAACGACAAATCTCCTTCTGTTTCTGTCATTTTATGCCAATTCTCGAGCCAAATTATAGTATGCAATCCTACATTCTTTGCCATATAATGTGCTGGTGTGTCCTCAGGAGGAGCTTCCTCTCCCTCCCGAACAACCACACGTCTATCACCTCTACAAAGTTCTCGTAAAGCTTTAAAACATTTCATGATGAATCAACTTTGTTATTCGCACTCAAAATGTCCGCTTTTACTTCCTGATTTCAATCCACCAATACCAGCGCGACTCACACCAACCGGCCTATCGCAGCGCGGCACTAGTCTGACGTCACGTTTCCTCCGCTCGCAGCAGTTCCCCTCCTTTCTAATTCACTTGTTCTCACTCGCATCCGTCCCAATTATACTCTGAAATAATGTCCGTCCTACCGAACAATTACCTCTCTGACCGTCAGTCTTACCAATGACCGATCAGTCTCTTGAGCTTGTTGACCTCAATCTGGCAACCGTCTGTCCACGAACGACCGGACAATCGCCTCTAATACACTCGATAGGATTCAATCACTCGATGTTCTGCACACAATAACCTACGACCTGCGTTGGTTATTCACACACTCACACATGTGTCCCTATCTTCTGTGGGTCTGTCAATGACGTCTCGTGACCCCCACAACTCTGGTCAACGTTCTCAACTCTGGGTGTATTCTACACCACAATAAATCTCCCGGTCCCGCGCGCGCTCACGGTCCGTTTCTCAATCACACAACTTTTGTTCCAACTCCGCAAGACATCACACAACAATATAACACCGCAATCTACCAAACATCACTCTTTTCATACTCACTCTACTACGAACTGCTACTTCCGCCGCACCGGCACTCTCCGTCAGTTTTCCACGACCTCCGACATCCGTCTCTCGCGGTCCTCTGGATCTGCGTCACTCGGGCTCTATGGGGCAACTTAATCTCCTATCTTGCTCTAGATCTCCCCTTACCATCAAAGGTAACCATCCTACTCTGCTACCAACTGATAACGCCGATTCTTATCTAATTATCTATAAGAACCTTCTGGCCGCCAAGATCTTTTTACCTGTTGAATAGTGTAAAGGAGAGAATCTCATCTGGTTAGATATCAGCATTCATTTTGTCTGAAAGGACCACTGACTCCGAATTCAAGTTTAAGAATTTATTATCGCCAAAAATAACTGAACGTGCAAGCACCTCAACACGAGGTTAAAGAAATAGATGGGCACTAATACAAATAATAATCTACGCAGAAATCTCATCCGACTTAGGACAAGAAGAATAGAAAGTTCTAGCAGGATCAACCAGACTATGATTGCTCCAATTTCTAAGTTGCTCTTCATTGGCCTAAGCAAGCTTAAAATCAATTGCTGTCCCTACACTAATGCTAAGTGACATCCCTGCATAACGATTTCCCAGGCAAGAAGGAATAAAAGGTGTCAGCTGTGAAGACTTCCTAAGAAGTGCAATCACCATATACCTAAGCTCAGCTCTGTCCTTCTCTCAGGTCTCCCCTACCGCTTCTCTGGCCTCCTCCCTCAGGGCACTATCCCTAATACAAAACCATACTACAAAGGTACACGCCTTGTTTACGCCCTCTTGGCCAGGTCTTCTTTCTTGTGCTTTTCCATTGAAACGGTGACTTCATCCTGGACGGTTTCGTTGACCTTGAGTCCCAGGCACCTTCTCCGCTGAAAGTATCATCCCTACATTCCATCTAACTCCCCTTGCCATGCCTCCCCTCTCTCTATCTTTTGAAAACAAAGAGTTAGTCTTACTAACGAGACATTTGTCCTTGCACCTGCAACAAAAGATACTTTCACAGAAACCGTCTACTGTGCAAATTAAATCTACCGTTTATGCCCAGAGAGCCTTTCCAAGAGAAACCCTTTTCGGCCTACATTATAAGCTAACATAAGAATATACCAGGCCTTCCTTAAGCATATATGTAGTCAGGCCCTTACATATAACTTTTAAACACACATCTTACTTTTCCCTATAAGCATATTCATTACGATTCTTTATGCAAACAATGAATTACATGTGCAACTTTAATATGGTGCACGTTTAAACTACTGCAATTACATTACATACACGAACTAATTCCTCTATGCATTATGTTCACACAATTCAATAAGCATTACATTACATCATTATCCTAACACCATTACACTGCTGAGTTCACTTCGTCTCAGTGAACTATTCATTCTTTACTAAACATGCATGAGTATACAATGGATATAAACGAATATATGTCTGAATACATGTGGGTGCGGCCTATCAGTGATTATGATGCACCCCTACAATTCACAAATACATTTCGCTCTATCACATGTGTTCATCTTAGGCTTGGTTTCTAGGTTCCAAAATTGATAATTTAGCCACTAGGCCCTTCTACCACATTAATGCACACTATTGTGTAGTGCTGACTTTCGACCCTTACCTCATGCGTGTTCTTGGGGACCTACGTGGCAATTTATTTCCTTGACCTTTAGCTAGCTTGCAAAACATAGTGTATTGATTTAATACATATTGTAAGAAAAAAATCTAAACCCCTGCTGTAAACCAGTATGAGCTCCCGTGGTTATGCTGGTGCTGAGCAGGTTTCTTCTAGGAGTCTTTGCTAATTCTGTTGCATTGTTTTCTGGTGGATAAAGAGCCTCTCGAGGCGAACTTTCATTTAATGAAGGCAACGAACCGCTTGTTTATTGCAAGTGCTGCGCCCTATGTTCTCTCAGCAGACGCGCGAGATGTATTTTAAATTCTTTCTTTTATCCACAAGATAAATTCAAAGTACCATCAGGCTGACTGACAGGTCCAATGGAAACCTCGAATTGCTCTGATTTCCCTGTGAAGTCTGAATAATTTGTTAACAGCTGAAAAATACTGGTGACACCGCGGTATCTCTGAAAGACGGATCCGGTGCATCATCCGGAGATGAGAATCAAAACAGTCGTGACAGGTGAATGAGAGGAGAGGAATTAAGATATAGCTACAAACAAAAGCTGCATTAATAATTCACAGATATAAACTTCAGGATACGGGAAGAAATCACGCTGTCAAAGTGATCGAAAATACTCTCTCAAGTAAAAGACTTTTATGAAATAGATAAGAGGGCGGGTTCTTGTTTATCAAAGCGCACCACGCACCACAAAATGCGCCAAGTGCCAATATACCGTTATGTAGTATAATGTAGAGATTTATAGACGGAAAACTGAGGGACTCATGGCTTTTAGCGCCTTTCCGAAGTTAAGGAAATAGTGCAGCGGGTTAAACGCATGCGGCTGAGAACTGGGGGAAATTTGCAAGTCAGCAGTTAGGATGCTGGTTGGGTCCATTCACACTTTCTTTCTCTGAGCTATATAAACAGAAGAACATTCAGTTTATATAGTATTTGTTCGTCAGTGTCTTGGATTCGCCAACCTTTGGCAGTAAATACAATACTAATATTAAAATGCGTGCATGGAGAAGCTTCACACAATAAAAACATGAATCTGTGCACCAGTCTGACCTCTTTTAGAATTTGTAAGCAGTTGTGTGAAATCATAATTATGATGAGAAAACATTCAATGTCTTGCTCCAAGTCCTCATTTTATCGTTCCAGTCGTAAATATAATAAGGAGAGTTCACTACTTTTGAAACATTCACCCTGTTTCCATACTCATATTTCTGATGTACTTTAACAAATACCCTATTACCACTCTGCTTAAAGGCCAATAAAGGGACTTATTCCAAGGAAACTTCCTGTGGTCACCAATTAATCCATTAGACGGTCGCATGCATCTCAACCATAGGAAGGGTGTCAGGAATGTGATAAGTGGAGTGAGCAAGGCATGATTTGGGTAGTAGAAATTACAGGTAAGGCCCAGTTTATAAATTGCATAATACTGGCAGGGTACAAACTCCACACACATAATTACCACTACCATGCATCAACACCCCAGTACCGTGAAAATATGAGTTAAACCTCTCCGATTAGGGAATACTTGTGTGAACACAGAATTACCATGCTTTATTCCGCACGGTATTCCCAATATTGGGAATGGCTTAAAGCAAAACATTTGTAAATCTCCAATGGAGCTTCAGGTGAAATTGCAAGTTGCTGTCAACTTGTCATGCTAAATATATCTAGATTTTTAGGGCAGAAATTCATGATAAAAAAATTCAAAAGTTAAATGTGCCTAAGTCCCTCTTTTTTCATGGTAAAAGTTTCTGGATTGATGCTCCTGGTTTTTGAACTCGGCACACAAGGGCATTGCTGACCAGTGCAGGTACTTTGACCCCTAAATATCACAGAATTGGATAACTCCTAATTTACATACTTAACTTTCCGGTAAGGTGGTGCATGAAATACCCCCATGACATTGCAGTTAAATGTCAACTGTAGGCTGAAGAACATATTGTGCCATCCACTATGCTGATAAGGAAAGCATGACTTCATGCCTACTGGTGTAGCCAACCAATGCAGCTATTAAACCTGCAGGCACAATCCTTCAAAATAACTTTTTTTGACTAGAACAAACCCTAATTTTAAATATTAAGTAAATCACCACTAAGTAAGCCTTATAGCCCATCAGGTAGGCTGCCTAGTATTTAAAAGTGAAACTTGTTAGAATTTAAGGCTGGCATGTTCCTACAGTGACTAGCCCCAAAAAGCTATTTTCACATTATAGGTCTGCAGCTGTTTCAATGAAAAAAACAAAAGTACAGTTAAGATACAATTTTTGTTAACTTTGGTATGGAATAATCTACAAAGTCTATTCATCCACTGTACTTAATATTTCTTAAATATCCAATCCAATACTGTAGTTGGATTTTGATAAATATACAGGAAAAAATACTTTTTAGAAAGTTAGAATTACAGTGCCCGAAGCCAGAATAATTAAAACTAGCCTGCCTGCAGCTGCCATCCCTCTCAGTGCTTTCTCCTTGATGAGGTGTGGAAACTACTCTCAGAACAGAGTCAATGGCTTGAGCCTTTTAGCAGTAAGACCTGGGTGTGCGCTACATGACTTACCCCTTTCAGGAAAGACAGTTGTGGAGAGTTCAGTAACTTCATTCACATAGAGGTGCTGTATACAGATGCTTTTCCATGTTTTCACGCCGACCATCGCCGCCGCAGAGCGGGCTGAGCTGAGCTGAGCGAGGAGGAGCGAGGGGCCGCGTCGAGGACACCGAATCGCCTCACGGCCCACGGCTCCCTGTACTCCGCCCTTGGCCCCCGTCTTGGCCCCCGTCGCCACTGCAATCCCTGCTTTAGTGAGCGTGTCGCGGGGGGAGTAACAGAGGGGCGCAGCCGTGACTCTCCTTGACTCTCCTTGACTCACTGTGATCGGAGTCAACCACAGCGGACTACCTCTCCATTCCAGCTGGCGGAAGGGAGAGGGAGTGGAGAGCGGAGAGCGGTCGTGACCACCAGGCGGGGGAGCGGAGAACGCGTCTGCGTTGAGTGGCGCTTGGAGAAAACAGAGGACCGGTGAGTGGCGAGTTTGGGTGTTTGCGGCCACCCCTGTTTCCGTTGTTGGAGGCATCGGGGCGGCGTTGGGTGGCTGCCTACAGGTGTGCAGACAGTTCTGTGCGCAGTCCAGTGCGCGGGGTGTGAGGGATGTGCTGGGCCGGCACATTGAGGATCCTGTGGATGGTCTTGGGTCTGATAACCGATAACCCACAGCAGACTGCAACATTTGACTACTGCACCAATCTGCACTAATCACTGTATTGCCTGGTAGCACGTGGAGGCCCTACAAGGAGGAAGCCAGGGCCTCAGCCAGTGCAGCCTCACACAGCTTCACACAGGCTACACAGGCCACACAGGATACACACAGGCCTTTGGAGACAGTCTGAAGAGTAAAGCGCAACAGCAAAGTGCTGACTAGTGTCCGGCCCGGTCCGTTGATTCTAGTGGTAGCCAGACGCGGTGGCAAATAGGCAAACAAGCAAAACAAGTAGCCTCAAAACTGGGTGAACTTGACAAATAATTTAATTTGATAAACAACCGGTACTACCAAGGAGGCAACAATTATATCGCAATCACTGCCGAATAGGGCTGGAGGCTAATACTAATACTGGGACCGTGGTGCAGTTAATAACTACATTTAACTATATTTAAACTATTATCGATTTTTATTAAAAAGGCTATTTTAAGAAGGTTATTTTAAGAAAAACCCAACGAAGTAAACACACTATCAGTATTTAGTGAATAATGAGGCCAGGGCGAGAGAGAGCCATCTTTCCATCAATAAAAAGGAAGAAAAAAACTCAAGGTTTGATTGCAAAGAACAACAAAGCAAAAGCAGAGGGGGTGGCTCAGCCTTTAATCTCACCAGTATATAGAATGTTCGCAAAATCCACCAATATTCCAAGCAAATTCGATTTTTTAAAGATCCAGCGGGTGCAATGTTATTCCATCATGAGGGACAGGATCAATTACCATCACCGATCTCACCATATATACCCATAGGGAAAACAAATCCAAGGAATAGTCAAATCAACATCAATAAAAGGGCCAATACAGGGCCCATAAATCTAACTGGGGCCCAGCTGGAACAGGAACTTGAAGAACACATGGATCAATCACGGGGGTCTATTATGGACCTGGAATTTCTGACAAACGGAGACCACTCCTCACAACAGGATAAATATTCTACTGCATCACCTATTAAGCAAATGTCACAAAAATCCAGAGAGCAATTTCAGAACACTGGGGCTTACCAACCAATTGAGGTACAAGTAAAAATCAACAGGCAACCCTCGATCCTCATTCAACATGTGGAAAAAAGTCAAATTGAAAAGGTCCCAGTAAGCACAACACAAACACTGACTTGTACAGCACCGTTGCCTAGTACACAAAGTATCACAATAAATGATTTATTGGGAGGAAAAAATCAAGGCTGTGAGGGAGCCGAATCCCACATCACGGTGACGCAGACACCGGAACACAGGTCTCCCAATAGTAAAGTCAACACACAAAATGAGGAAGTCGAATCCCACGTTATGGTGGCCCAGACACTGGAACACAGGTCTCCTAATAGTAAAGACAACATACAATATCACTCAACAGCAGAAAGCGAATCCTTTAATAATATCCCGGTAAAAGACAAGCTCAGCCAAAACCTTGATAGCAATTATCCAGTAGTAAAAACTGACTCCGGAACGATATGGGACATCTTCTTCAAAACATCTCAACTCACACTAGAAGCATTGAAATATCAATCAAACAAGATGGATGTCCAAGTAGATTTGCTCAACATCATGGCAAAAACAATATCAGGGATTGATCAAAAATTGGCTAATCTGAATACATTAATAACACGAGCTCAAGCTTATGCAACCACATTAAACACAGACTGTGCCTGTGGTCCAACAATTGACAAACTGGCATCAATTCCGGAAGTGTTTTCTACTCTTATTGAGGACCTAAAGATACAAGCAGCCCGAATAGGGGGTGATAGATTACCTTCGACAACCGAGCAAATCACCAAAGAAAAAATCCCAAAAAAGGGCCGCACAAATACAAATACAAACACTAGTACGGACCCAAAAACTACTAATCAATTGGTAGAAAATAGTAGAAAGCCAGAAAAAGAAGGTAAACATGAAAACCTAATCAGCACTACCGAGTCAAACCTGTCATGACGTATGAAGAAAAAATTAAAAAAACAACTGAAGCACCAAAAGACACACAAATCAGAAGGAGCTGGGGGCAGCACACGTACGTCTTGACAGAGTCAGCAATTAAATCTCCTCAAAATCAGGAAAGGCAATCGTCTAATAAACTATATTCGATATTCACTAAGACACAAAAACAAAATAAATCTTTGGGTGATGGTCCGCACAAAGTAAACACTACATCAAACCCACCAGCGATTCGAGAATCAATGCCCATTGAAAATGGAGGGGCAGTAAAGAAAAGCTTACAAACTACAACTGAAACTGCTATGGACAAAATTGTATGCGGTTTTCCTAAAGAGACAACTGGTGATGGAATAAAAAACCAACAATCTGGGAATATCAATAATTCCAACGCACCCAGAGAGATACAGCGTAAAGGAACAATACACCTTCAACCCGTGTCGGGCATGACACCAAATTCTACCCACACTAGTAACATGTGTAAAACCATTTTTCAACCTCAATACAAATCAAAGGGTAGGTATGATATACTAAACAGGGGGAATCTAATAAGGCTCATTCAACACATACCTGCATTGTCTCATATAAAAAGCGAAGACATAGTTAGTGTTCAATTTGAACCAAAGGACGAAGATACCCTCAAAGAAGATACCATAGTTACCTGGACAAACCATCACATGTCAGAAGCAGTGCTTAGAGAAAAAGAAATCTTTAAAAAGTGGGGTATTGCTGTAACAGAACCAGAATAAGAAAAGTATCCATTAATCTTACTTGAATCAGCAAATATATCAAACCACATAATGAAAGTTAAAGAACAATCATTGGGGATATTGAGAGGTACATCGAAAATACATTCAGACCAGAACTATAAGAATTTCACCATATCAGTAAGGACACAGGAGGACATGATCATAAATAGGACAGTAAATGATGATGTGCTGCAGAAAATCCAATGAAATGATCAATCCAGTAGGATAAGCAGAGAGTCACAACATAGTACTCGCCATTCCTGATGTTCAAGTTGGCATTTCCAACATTTCGCCGAATCAACAAGTGCCGCCTACCGTAAGCCCCTTAGTATCGGAAAAGTCTAGTACATCTCTCCCTAATCAAAGTACATATTCTAATCTTAAAGTCATTTCCTGGAATGTGGCAGGCATACATAAAGCTCTTAAACAAGTAACAGCAATAAATATATTGCAGGAAGGAGATATCATATGCCTACAAGAGACCTGGGCCACAGACCATGTACATCTTGAAGGCTACGCCGGTTTTCATAAACCAGCAACCAAACTCAATCCGTATGTAGATCATCAGGCGGAATCTCTATTTACGTAAAACATCTAAAACAGCTGACAGTAAAGAAGATAAAAACCGATTCAGATATGTTACAGGCACTCGTAGTTGAGGGAAAAGGGGACAGAGAAGATAGCTCTTCAATCCTGGTTATAAACGTATATTTAAATGCGCATGGTCCGTTAAAATTGGAAGCTACACAAAACATTATAAATTCAATACAGGAAATCTTACACACTCATCTGCTACCAGCTAAAGTGATTGTGGGAGATTTCAATCTGCACCATCTGGGAACAAACATGAGTAATAAGACGTACCCAACCAGTTCTGAAAGAATTTTTAATACCTTCTTGTAAAATCATGATTTACTGTCAACCGAGGAAATTTGGAAAAGTTCAGATCCTAACCGTTTAGGAATGGCTACATTCAAGAACTGCTCTACAATTGACTATATCTTTGTATGCAACCAGCTCAATCAGAAAATAGTTAATTTTGAAGTAAAACCACATGAAACTAGTGACCACACATTGCTGCAGGTGGAACTAAAGACTACCACCACACAACGGGAACAAGCGGCCACAGTTTCACATTCGACAGGTAATGAGGATTACACATTAGTTAGAAGGTTAAAATGGAACAAGCCCCAGGCCACTCTATTTAAGGCATGGAAAGATAAACAAGTGTGTAAAGGCAAACATCCTGTAAATCAACCCAGTATGGATAACTGGACAACATGGATTTCTGCTTTAAAATCTATACTCAATAACAACAATAAAGTTAGCCTTCAAGCAAAGACGAAGAACACATCACAACTCAGACATACCAACACAAAACTAAGTACAATAATACGTAACCTAAAGAGGGCTAAAAGAGCGCATAGGATTGCGGGTACCCAAGAAACAAGAGAAAAGTGTAAAGATTTATCCAAAAAGCGTAGACATCTGCTATGGTCTCTCAAACAAAATAAAATCGAGAAGGATTGGATAACGATATACGAGCTGTCAAAGCCTTATAAACAACGTCAGCTTTGGCAATACATAGCCCATCTGGAAAAAGGTAAAGTAGACAGGCGCAATTCCGTACATGCAGATGCATGGCTGAGGCACGTATCTACAATCTGTATTGAAAAAGAAGGTTGTATTGACCCTGGCAGCACCGTGGTACGTCCCATGGCGAGTACAAACACAGATGTGGAGGCCTCAATGGAATCTTTGGGCAAAGAACAAGACTGCACTGCTGTTGAAAAAGTAATAAAAAAGATAAGGAAAGACGGGGCACCTGGGCCCAACGGTCTTCCAGGAGCAATCTTTAGAGAAGACCCTGTATACTGGGGAACATTTTTATCCAATCTGTTTATCGAATATCGTTTACAAGCCAAGGTGCCTGATTCATGGCGTGGGTCATTTCTACATCCAATATTCAAGAGAGGAGATAATACAGATCCAAAAAATTATAGATTAAGCGCCCTCTTGGACATTGAAGGAAAAGCCTATGCAAGCACCTTATTGAAAGAACTAAACAGATGGATCAAAGAGAACGAAATCCTCCCCCCTTATCAAACTGGATTTCGTAAAGGCTGTTCTACAATTTACAACATTGTGGCCATGTCGTACCTAAGCCAGCAAGCAAACGCCAAAAACAAAAAACCAGTCTTCACGTGCTTCGTAGATTATTCAGCCACCTTTGATGGGGTGCCTCGATACAAGCTCTGGGCTAAATTGCGCAACTGGCAAATCCCAGTAGGTCTCCTTAATGCCATTATTTCGCTGTACAGTGATACTTGGATCAAAGTAAAACTAGCAGATAACACCACAACCAAGAAGTGCCTCACAAATCGTGGACTAAAATAGGGATGCGTACTTGCACCTACATTGTTTAACCTATATACCGCCGATCTGGGAAAGAAGCTCCACAATGCCAGTCTTGTAATCCCTAAAATCGGAGCCAATAAACTTCAAATTCTACAATATGCAGATGATTTAGTGGTCATGGATCACACGAAAATTGGGCTACAAAGGGGCCTAAATGCCCTCAATAATTACAACGAAAGAAATGAATTAATAATAAATGCTCAAAAGACCAAAGTAGTAATTTTCGGTCATTGTCCAAAAAAAGCATTACTGAAATGGCATGTGGGCAAATAGATTATTTCGGCCGCGAAAGCCTATAACTACCTTTGGTGCTGGCTAAGCGAAACGGGTAAAGCAACGCTACACCTGCATAAAATGAAGGCCAAAGCACAGTCAACAACTTATGCCCTGTGCAAACTACACGAGCTAATGCAAAGCCCAACGACAGTCCCCATCAGAAAAGTATTACAAGCTAAAATCAGGGCAATTGCAGGGTATGCACAGCAGGCATTCCCGGGTAAAATGGAATCAATGTTAGAAAAAGCACAATGCCAGGCATATAAAGGTATTTTTAAGTTGCCAAAAAATACCAGTAACAGCCTGATTCGCTTGGAATTTGGTCTGAAGCAACAGAACAAAGAATGTTTGGGAATGCATGCAAAATACTACTATCAGGTTCTCACAGCCTCTGCCGGAAGCCTAAAGAGCATGCTGAAACCGATCTACGGGGGGCCAACTAACCCATGGCAACGTTACATGGAGGAAGCAGTGGAAAAGCTGGGCTTAGCAATACAAAATTGGGATCAAGGAGTAACAAATTATCTGGCCATTAAAAACTCAATTAATAAACAATGCTCCCAATTGTCATGCAAAAATGATTTAGCAGACTACGCAACAGGAGGAGGACAACTTGGGCTGATCACAGCATATGCAGGGCATAAAATCCAGAGCCCTACCTTAGTCAAGCATTGGGAAGGAAAGCACTAAAAAGTATTCTATGAGCCAGACTAGTGCCCCTTCCAATTAAAGAACTAAACCCAGGGTGGAAGTCCCTTGAACTTAAAATCAGATGTAGATTCTGCAACTTTAAATCAGAATCTCTGCTACATTTGATTTGTTGTTGTACCGGTATGCTACAGCACCGTCAGAAGCTTTTAAAACAAATATGGCTACGTAATGGGGTTCGGACAGTGAAAGAAGCAGTTTTGGTTTTATTTTCCTGCACCCTTCCGTCAGACTTGGCCAGATTTGGGAGATATATGGCCGAGCTGCGTCTTAGGCTTATTGAAGAAGAGGGTTTTGGCACTACAGAAGGCCATTTTATCTGCTAAAAAGTCAGTCTCCATCAATTAGTTTGTGACGACGCTTGCTTTAAATGCTAACTTTAGCAGACATATGAACTTTGTCACAAAGTTGAACTGGTAACCTTTCACCCTTCTTAAATGTACATTCTTTCTTTTATTGGAACAAGATAATCTCACAAGTGAACTCATTTCTGTATGAATTATTATTTTTTTTAAACAATTGTAATCCAGTTCTTTCTTTTAAACACATTTTTTACGTATGTAAGTCATATTGCAAATGGTTTTAAGTAACTGTGCAGTAAAAATAAAATCCATTCATTCATTCACTTGAAAGGGATCAAGGTTTGTCCATTCATAGTTAAATGTGGAGTAAGATCTGGGGTAAACGGGCCCTTTGGATCCAGAGCAAACAGTAAGGCTTCATTCCTGTAGGAGGTGGAGCTTGACCCAGAACCAGCTTGGTGTTGTTTAGAAGGAGGGGACTTTCATTTCCCTATACACATCCCTGGAAATGCCAGGGAGAGAAAGATTGCGAGTCATTTTGTGGTCCAGCGGGTGGTGTGGCGGTCCTGCGGCGGTGCAGTACAAAGGCTCATATGTGAGCCTTAGAACTGCACTGCAGCGGGACTGCCAATGCACATTCCTGCGTGGCCGTGTAGGAAAAGGGGTGCATGCACACAGGGGCCACAACATGTGCCCCCCTGCATGCACCCCAATCCATAGGAGCAAGAGAGGAGCCATTTGTTTCCTCAAAGCCAGCAGTTTTATGGCATGAGAACCACCATGAGACTGCCGGTGGTGAGGAAACTTTTAATATGCTTGGCAGTGCCGCAGCGGCACCACCAAGCATATTGGCTCCCCAAGACCACTGCGCCAATGCCAGGGATCCTGGATCCCTGGCAGTTGCGGTGGTCCCATGGAGTTCCAACTGCCGTATTCGTAATACAGCAGTTGAACTGCTGGTGCGGCTGCCCCAGACCGCCAACCATCTCCACTGCACCTCCACCGAGAGTTTGGTGCTCCTATGGACTGGCAAACTTGTAATTAGGCCATTAATACTTGGAAAGGACTAATTTCCTCCCTAACTAATAATCCCTTTTCTGATAGTCAAGACAAAGACAAGAAAGATTCAGGAAGGCAGAAATTTGCTGAGAGAAGTAGGAGGAAAGGATGGACCGGGAGCAAGAAAGAGAAAAAATGAGTACTGTGTCTCTGTGAAAGTTTCCAGAAAAGATAGAACATTAAATTGTGCAGTTCTCTATCTCTTTAGGTTATTGTTTCTGCTGAAAAGATATGCGTGTAACCTGCATTTCACAGGATAAAACCAGGCCTGGGCGTAGTTCGCGAAGTTTTGCTACGCGGAACTCCGCGAAATGACAAAAAAACTCAGCGAAATTCTGCAAGGTGCGGAGTGCAGTGCGAACTGCCATTCGCGCTGGTCTTCCTGCCGCTCAGGTAGAAATTCTACCCAAGCGGCAGGTCGCGCTCGCGAACTTACCGTGCGCGAGCAGGGAAAAAACTCAGTTGCACTACGCGAAGCAGAGTTTTCTGCACTCCGATAGCTCCGCGGACCGCGGAGTGCAGAAAACTCCGCTAACTCCGTGAATGGAGCGGAGTTCACCACCCAGGCCTAGATAAAACCTGTTCTGGGATAACTGACCCTTTTTTCTCCCTCCATTCAATATAATTAACAAAGGTGAAGTGGATAATTGTTTGGCTTTATAATATAACTTCATCCCTGTATGCTGGTGAGTCTGGGACAGAATCAATCACATGTCACGCAGGCATAATGGAACCAGTCATCCTTCTGAAGTTGCTTAAATGAGTACCTTTGCGTTAATTGATAGAATGGGGAGTGTCCCCGGAAAGTCTTAAGGGCTGGGTCAGAGTCTGTCATTTGTGCAGAACGAATGATGCAGACAATCTTCCTTCTGGGCCACTAAAATGAATGTTATTAAGGTGTGTAACACTACTATTGTAATAGTTTATGGCATGCCTGTGCTTCTTGGAAGACACGTGCCCACAGAAGACAGTGGATGTTTTGTTTTATCAATTGATTCTTTTTGTTGGCTGAAAACAAAGAGCCAATGGTTCTTGTTTTCTGAAATGAACTGCCACAATGGCTGCAATCAATTAGTCCTACGACTCAAACTTTGTTTCCCATGCGTATCTTTAGGTTCTACACTTTCCTCTTTACTCCTATATTTAGAGAAACTTTCAACAGGCTACATTTGCCAGAAACTGTCCTCTTAAAAAGTCAAGAAGTTTGGAAGGATTGGAAACTCTGAGAATCACAAAAGAGTTGGGAATATCAAACTTATTAGAAGCAATCTGAGCAGAATGAAAGTAAAACATACACAACAGCAGTTTAACTACACCACATTAGCACATTTAATTGCAAACAACTTACACTCATGCAGAGCAGAGACAGCACTGGTAGTGAATCCTGATTCTACAGAAACTCAATTTGCTCTTTCTAATGACGTGTGAAAGCTGTCAACGCTAACATTACTGCTTTGTGCGTTTTCCCCAGATACACACTGTGCACATTTGCCAAGGCAGTTTCTTTAGCATTTTTCCCAACCTGGACCCTTTGGCAGCAACTGAACCTGGTCCTCCGGATAGTTTTGAGAATCACCCATGCAATGTATTTACGAATTGCGCAGGATGGATCTATCCATTTCTGGACTTCAACAGAATCACAAAGGAGGGAAGAGATGTGGCCCAGGTATGCGAGTTCTAATCCCAGAATCACCATGTGACTGAAAATCGTGTAAATCTCGTCAAACCATTTACTCTCCCTGTGCTCAGAATAGTAAATCTATGAAACGTAAGTTCATTGCAAATGAACTTACATTTAGTGTAAATAAAAAGGATGAATTACCTGTATATATACTCATATTGCCCCCACACCTAGCTAAGTGCAAGGTTTGTTCATTTGAGCGGTTCACGCTATATGAATACCGATTTTAATGCTTCCATTCCCCCTGAAGCAGTAGCTGTGGATTTCACTAATGAAAGCCACTCCTGAAAGCCCATCAAAATTCACTACAGTCTGATCTTCAAATCTCTCTAAACTGGGAAACCTAAAGCACGGACAACATGACAACTTGAGCCTGACCCAGGGCACTGCAAAGAAGGATGCTGATGTTTCCTCCTGAAACTGTAGATTTCAGGAGCAAGACCTGAAGAACACAGCAGCAGATCTGGAAACAGAGATTTATATCTGTTTGCTCTGTTCACATGGAGAAACACCACCCTTGCTCAGCCTGGAACTGAACCCACATCAACGTCATCCTCAGCGGAAATCAAGAGTGAATTGTTACAGAATAAGATGGAAATAAAGTTAATTCAAAATCTCAACAAATCTCTGAATTGACTTTGACATCTGGTCTAGAGATACATGGACCAGCTAATCATACAGGTGCCATATCACCACTAGTTATGGATTACCGCTATCAAGGGTAAAGTATTCCTTCTGAATTTGCTAGGAGTAATTAAACCCCAAACATAAGCACTAAATATTGGCAGAGATAACACATTGCTCTAAACCTCAGGTAATGTGTGTTAGGAAGATATTTGACTTACTATGCAGCTTTCCCAGCTTCACCATTTCCTAATTTGTCCCTGATGGTTCCCTGCATGAATCCATTTTTGCTGTGCTAATGTGCCCCTACTCCCAAAGGGCCCTAAGACGGTGGTCGAATCTAAGAAAAGACCTTACAGAGAATCTGGCGAGAGGCAAGTATTGTGTTGGTTTTAGGAACTGTAGTGTCACCAATGGTTGATGCCTACAAGCTCAGCTTTTCATGTAAACTAAGTCCAAAGATTTCTGGTAAATGTAAATCCATTGTGGTCATTTTCATTAAATGAATGGAAATGTTTGCAAACACTATCTGAGTTGCATTTTGAAATAATGATCATGGACATTGGAACCTATGAAAATGGAAGGCTGATCGTGATCTTCTTTGGTACTCCTGTCAATTTTTTCATTGTTTTTTATGGATAGTAAATGTATGAATGCATGGCTTCTATTAAAAAAATAACATCTCAAGCTTCTTTTGCCTCACCCTTGCCGCACTATTCCACAGTACATTGAGATCAGACCACTGGGGGAATGAACTTGCTAGGTGTCACAAAGGCACTAGCACCCAGTGGGTTTTCTGGAATCAGATAAGATCTGCCTTATATAGCACCCTTTCTCAGAAGGGAAAATCTTCCCCTACTTGTACTTTTGGTCAATGAACATGATCTGGCACTGATTGGCAGACATGAGGGGCTGAGCATAGAAGCTGGAGCCTCCTTCAAAAAAGGATGATTTCCAGGAACATAGACCTACATGAACCCTTCTGCAGTACTTCATGAATGTGAAGCTCCTTGCTGCCAATTTCATCTGTGCTAGGACTGACTCCAATGCCCTACTGAAGGTTTACTGTCTGCCTGCTGCTGCTGATGTCCTTTTTTGTGTGGTGGTCCGCAGCCACTCCAAATAGTCTAGACACATCAACAGACAACATCAAAAACCTTCTTCACCACTTTCTAGAGATCAGTGGAGGGCAGCCCAAGATACAACTACAACTGTAGGTGAGCTGAATGTTAACCCTATCTGGGGAGCATGCTTCTCATGTGCCAAAGCTTGATTTGTTTGCCTCCCTTCCTCTTCTTGTAGCACCCTTGCATTTGCCCATTGCTGCTAAACACTAACCTCTATCAGTTTACACTCTCCACTACCTTCAGCAACTTGGTGCAAGAAGATGTTATTGTGAGCCACATATTTGCATCTACTCACCCAGCCTTTTAGAGCAGAGGTCCAACAACCAGCTACCTTATATGCAACTCAAGCTGGATCCAGAAGCTTGTTGAGATACAGCCTGGTCCTTGTGCATATCCTGTATGCCCATGACACCACATTCCATATACCCCCAATTGTCAGACTGCGCCTGTCCCATTTCTGTACCAAGATCTGTCCCTCTAGACTTTGATCAATTTACCTGCTGTCACTATTACCTTTAAGTCGCAGGACATCGAAATTTCAAGGTAATGACCACCTCTAACCCAAAACTAAGCGACAAATAAGGTTTCGCTATTATATTACTCTTTATTGTGCAAGCGTGGACATTTAATTGCACTGCACTAGAATGTTGCCTTCTTTTTCCAAAGGTTAGAGTATTTCTACTTTTTACTTAGTTTCATTTTCATTGTATTCATGATCAGCCAGGACTGTAAACAGTGTTTGAGGCTGCACTGTTTTTGGTGGGAGGATCATACTCCTCCACTTCCTTAAAATAATTATGAACAGCACAGCTATTTATGATCATTTAGTGATTGTAAACAGTATTTATTGTGTCTAACAATAGGGTTCCAGTGCTCGACTGAATTTCATATTTTGTTACTTTATTATTGATAAATCAATGATTTATATTTGTTACTGTACATATATCAATATGAGATTATATTATAAATATTACATGTTATTAAAGTATTTGTATACAAATAGCAACCATGTCTAGGCATTTTATTTTTATTGGAACTGTGATGCCTTTGCCAATATGCATCTACCTTTCACCACCACCACCACCTTCCTTGAGCTAAGACTTGACTGCTCTAACAAGCAGCCTCAGAGTGTCAAAGAGACCAACTTCTGCAGGGCTGCTCACAACTAGTCCAGTTCTTAAGTAGTTTCTTCAGCACTGGAAAGCCTCCTCTGGTACTGGACCTTCTCCAACCTCTTAGTTTTTAGACTCCCCAAAGGTAAGTTCGCCCAACACAGATGCTACTGCCAGTAAAAGAGTTGAACCAAATTGCTCTGTCTAACATATAAGAAAATGTGCCCACTCAGATCTTGTTCTTAAGCCTTTAAAGATAAACGTTTTGATAGAAGAAAGAAAATCTATTGCAAACTTCTCTCAGAGGTAGGAGTGGATAAATTAAGCTCAGCAGGAAAGGAAGACTTCTTCCTTATTTACATGTTTATAATCATAATAATAATAATGTATATAGTCCGAGCAAGCATGGCCGATGCCTGGTGGAGCCGCCCAGTCAGCTATAGGGGAGTCTGGCTCCGGCTTCTCGCCGCGGCCGCCACCTACCCAGCCGGGCATCGGGCACAGCTCCCTTCTTGCCTCCGCTGCCTGTTCTTCCTCCTCCCCCGCACTTTCTCCACATTCCCTGGTGACCAGCGTTTGGCGGAACCTGTCTCAGCGTTGCCTCTTTGGTTTCCCCGGATAGCCGCAGAGGAGCCGGGCTGAGGTTCTCCCCTCCTGACTCCCCTCCGCCTCCGGATCCGACTGCCGCTGATTTTCGCCACTGTGGGCCCGCCTGCCTCACCTCCCGCTAGATGACTGGATCGATTTGGGAGTTTGGCGGAGGTAGGAATTGCGGCTCTACTTTGCTTGGCTCTCCGAGCCTGTCATCTTCCGTCCATGCCAGTGAGACGCCCCCTCCGATTTCAGCTTTGTTGCCTCCCGTTCTCTGGACTGCTGCCCTTGTCTGCTGCCCTGGACTGCTGCCCGATCTTCCCTTTAACCTGTGGAGAATGGATCGGACACTGCTGCCCCGATGCCTCAGAACTTGTGCACGTGGATGGCACGGCTGTGCCTCGGGTGTCGCCTGCCGTCCCCCCTCCTGACTCTCTTGCTCCTTCCCCACCTAGTTCCTCTCCGTAATTCTAGCTCTCCTGGTTTGTTTTCTTTTCTGAATTGGCCCCCTGTGGCCTCTGGACTTGGACTCGTGTGCACCCCGCCATTTTGGGACTGTCTTCTCCTAACACTCTTGTCCTTAAGCCGCCATCTTGGCAATTCTTTGTCCGTTCTTCCGTCCCCGCTGGTACCTAGCTGGGCGACTTTTCGATCGTCTCTCTCTTCCACGGACCTGCTCCCCATTCTCGATTTCGGCTGATGCCCCTGGTGCCATCACCGTTTTTGTCTCACGCTCGCTCTCCTGTCCTTATCTGCTTTCCTACCCTTTCCTTTCTGTTCTCCCCCTTTTTTCCCCCTCCCTTGCCCCTTTGGTTGTTCTGGTTTCCGCATTTCTTCCGCTTTTTTGTTCACCACTGCCTTACGTTGCCTCATCATGCATTCTTTTTTGCCATCCTCGAGTATTCTCATGTTCTAAACTTTTGTTTATTATTGTGTAGCACTGTGTAATGCTTTGTAACTTATGTAACTTGCTTCTTGCTGATACTCTGTAAAACGCTCTGATGCCTACGGGTCTAGCCAGCGCTATATAAAACTCACCAATAAATAAATAAAACTCATCAAATAAATTATCCATCTTCTTGTCAAAAAGAGGAATGCAGTTCCTATAGAGGGATGAAGGTCAACCAGGAGGTAAGGTGGGGGAGTGCTCCCTGAGGAGCAAGGGCCCTCCCACATCCGAGGGGTGTCATGCTTCTTCATTGGGCAGCTCCTTGTTGGGCTGGCGCTGCAATGCCCGACGGGACCCATGAAGGGGCTCTTTGCCGGAGTTATTTTCTATTTGCCAATGTGAAGAGTGAGGTGTGGTAGAGGGATATATGAATGAAAGTGAGTAGATTGGAGAGAATGTGTAATAAAAATAACTACAAGAGCCCAAAACACTATACTAATTGCTGGGTTCCTTTGTTATGGTTAAAAACGTGGATTAAGGTGAGAGATGGATATAATGGTCCACTACAGCACATGATAGTGTTTGTAAGGAAAGAGAGGGCCAACATGTTTAATGCCTGTTACTGTCTAAAAGATCATGGCATTTCATCAGAACCAATAATTCTTATCTACTCATGTAGGGATGGTGGATCAGTGCAAGTAGATAGTACTATACCCTAAGTAAGTCACAAAAATGTATAATATACCTTCTGGGGAAGAACAAATCACAAAGTATTAGGGACCTCAGTTGTGTGGGCCAGAACGGACGCTCACTGGCCTACTGAAGATCGGTTGTTGGTGATCGCGTCTAGTGGCCGACCTACCCCTTGTTCTGCCGTCTCTTCCATTCACACATACACATACAGAAACATTTTCTCACACATACGCACATGATCTCTTACTTAAACATGCTCTCACCCACAAGCACACATATAACACACATTTAAAACCATCTTTACTTACCAAAGCTGCCCCCATAGGCCCAAGGCATGCTCCATTTTTGTTAGACTAATAGTGAATAATACAATATTATTCACTATTAGTTTAATGAAAATCAGGCAGAAAATAAGGAGTGAGGAGCCAGGGATCCCAAAAACAGTGGCAGGGGTAGCAAGGGGAAAGCCAGGGATCAGAGTTGCTACCCCAGGTGACCCCTAAATGATATCCATGTGCTGGACTTGACTCTGGAACTGATTTTAACAACTGTTTTTAGTCACTTTTTATACTTGCAACTCACTCTGTTCTTCTCTGAAAAGAAGAATTATAGCTGCTCTTTTGCTTCCATTTAGCATACTGTGGAGGTGGGGGCATCAGCTAAATCTCTTCAGCTGTGATCATGTAGAGGTGGTGGCTTTGAGAATAGCATTATGCAGAGTGGCAACTGTGTTGTGCAATGCCTTGATCTATCACTCTCAATTCATACTTCAGGCAGAATTCAGTTTGAATCTGTTTATTAGGTAGTTTTCAACAAACAAAATAATGACACAACCTGTTAGCCTCATATCAGCCAGCCTGGTATTCAATATACTATCTCAGGGTAAGTCAAAAATATACAAAATCTAATAAGGCACGAAAGTGGGCAAACCAAAGGAACACTATGCAGATCTCTAAGAGCAAGAGGAGTACCCTCTAAAACCTACATGGATAGCAGCAACACTTATAAAGAGCATCTTGATAAGATAGAATAAAAGGAAAAGAAAATGACAAAAAAGGAAATCAGATAGAGTAGAGTATACTGAGCAAACTAGGTAAGGTCCAGGTTGACGTAATTGTTGGTAATCCTGTACAGATCCAATCAGAGTATTTCCATATGTGGAAAACAGATCATTTGCCTCTCTGGGTGGTGCATAAAAGGTAGCCACTCATTGCACAACAATCAGATCAGACAGAAGAAGGTGTTGCCTCACAATGTAATCGCTGTACAGTTGTTCAGTAGAGGAATTTGGCATCAAGACCTCTGCAGGAAATATGTAGTGATAAATCATGATATGATCTCCAGGAATGGATCACAAATGTACTCAAATTTGGAGAGCTGGTCATTCAGTTTGTAGACTGATCTCTCAAAGGAGCCATTGTTGTGTCTGCCTCAGCTCAATAAGTTATAATCAATGAAGATGTTTTCCATTGAATACATAACTGGGGGTACTAAAGAAAAACTCAAGCCATTGTTTTGTACTGGAGTTGATACTCTCCACCTTGTTAGTGTTGTGTAGTAAAGCCAATTCAATGAAGGATGAAATGATGCATGTATTAAGAGGCTAAGCATCTCCCAGATTGCCTTCCAGAATGCAGTGGACATGACCACAGAATGCAAACAATATCACCTCCCAGCTGCCCGCATCTCCAGCAACTTGTCAATGGGGCTAAAAGCACCCAACGGAAATGGGCCAGCTTTAACTGTGCTTCAAATAAGCTACTGTCATGGATAAGGAGTAGATGCATCCAATCTACTTCTGAATAGCTTTTTATGGTTAATGCTGATCAGCTATACCTCAGGGATTTTCTCTTTGGTTCTAAGTGTAACTATTTGATGATCCAGCTCCACAGGTCAGAGATTATCTTCTTGAAGGAGCCCCATTTCACAAGGTAATCATGTATAGGTGAGAGTGGCATTCTGTTGGGCAGGGCTTTAAATCTATTGTTAAGACAGATTTTCAGGTGGAGGCATCTCCATAGTTGGTTCGTGGCTAAGTGGAATTCCTCCTGCAACATTGCAGATTCTTTCACTTTTCCATCTGATATGATTTGTTGAATTGTGTTGATGCCTTTAGCGGTACATTCTTGCCAGATGAAGGATACTTTTTCTATGTTTAAGTCTGCATTAGACTGCATTAGATTAGCATGGTAGAGGTGTGGTGCAGCTGCCAGGGCGGCTGACTCCGGAGCGCAGCGCTCACGGTTCGATTCCTGGCACCGATGGCAGCTCAGCCAAGCACCATGCGACTCTGGGAAATAGCTCGCTTAATCTTCCAGACAGCCCCCAGCACCTTGAGACCCGTAGGGGTGATTTGTTCACGCTTTATAAATACCGAGTTCTTAGTATTAAGCCAGAGAGGGGCCCCAAGATGGAAAAAGCTGATCTGTTTAAGATTGCAATGAATGGACCTCCAGATCATTGCTGATGCAAGTAGAATGAGGTTGGGGGATCAGTGGATCCTGTGTGTCTTCTGTAGAGTACCTGGGATCCTTTTGAACTGTTCGTATTATAACCCAGTGTGTAGTTTCAATGTCATCTCGGAAATGATGTGCTAGTTGTAAAAATTGATGAGCAGAGTAATAGTGTTCAATCTTGAGGAGTCATAGCCCTTCAGAGTTTGTTTCTGCATACAGTTTTGCCATGTTCAGTCTAGGCCTATCATCCATCAATATGTATGATTATTATTTGATCCCTGCATCAATGAAACTCAGTGCGGATCATATGATGGAAAGTGGCAGCATGCTGAAGACATAATGCAATCAGGAAATCACTGTCACCTTGATAAGTTGAATTTTGACAATGAGAGTTGTAGGTGCTGCCATCTCTTGAAGTCGTGTTGCATTTGGTCAATTAATGAAGTTACGTTATTGTGAATCCAGGCAAATTTCAAGAAAAGGCTCCATTGTTAAACCCAGTGACAACTTTTCCCCCACAAATCAGCATGCTGTCCAGACTTTTGATATTGGTAAAAACCTAAATGAAACGTGTTCACCAATGGCAGTTTGAGCTTGTTACCAGACAAATTAAGCATCATGATTTTTTCAAGAACTCTCCAATGGATTTAATGAATATAGAACCCACAAATGTATCTTCTGTCCCAGTACATATCTTAGTCCTTGGTGAGATGGTGGATGGCTTATTATGTTCTAATTTGGATTACTCCTCTCTAGCCCTTGATGTCCGACTGCCGTGTCTGTCTTCCAACCATCTCACCCTTTACGAAGATGACATTATTTGAGTCAAGTGTAGTGAATAGATATGATTGTACTGTATTTACAGATGCTAACAATGCCAATAAAATAAACAATGTCAAAGCTAAGTTGAATGATTTGGAAAGTGGGGTGGGTTCACCTGACTTTAACGGGGATCTACAGGGGGAATCAATTGCAAAGTTCACCAATATAGATGGGATACCTGAATTATCTATGTTAAGCATGCTATTATTGATGGAGTCCACCTTTGAGGGTTTGTTGAAAGCCTTCGAACTTCTTAATACACAACAAGCTGGACACATGGAACTACTGGGGACAAACAAACAAGGTAAAAGAGGAACAGTAAAAGGAGTTGTAAGTGTATGTTTGAAGCCCCAAAGTAACGTAACACAATCTCAGGAGGTTTGTTATCCAGATTTGCCCAATGTTTACGTTTCTCATTGTCCTATGTTGACCTATAAATTTGGTGAAAAATATGGTAAAACAGATCAATTTTGTTTATAGGTAAGTTTCTCGTAAAGGTCAGACATTTCTAATGCAGGCTTTCTTAAGGAATGCCAAATGTCAGGGGATATGAGAGGAGCGAGGGGCCTATTTTAAAGAATATCTGCGTAGGGAAAGGGTGTGAATTGACTAGAGTGCAATTCTACTTCTTAGTTAATGAAGCTGAGGTCGAGTTACAGGAAACATGTATTAATTTAATCAAAGAGCCAGCTGACAATTACAATGTATTTAGAGGAGAATTTGTACAATCTTTTCTGGAGAATAACTTAGGCTTTGCTTCAAGCCAGGTAGAGCTATTTGAAGCACCTTGGCATTACCCCGATTTAAAAGGAAAATAACCTATCAGCAAGAGTAATCAACTAGGAAGAAAGATCTTTGTCTGTGTTAAGAATGACATGTATGATATACATGATAATGCCCCCTTACTTTATAGGTTCACCTACATCCGTAACCTGGGGTCTGAGAATGTCTATTTCCTGGATCTATGGAGTGTTATTTATTAGATAGATGTCCAGCCCTGATGCATAGGTCTCTTGATGTGGAATGTTTTTAGGTGCTGAGTAGTGCAGGCCTGAGGGGGTGGAGGAGATCATGCCTGTTTCATTTGGAAGAGCCATGTCTTGAGGTTCCTTCAGAAGTCCATGAGGGAGGAGGAGGTTCTGAGGTGTTTTGGAGGGTCGTTCTGGGTTTTGGATGCGAGGTATAAAAAGGAGCATCCTCCACTTCTGGTCTTCTTGATGTGACAGAGGTGTGCTCTTGCCTGTGACACAGATCGAAGGTGTCTGGTGGGTTGGTAGAAGTTGAGACAGTGGTTGAGGTAAGCTGGACCAGTGTTGTTGAGTGCTTTGTAGGCATGAGTGAGTAGCTTCAACTTATATCTTTCTTGGACTGGAAGCCAGTAGAAATTGTTGAGGTGTGGAGAGATGTGGTTATTTTGTGGGATGTTCAGGATAAGTGTGGTGGCGGCGTTCTGGGTGGTTTGATTTTGGAGTAAGACATGGGCTGGGATTCTGATGTAGAGTGCGTTTCCGTAATCAAGTCTACTTGTGATAAGAGCCTGGGTAACTGTTTGTCTAGTGTTTGGTGAGATCCACTTTAAAATCTTGCATAACATTTGCATGATTTGGAAGCATGAGGGCATTGATCTGTCTGCTTATGGAGGGGTTAGTGTCCAGAATGATTCCGAGGTTCTTGGCATGGTAGGCAGGGGTGGGTGGGATACCAAGTTCAGAGGGCCACCAAGAGGCATCCCAGGGGAGTTGTGGTTGTCAAAGATTAGGACTTTTGTTTTGTCTATGTTGAGCTGGAGTCAGTTGTTTTTCATCCAAGCAGTGACGTTGCTCATGCAGTTGGTGAAGTTTGCTTTGTCAGTTCTGGTTGAGTCAGTAAGGGAGAGGATTAGCTGTGTGTTATCAGCACAGAATACTATATTGATGTAGTGGGCTCTGACAATGTCCACGAGGAGTGTCATGTAGAAGTTGAAGAGTGTTGGGCTTAGCAAAGTTACTTGAGGGACTCAGCTGATGAGTTTCTTGGGTTCTGAGGTGTAGAGGGGAAGTCTAACTCATTGAGTTCTGTCCGTGAGGAAGGAGAATATCCACTTGAGGGCCTGTCCACAGATACCCACGCACTGAAGCTTTCTGATGAGTGACCTGTGGGAGACCATATCAAAAGCTGCGGAGAGGTCGAGGAGGATGAGTGCGACCATTTCTCTTTGGTCGAGAATGCTTCTGATGTCATTGATGCCAGAGGGCTGTTTCTGTGCTCTGGTTGGTGCGTAAGACTGACTAAGAGCTGTCTAGGAGTTGATGGAGTCCTAGGTGGTCTGTGATTAGGGTATTGATGGTTTTCTTCATGACTTTAGCAGGACAAGGCAGGAGCGAGATGGGTCTGTAGCTCCTGAGGGTGTTGGGATCTGCTCTTGGTTTCTTCAATAGGGCATTGATTTCTGCATTTTTCCAGCAAGACGGAAAGGTGGCAGTGGTTATGGAGGTGTTGATGGTAGCTGTGAGCTCAGGCAAGATGATGATTCTTCCAAGGTTGTATATGAAGTGGGGGCATGGGTCTGAGGGGGGCCTGAGTGGATGGTATTCATCAGGATGGTGGTTTCTTAGTTCGAGAGGAGATTTTCCAGTTGCTTAGCTGCTGTTTGTGATGAAGCAGGTATCCAGCTGGTTGTGGGATTTCGTATAGGAGTGCTGTAGTTCAAATGTGTTCTAGATCTTGGCAATCTTCTGTTCGAAGAAGTTGCAGAGTTCTTGGGATTGGATGATATCGTTGTTGGCAGCTACAGTATTGGAGAACTTCTTGACGATGGCGAAGAGTTCTTGGCCATTGTTGGAGATGGCTTTGAGTCTAAGAGTTCGGGCCTTTTTCTTTGCATCTCATTGTTGATGGTAGAGGTTTGTGGGTGGCTTTGTATGTGGATTTTGCTGTGGTGTTTTTGTTGAGCCTCCATTTTCTCTCAAGTTGTTAGCAGTGGTGCTTGGACTCCCTGAGGTAATTTGGGTACCAGCTGCGTTATTTTTTGTTTTTGTAGGTCTTGTTTCTTGTCGGAGCAGTGTGGTTGACGAAGTCGGTGAGCCATTTATTGAAGAGCTTGGTGTTGACATCGAGTGCCCCGGTGTGGTTGGATGGGCATTTCATTAGGATCTTGGTCCAGTTTTCTTGAGATATTTTGCCCCAGCGTCTTGATGATGCTTTGGATTTTTCCGGTGGGGTGGCTTGCTGAGCTGGTATCTTGAAATGTATGCTGTAGTGGTCAGACCATGTGAGCAGGGTCATGTGGGTGGTGGGGATCATGTTGTTGGAGGAGAAAATAGGGTAGAGGGTGTGGTCTGCTGTGTGGGTTGGTCCTTGCATGAGCTGTGTGAGTCTGAGGTTTTTGAGGTTGTCGAGGAGGGCAATTGGGTTGGGGTCTCTAGTGTCTTCCAGGTGGAAATTGAGGTCCCCGAAGAAGATGTAGTTGGTTGATCTGATGGAGAGGGGAGCGATGAAGTCTGTGATGTAGGTGCAGAATTCCGCTTGGAGGCCCAGGGGACAGTAGGCAAGCGTTCCCTTAAGGGTGGCATTGTAGTCTGTTCATATTTTGAAGTGGAGGTATTCCATGAGGTTGGAGGTGGTGCAGGCAATCATGTTTTTGCCGATGATCGCAAGTCCTCTGCCTGGTTTTTGGGTTCAGTCCTGGCGAACGATTTTGTAGGCTGACAGGATGGCTGCGGCGATGTCTGGGTTAGATGAAGAGTGTTGGAGTCATTTTTTGGTCAGGAAGAGAAGGTTGGGTTTGTTGATGTTGAGGAGGTCCCAGATTTTGGTGGAGTGTTTCATGATGGATTGGATGTTGAGGGGCATGGTGGACAGTTGGTGTGGGGTGGAGGTGTTTGGAGTTGGTGGTGTCAGCATTGAGGTGTTGCGGGTGAAATCGCAATGGGTGCAGGACAAAGGTCCTACCATAGTGCCGGGGGATGCCTGGCAGCAAAGTGTTTTCTAGTGTGTGTTTTTAATGTCACAGAGAATGGTGAAGGAGTAGTGGCTGTGTTTGTTGGCTCTGGTGGCAGCTGCAGCTGTAGTTGTGGTGTTGCGTTGGATGGTGGTGAGGCCAGGGTTCCTAGCACTGGGCGTGGTACAGGTGTAGACGGGCGCAGATGGGCTTGACTTTGACATGCCTTCGGTGCCAGAGGCGTGCCCACTTTATGTATCTGCTGCTCAGTCGTGCTGCTGCCTGCATTAGGTAGGTCCTGGGGTGGGCGGGCTTCTGTTGGCAGGCAAATAGGTTAGCAGTGAACCCACCCAGGTGGCAAAACATGAGCAGCAGCAGTGTCACTTGGTCAAAAGGCAGCAATTAGATCAGGCTGGAACAAGCAGGAACTGGAGGCCATTGGCAAGTGACAAGGTAGGTGCCCAGGTGCCTACTAATGCAGTCACACTGCAGCCTGCATTAAGTAGGTTCTGGGGTGGAGGGCCTCTGTTGGTAGGAAAAACGGTGAGTGGGGAAACCCGGGCGGGAAAACCCAGGCAGCGGCAGCGCCGCTTGGTCAAAAGGTGGAAACTGGATTAGGCTGGAACAAGCAGGAACTGGAGGCTACTGGCAGGTGGCAAGGTAGTTGCCCAGGTTCCTCCAGGAATTCCTTGTGGAAAGATGTAAGGCCATCACTGAGGAGGGCTTTACTATTAGGCATGCTCCTGACAATGTACTTAATTTTAGCAGGAAACAGAAGGGAAAAGTAGTGGGTCTCTGCGATCATTCTCTAGCCAGGTCATGGTCATCTCACCTAGATAAATATTTTTGCTAAACGCAATCTATGTGCATAGAAGTTTGTATATTAAAAGCTCAGCAATCTGAAATGTGTCATAAATTGGTGTGCTATCTGCTGACAAAATATGCGTAGTAGTTCTTCAGATCGTCTAGCACTCAACAGTTTTGCAAGAGTCCTACCAGGATGCTCGGCCTTACTGTACTGTACACCTTAGCCATGGCATACTTCCCAATGTGCCTACCCTCCCTATCAGCTAACTCATGAAATTTGCTGAGTTTTACATGAATATCATTTAGGGTATTTTGTTCTTTCATGAGTGCATGTGTCCATTTTAAGATAGCGATCCCATGCTCAAGCTGTGAAAGACTATGGCGTAGCTACATCAAGACCCCAGCCTTTTAACCTATTCTTATTCTGTGAATATAGCCCTTAAAGGCCTCTCACCTGTTTTCAATCCATTCAAAGGATCCAATATTATACTTAAAGTATTCCCTGATAGCAGCAGCAATCTCAACTGTGAACACAGAATCAAGTAGAGACTTGAATAAGAATCTCCAAGGAGGGTGCCTATCTGGAACAGCCAGGTCATTGACCACTGGACAGTGGTCAGAATATGTACGCATCAAGGGTCTCATTTATGGGGGTTTGACGTAAGGTAGCACAGCAAGTCACCTTGCTGCGCTGCTCTACATCTTAGTGAAAGGGCAGGAATGCACCGTATTTATCCAATACGGTGCATTCCTGTCCTTTCCCCCTTCGCTGGCACTGTTTTGGCAGCCTAGCGCCAAGCAGGCACCCTTGCACCATGGTTTCTAGGGTGGCTGTTTTGCCAGCAGGATTGTTTTTGTGCAGGAAAGGGCGCCTTCCTGCACAAAAACAATCCGTGGAGGCTTTTTCCTCTTTCTATGTATGCTGCAAAATGCAGGACACATGGAATGAGAAGAAAAAAAAGGAGAAATAAAGTTATTTCGTCTTGCTGAGCATCACCTGGGGAGGCGTAAGGTTTTGGCGCCTGGTTTACATGGTTTTGTAAATCTGGAGAAGCATTAAAATCCATGGGTGTTGCGTGGGAACACCCACTGCAATGCCCATGTGTTAGACTTGGCGCCTTTGGTGTGGTTTCCCCTGACTTTTTGGCTATCCCTCAGGCATTTTTTGTGCTGTGCTGGATTATGTTTTTGCTGGCTTAGACGCTTTGGGCACCTTGCAACTGCTGATCAGTGTCAAAGTGCAAGTGCTCCCTGTGTAAATTGTTATTACAAATGGTTCTCCCTGATTGGCATTTTTGCTTTACTTGTAAGTCAATAGTAAAGTGCACTTAATGTGCCAGGGCCAGTAAATCAAATGCTACTAGTGGGCCTGCAGGACTGATTGTGCCACCCACATAAATAGCCCTGAAAAAGTATCTCAGACTGCCACTGCAGTGTCTGTGTGCAGTTTTAAACTGCCATGTCGACCTGGCAAGTACACTCACTTGCCAGGCCCCAACCTTCCCTTTTCTTACATGTAAGACACCAGGTAGCCGAAGGTACCCCCAGGGGCAGGGTGCAGTGTATGTGAAAGGTAGGCCATGTACTGGTGTGTGTGACATGTCCTGATAGTGAAATCTTGCCAGTTTCGTTTTTCACTATTGAAAGGCTATCTGTCCCATAGGATAGCATGGAAGATACTTTGTAACATCTTCCAAGTATAACTTCCTAATGGGTCAAGATAGAGGTATAAAGTTTAGGCTCTCTGAACTCAGAAATTAATAACCCATCTTTTAGTAAAGATGGTTTTTAAATTGTGTGTTTGAACATGCCACCTTTAGAAAGCAGCCATTTTCTTGTTAAACCATTCTGTGTGACTCTGCCTGGTTGTCGATTGACTGTCTGGTTTTGGAGTGACAGGGGCTGGGGGTGTGCATTCACTGCAGACAGCCACTGGGGGGGGGGTTGAGGTGTGCCTGGCCCTTCCTGGATGACTCAGAGATGAGCTGAATAGACCTTGGCTGCATTTAGAGTAGTGGAAGGAGTTTTCCTTGCACCTGAATAGGGCCTGTCTCCCTTGCACAATGCTGTCTCCACCCCCTGTGATCATACTGCACCAGTGAGGACAGAACTGGTTTGGACTGGGCTCAGAGACCCTTGCACAAAGAAGAACAAAGACAAAATGGGGTATAAGTAGTGGACCTTAAACCCCAGAACTTTAGATCACGCCTGCACTCAAGAGGAACCTTTGCCAAGGAAAAGAGCTGGAGAGCTGAGAGGAGGAGTGCTGACCCTTTTGCTGTGTGTGGTGTGGGCTTGGCCTGCAGTTGCTCCTTCTGTCAAGGAAAGGACAAAGACTGGAACTTTGCTGAGAAACGTGCTTGACGAAGAATCTCTAAGGGCCTGTGTGTGTTGGTCTCCTGTTCTGAAGCCTCAAGAACTCAAAGACTTCACCCCCAGCTCCCCTGAACTATATTTGCTGCGAGTTCTGACCTGCCAGGAGGTGCCTGTTTCAGTTTTGGGCCTCTGGAGGTTGTTCTTGCTGTTGGGAGCTGGAAGAAACCTAAGAAAAGCAAGAAAAGCAATCTTGGACGCCGTCAGCAACACCGCCGTGTTGCCGCGACCTGCACCGATGCCCGGAGTGCTGCTCGTGGAGTGCACGACGCACCTCCCGGTGTGCACCCCAACTCCGACGCCCTTCGATGCCTGCAGTTATTGGCCTTCCCGACACCAGCACTCACACCGACTCTGTCATCGCCAGTGGCTGCGTCCTGTTATCGCGGCACCGACAACCACTGAGGGTGACTCCACGAACTCACCGACTTCGCATCGCCTCACCGGAACCAACACCTCATCACCGATGCAACCGACTTCCCCTGTCCTGTATTCAACACGTCGCCTCCTCATGGAAAGGACCCCTCGCCTCCCCCGTGGAGCCAGGGAGCCGGCCTCAACCTCTGCACCAATGCCTCACCTCCACGACGCCGTGCATCATCATAGACTTTGTTTCCAGAGGTACTGTTTGTTTGGGGGTCCATGTGACTCCGTGCCCGATGCCGCTCACCTCGCGGTCAGCACCGTACTTTGGATTTATTGCTGTCACGAGGTCGTAATAGCCCCAGGTGGAGCTATTTGTTTCTACAAGCTTTATTTTGGAAATAACTGTTTTTGAGTGCTATTTTACTACATGTATGTTGTATCTTTGTCATTTTGGTCTTGTTGAGTTTAGATAAAGATACTTTATTTTTCTAAACTGGTGTGGTGTCCATTTGTGGTGTTATCACTGAATTACTGTGTGTTTGGAGTACAAATACTTTACACATTGCCTTTGGGATAAGCCGGCATGCTCGTGCCAAACTACCAAGGGGGTGATCAAGGGTTATCTAAAGTGTGTATCCCCCTTACCCTGACTAGAAGCAAGGGTGCCTACTTGGATAAAGGTACCTACCTCTGCCAATTAGAGTCCTCAAGTTCTAACACCATGGAACGCCTCCCTAGCGCAGATTAAGGCAACGCAGCATTTTACACTGCCTTGCCTTACTCAATAACTGTGAGGACATTCAAAGCCATGCAAAGTGGCTTTGCGTGACCTCATAAATATGATTTGTTGTTTGTGTCATCGGAGCGCCCCAAAAAGTGAGGCTACGGTAGTGCAAGGGGCTCATAAATATGTCCCAAAGTCTGATCAATGGACTTAGGGTACATTGCCCCTGGACAACACTAAATAGTTATGCAGTTATGCAGGAGTGCATATCGTGGACAGCAGAATAGCATGCAAATTCATTGCTGTTAGGGTTTCTCTAGCTCCATATATCCAGCAATAATTCTCATTCCATATGCAACAAATTTCACATGCACCAGCAGACTGCCATCTTGGGGTCCTGTCAACTGTCAAAATGAGGGTTTCAAACACAGTCCTAATTATTGCAATGTACCTTGTATTATTCGAACCAGGCTTTTATGACCCACCCTCTATTAGAACACACTCCTCAGAGATGATACACTAAGTGGGCAACACTATACAGGTACCACTGAGTGATTTTATTGCTATCACTGATTATGAACGCTGTAACCATAAATGATCAGACTTTTGATACTGCAACCTTCTAATCTGCCTTATCACCTCACGACCAGCTATACTCTTGAATACAACCTCCCGAGTTCACACACCAGGGGTATTATATCATATACATTGTTAAGCCTACTTACTGACACTTATCTCTGTTTTTTGAAGTGATATCATGATACACCATTCCAGTATGGCCACCAAATCTCATACATACTGAACGACCACGTTTAAAGATGGCCGCTGTACCTGAGACAGACCGCAAGCCCTACCTCCAACATGGCCGCTGGGCTGGTTAGCACTACACACACGAGACCTCCCCACAACACAAACCCCGCCCCCCGGAAGTGCTTGGCGGGACTAAATACGGTGCAGATTCACTCCACTCTACCACCCGGGCCCGGTAGGAGTGGGTAGGTCTAAAGACTTCGTGCTACGAGCACCAAAGTGAGAACTGCTAAATGTATAATTGCGTGTTGTATGTCTCTCTACCCCGTATGATTGTTAACTTCCGCCATCTTTTATCGCTAACCCCTTGACCATTGCGTGCTGTTATGGACATGCCTGGGTCATTTCAGGGGCGCTATGTTTGGCCCCCTGCATCTGTTTCCACTTCTGAACATTAGATGTACACACATGACGCCACGTTCATTGTCTGGGTTACTCCATAAGCGGTATATATGGCCCCCCCTATTTGCTTTCACTTCCAATATTAGATGTATACGCATGATGTCACGGTAATTAGTGTGTGTGACGGTCTTGCGGTCATCACGTTGGGCATTTAACCTTTAATCTCTAAACAACCCAGCCTCCTTACTGCTTAAGGCACACTGACTGAGCCTCAGTCACGCAGGATGCTATTATTCTCGCTAGACCTAGCCATCACGCTTTTATCTATCAAGCGTACCTACTTGATCTCTTTGCTCTTACAAACAGCATTGACTTACAATAGAATCTGTGCTGTGGGTATATATTGCAGGCACAATGCAAGCAGTACCTCCAAGATAAACGCAACCTTAATCATGATCTTGATGTGGCGGCGATGGTCAAGATAAGAAAGTAATTTGTGTTGACATTCGAGGTTCAATTGACCATGTAGGATAGGGAATTAGGAGTTTTTCACTGAATTTATGACTCCCTTTACATTTATTGCTACCTTTCATTTGGTTTCCTCCCCCTTCCCTCATTTATTTTAGTACATGAGGAACCCCTCGTGTGTGTTACCTACCGGGTACTGTATAGCCTGGTTAGTCTACAGTTCTGGGTAAGTCCTTCTGCTCTCTACTATGTTTTATTTTTGCCACAAGGGCTGAAGTTCACGCAAGTTCACCCTGCGCACTCACCGTGTGGCACTCTGTTTTTAACTGGTTTTAACTGTTTTATGCTCACCACATTGTCTAGAGAGTCAGTTTATCACAGGGAATACGAGAGCATTCACCCATCACTGTGTTATTACATTCATCAATTTGATTTATTCTCTCCTCACAGGTAGTTCCAGTACTACCAGGTATCCGACGAGTTAGTCCTATGGTTGATGTGAGTGTACCGCCACAACACCAATTTAGTTTTAGTTGTAGATAGTATACCCCTTGCTTTGGTCCTGACGAATCGCCCGAAGATTATTCAATTGGTGAGAAACATGTTGACCGACCACGTATAAGAGCGCCACCATCTGAGACATAATCTCAGCGCAGCACCTTATACTTTTGTTTTTATTTAGGGTAGGAGACCCTTTGATTAAAGTTGTTTTCGCAGGTACTCCCAACCCTAATTTACATTCACTTGAACATTTATCAAGACACATTCATCTACACACACCAGGCCCCTCACCCCCACTTCACCATACGGCTGTTGGAAAAAGACCTCCGTCAAAGTGCCCCTACTATAGGGAGCCCGTCGGGTATTGCACCGCCAACCCGACGAGGAGCAGCCCGATGATGAAGCATTACACCCGACAGGGTGTGTGAGGGCACTATAAATCCAATACATGGATTTCCAACCCTGAACCATTCCGGTCAGGTTCGTTTAATTTCCCTGTTCATTGACTCTCATCCTTGAGGAACAGCATATCTCTTTTTGTCGAATACTTTCCTCGGGCCTTTATGCTGGACCTATCCAAAAGCCCTCTGCCCCCCCTTTGATCACTGATTTTGGCACGGGTGCCCCCGTGGGACCTTCTTTGGTGGGTAAACTTCCGCTGTCCCCCAATAGATCATCTTTACACGGCTTGAATTGAGCCAGTGTTTTTAGAGAATAAAATACCTCCAACCATCTATCTAGCACGCTTGAACCTCACACCATGGAGGGACAAGGTCTGAGCTATGGAGATGATATAGCAGCAGAGATATTGAGGGCACCGTCTATTTTGGGAGCAGAGGAGGTGCAGCAACAGGGAGCCAGTCGGAGGACTGGCAATCCCTTTCATCTATGAAAAGAGAATGGGTCAGGATTACCTTACATGGGGCCCTCATGACCGGATATCTGAGGGCCAATATTGCACCAAATGGGCTACTTATCAAGAACTTCCCTCGGATTTTCCTTGAGGATGGCGTATTTAAGACAGAATGGTCCCAAATTTCATGGAAATGTACACGGGACCTACTCATATTGATAATCAATACAGCCAAAAGACTAGCAGACGATCTATTGGCAAGGATCCAGATAGCAGAAAGTACTTTGAAAAGTGCCACCCCACAGACTAGCTTCAAATCAAAGCTGACAGAACTTAATAATGAAATTGCGGAACATAAGGAATACCTCATGAAACAAAAAGTAGTTAAACTACAGAAAGATATCCGCAGATTTGATAAGGAGAAAGTCTACCCTTACTTGAAACAGGATTTTGTTCCCCCAGAGATGAACAGCATCTCAGACCCAAGCTCTAATTCCACCAGAAGGGGCTCATCCAGTAACAGTGATTCCAGCACAGAGAACTGGAATAACAACTATCCCAGGAGAGGTGGCCGACAAGGCTTTCAAGGGTTCCCCGTGCCACACTACCAGGGACCAGCATATTGGCAGTACCCCATGTTCCCTCAGGGCCCACAACCCTTTGGCCCTCCAGGCATGAGCCAACCTTTTTAGGCAGAGGTTGGGGCAAAGGGCGCGGGCGAAGAAGAGGCAATCAACACGACAAGAGGGTACAATGGGAAGAACCACAACAACATGTGGTGGAAACCCGGAGCATCACCAAGAAGAGAACCTGATTGTAAACCTATCTCCCAAATCTCTGACGGAGATAGAACACAGAGTCCTCCAAAAAGGGTTGGGTTTTGTACCCACCCCCAGGATAGATAAATTCAAACAACATTGTGAATTGCAGCAATTCTTTCGCAAAGTACGACTGAGAGCTTTCTTTGACGGGACGACTTCCCGAGAGGTTAGTGACGCTGGCCTTCATAACCCTTCTACTTTTACCCCCAACACCAGTATGGTACCCAATGAGGTCATCACGTTTGAACAGGCTGTCCTTAAGGACTTGAAGAGGGAATCTGACAATAGACAACACTGCAATATCACCAATGAGGAGTTGGTGGCTGTCAGATCCCTGGCAAATGACACTTCCATCACGATCAAACAAGCCGACAAAGGCGGCGCCACAGTAATTATGGCTACCACTGACTATGACATTGAATGCTTAAGACAACTGAGCGACCGGCGGTACTACACCCCCATTACCAGTAGTCCAGTGACACGCCTTACCACGACTATAACTGCGTTAGTCTATGCAGCCGAAACCCAAGGCTGGATAAGCAAGAAGGAAGCCGACTTCCTCATGAAAAAAGACCCCAGGACCCCCTATTTTTACATCCTACCTAAAATACATAAGGGGTCACACCAGTACCTGGTCGTCCCATCGTATCCGGTATTGACTCCATACTGGAACCCTTGTCACAATTTTGTGACCATTTCTTGCAACCTTTGGTAAAACAAATACCATCCTACATACAGGATATCACTGATGTATTACGCCTAGTCTCGGAATTCCAGCCGACTAGCGACATTGATCTCCTCATCACTCTAGATGTTGAGGCGCTCTATACAAACATTCCACAGAGAGCAACCCTAGATGTGATAGAGGAGTGACTTAGCTCAGCACCTTGGGACTCCCCCACACCACCCAGCTTTATTCTTGAGTGCGCAACTTTGGCACTCACCGAGAACTTCTTCGAGTTCAGAGGCCAGCTCTACCACCAGACGCAAGGTACTTCCATGGGGAGTACCTTCGCTCCCAGTCTAGCCTGCCTGTACATGGCGGCCTTTGAGGGTGAGCTGATCTTCCATGATTCAAATCCATATCGGTCAAACGTTCGCCTATGGAAGAGATTCATAGACGACATCCTGATCCTCTGGTCAGGTGACGTGACATCCTGTGAACAATTCTGCGTATGGATTAATACACTGAACGCATACCTGAGATTCACGAGCACTATCTCCCAGAATCAGATTCCATTTTTAGATCTCACGATCAGACTTGAAGAGGGTAGTTTGACTACCGCGATGCACAGAAAAGCAACAGATCGCAACAGTCTGCTGCTCTTCAGTAGTCATCACCCCCGTGCCTTGAAAGAAAACCTCCCTTTGGGCAATTTCTCAGGGTGAGAAGAAATTGCAGTAAAGTTGAAGATTACAGAACTGAATCTGAAATACTGGCTAAAAAACTGGCCTCACGGCAATATCCCCAACGAACTATTGCCCTGAGCAAAAAGAGAGCTAGGAACAATAATCGTGAAGCGCTCCTAGAACAGAGAGAAAAGACCCCCAGCGACACACTCACCTGTGTGACCACCTTCACACCGGGATCCAACAGATTGAGTAAAGTAATCAGGAAAAACTGGGGAATACTCAACACTGGGGCCATGACACTGGATTTACCGCGCTTCGCTTTCAAACGCTCACGCAACTTGAAAGACATGCTAATTCACACCAGACCCAAGACAGTCACACCAACTGTCCAAAGAACTTTATGGGATTTACCACCGGTGAAGGGACATTACCCCTGCGGGTCTTGTCTGGCGTGCGCTTCCACCTCGATATATAAATCCATTACTTTCTCCAACAGTTTTACTTGGGAGTTGCGGGCCCACACCAACTGCAACACATCAAATTGCATTTACTTGATTAACTGCCCCTGCAATCTACAATATGTAGGGATGACCACTCGTCCCATCAAGACACGTGTTGCTGAACACCGGAGCAACATCCGTTGTCAAAGAACCAACACGAAAATGTGCTCCCACTTTCTAGAACTACGTCACTCACCCGACTCATTAAGATGGTTGGTCCTTGAGACATTCACAAAAATCACCAAACATGCCCTCTTTTTGATTGAACAGAGATGGATACACCGATTATCCTCACACACCCAAGGATTGAATGACGATATACCTTGGAGTGCGCTGAGGATATGACCGACCACTGTTAATATTCGTGACTCCAATCATTCAGGGCACTTTGTCCAAACCAACCTATCATCCATCACAATGAGTGTACCTTGTATTATTCGATCCAGGCTTTTATGACCCACCCTCTATTAGAACACACTCCTCAGAGATGATACACTAAGTGGGCAACACTATACAGGTACCACTGAGTGATTTTATTGCTATCACTGATTATGAACGCTGTAACCATAAATGATCAGACTTTTGATACTGCAACCTTCTAATCTGCCTTATCACCTCACGACCAGCTATACTCTTGAATACAACCTCCCGAGTTCACACACCAGGGGTATTATGTCATATACATTGTTAAGCCTACTTATTGACCCTTATCTCCGTTTTTTGAAGTGATATCACGATACACCATTCCAGTATGGCCGCCAAATCTCATACATACTGAACGACCACGTTTAAAGATGGCCGCTGTACCTGAGACAGACCGCAAGCCCTACCTCCAACATGGCCACTGGGCTGGTTAGCACTACACACACGAGACCTCCCCACAACACAAACCCCGCCCCCCAGAAGTGCTTGGCGGGACTAAATACGGTGCAGATTCACTCCACTCTACCACCCGGGCCCGGTAGGAGTGGGTAGGTCTAAAGACTTCGTGCTACGAGCACCAAAGTGAGTACTGCTAAATGTATAATTGCGTGTTGTATGTCTCTCTACCCCGTATGATTGTTAACTTCCGCCATCTTTTATCGCTAACCCCTTGACCATTGCGTGCTGTTATGGACATGCCTGGGTCATTTCAGGGGCGCTATGTTTGGCCCCTGCATCTGTTTCCACTTCTGAACATTAGATGTACACACATGACGCCACGTTCATTGTCTGGGTTACTCCATAAGCGATATATAACGCCCCCTATTTGCTTTCACTTCCAATATTAGATGTATACGCATGATGCCACGGTAATTAGTGTGTGTGACGGTCTTGCGGTCATCACGTTGGGCATTTAACTTTTAATCTCTAAACGACCCAGCCTCCTGACTGCTTAAGGCACACTGACTGAGCCTCAGTCACGCAGGATGCTATTATTCTCGCTAGACCTAGCCATCACACTTTTATCTATCAAGCGACCCTACTTGATCTCACTGCTCTTACAAACAGCATTGACCTACAATAGAATCTGTGCTGTGGGTATATATTGCAGGCACAATGCAAGCAGTACCTCCAAGATAAATGCAACCTTAATCATGATCTTGATGTGGCGGCGATGGTCAAGATAAGAAAGTAATTTGTGTTGACATTCGAGGTTCAATTGACCTTGTAGGATAGGGAATTAGGAGTTTTTCACTGAATTTATGACTCCCTTTACATTTATTGCTACCTTTCATTTGGTTTCCTCCCCCTTCCCTCATTTATTTTAGTACATGAGGAACCCCTCGTGTGTGTTACCTACCGGGTACTGTATAGCCTGGTTAGTCTACAGTTCTGGGTAAGTCCTTCTGCTCTCTGCTACATTTTATTTTTGCCACAAGGGCTGAAGTTTACGCAAGTTCACCCTGCGCACTCACCGTGTGGCACTCTGTTTTTAACTGGTTTTAACTGTTTTATGCTCACCACATTGTCTAGAGAGTCAGTTTATCACAGGGAATACGAGAGCATTCACCCATCACTGTGTTATTACATTCATCAATTTGATTTATTCTCTCCTCACAGGTAGTTCCAGTACTACCAGGTATCCGACGAGTTAGTCCTATGGTTGATGTGAGTGTACCGCCACAACACCAATTTAGTTTTAGTTGTAGATAGTATACCCCTTGCTTTGGTCCTGACGAATCGCCCGAAGATTATTCAATTGGCGAGAAACATGTTGACCGACCACGTATAAGAGCGCCACCATCTGAGACATAATCTCAGCGCAGCACCTTATACTTTTGTTTTTATTTAGGGTAGGAGACCCTTTGATTAAAGTTGTTTTCGCAGGTACTCCCAACCCTATTTTACATTCACTTGAACATTTATCAACACACATTCATCTACACACACCAGGCCCCTCACCCCCACTTCACCATACGGCTGTTGGAAAAAGACCTCCGTCAAAGTGCCCCTACTATAGGGAGCCCGTCGGGTATTGCACCGCCGACCCAACGAGGAGCAGCCCGATGTTGAAGCATGACACCCGACAGGGTGTGTGAGGGCACTATAAATCCAATACGTGGATTTCCAACCCTGAACCATTCCGGTCAGGTTGGTTTAATTTCCCTGTTCATTGACTCTCATCCTTGAGGAACAGCATATCTCTTTTTGTCGAATAAGATAAACTGGATCAACTAAAATAATTTATGAGGCGCAACACATTTACGCCACAACATTGCTTGCATGCTATTGTCGGGTTTGGGGCCTCAACTGGAGGCTAACTAGCAGGAAAAGGCCAAGGCTGCGACTGTCAAATCCATACAAAGCATTACAAATGCCTAAAAACATTACTGGTGATAGATATTACATTAGCAACTGAAAAAGGGAGGTAAGACATCATATTGTTGGTTACTATTTTGTGTACCATGTAGAGACAGAGTATAAATGTAGCCCGTTGTGCGCAAGGGGCTGCGATGACTCTAATGGTGGAAATGGTGAGCTGAGAAAATGCTCCGATTGAAACAAGTGATAGTGGGATCAGGGTATAAACGAGACCCTAACGTGTTCTAGAACATTTTTTAAGCTGTGGGATACAATTTCTTCCCCCCTTCACTGGGTATATGACAAGTGGGCTTTACTCTATCTGCCAGCTAGAATGAGGATGAACTGCCCACAGTGGGTTTTGTCTTTTGAAAATGAATGTTAAATACAATGTTGTGCATTTTCCTTTGGGTTGTGATCATTTTGCAGTTCAAAGGAAAAGGGTTTTAAGGTCAATAATTTTAAAATATGCAACTCTTATCAGTCTGAAAGTTCTAAACACTATTCTCTCAAAAGATATTTGATATTGGAGTAGCTTTGGGGAAGTATATTAAGGAAGAGAAAAGATTATTTTCAGATTATTGATTTTATGCTTTTATGAAGGATCATACCATTTGGTTTCTTTTGATTTTATGCACAGAAAATGATACATTTAATTGACACATGCATTCTGAATATATTGTAAAGTGTTCTGCCTACATCTTGCCATAGTGGAATGGTTTCATTAAGTATTTTGCACTTTATTCAATGTATTTCTCTCTTGTGGGATTTTCTTTCTTTATTTTTGTTTATACTGATGCCTATTTAAAGTCATTTCTTTGACCTGTTTGGGAAGACTTTGTTCTGACATTTTTTGTAATTTTATTGTATTTGTAATTACATATTATTCTGTAATTTATATGAGAATGTTTCTAAGAAATAAATTAAATAAATCATAATATTAATTAGTAATGATTTAAAACAAACACAGCTGAAGATGGTGTGAGACCCTGGAGCTCTTTTTTCTGTTCTTTAAATCCATCACTGACAAGTTCAGCTTTATCTATTTAAAATGCAAGCCAGCACATTTTTGTGACAGTATCCCAGAATGTTTCATGGAGCAGTGGAAACCTTTTGAAATAATACGGGGGTAGCAGAATTATTCAGTGAAAATGTCCAATACGTGCCCAGGTCGATTTCTTCATTCTTTCTTGTTATATTTGTATTCGTTTTGTAGCTCTTCGCCAACAGAAAACTGAGGGCCACTTCTTCAGCTGTAACAAGAGGTCAGAAACCGTTGGAGCGCTCTGGTCTTAAATGGTGGCAGCCCTCCAGTGGAAAGTGTGAATCTTACTGATGGTTTGATCACACTATACTCATTATTTCAGAAGTATCAAAACTAAAAGAGGTAACACAAATCTATAAGCAGATTCAATATTCTCAGGAGAAATTACCTTTAAGATTTGATTGTGATATGAATGCCTGCTTTGTTTCGTGAGAAAGAAAATTTCTAATTAGATTGTGTTTATCCTAATTAGATAAGGTACCTGCTGAATAGTTGGCATTGGCCAGTGCAAAGTTCTAGGCTGTAAAAAACTGATTTTAAATTATGGGGGAAATATTGTGGCCTACGACTCAAGAACTGACACAGATGCAGCAGAATGGATGGCCTTCACCTGTACTGGTGCCTTGCGATGGGCTAGCTATTTCTATTGTCATAATCTCTATTTGATCACAGAATTGTACTTTATGTGGATAGCTCAGTAGGTTGGCTTTGTCACAGAGATCTGTTGGTTACTTGCCGTTCATAAGTTACAATCCTTCTAATATAGTACAGTGAGCTATGAATTGACAACAATGAGCAGCATGCAAACTGCAAGGCATAGGTTTAGAACCTTCTGGTTTTTTCCTCAGTCTTTCGCTACTGAATGGATTTGTGTGGGTAGAAATAAATTGTTATTAGTAAAGCCAACCCTAAACACTGTTTTATGTTTTAAATCCAGAGTTTGTGCTTTTTCAGACCTACCGCTCTTAAAATATACTGCCTACCAATACGGATGACATGTGACTCCTACACCGTATAGTCCTCATTTTCTGATGTAACATTTTCTACACATTGATTTACACACCTGTGTGATTCATTGTCTCTGTATAATGTGTGTGATGTAAAGTGCTCTGACACACTACATTGGTATGAGTAGTGCTATAAAATAAATTAAATACATGTGAGAGAGGAGCTATAGAGAGATGAGGGGAACCCCTGGTAGTGATGAAATCCATGGAGAAGGAGATCATTTAGGGTGCCAATAATGATTGTCGCACCAGGTGCCACCAGTACTAAAGCCGGCCTGGCTCCTCCCATCTTCAGGCTAACTTCACAAAGTGTCAAGTCCAGTGTGGCTACATCTGTTGAATGATACTACTGTTTACAGAATATACCTAGCACTAAACTGCGGTAGTAAAAGAAACAGAAGAAAGAGTTTTGACATCTTGTTCTCAACATGGCTGCCCTAAGACATCAGACTTGTGGAATGACTGCCTCCACGTTGAGATAAACAAAATGGGAGATATCCTTGGAAGGTGTTTTTTTATTCCCCTCAGAGGAAAGAGTCATGGTTTAATTTGGAATCTTTTTTTCTCTTGACACTTTGGGCCCAGTTATCATGGAGGGTGGTCGTAGCACAATGGCTTGCATTGCGCAGTGACAAAACTCATTCTTTGCGATGCAAGGGTTTAAAAAAATCTCTTGCAGTGCAAAAAGACGTCTCAATAAATCACAAATCAACTGCCTTGTTAATATTAAAGTGTAAAGAATCAGTTTGCAACTCATTGTGGAAAGCAACAAATGTTGGAACTGAAGCCTGCATGGGACAGACATCTATACAAGCATTCACATTTCCAATGTTGCTGCATTGCAACCACTGTCCTTGGAAGGGACAGGGTTAATTAACAGTGGTACATTGTGTTCTTTTTTTCTTTACTTCAGCGGTCTCAAGTCTGTGCACTGCGATTCTTAACAGCATTTACAAATCACATATGCTTTTTCCAGTTCTGCCAAGTATCACGCAACAGACGTGACACTAACGCATTTCAGTGTGGTGTTCCGCATCACCGCACTGAAATGCATTGTCACGCATTTTAATGCCACTGACTGCACTCTGCTGACAGCGCCGGCTGAAACTTGCAACGTAACGCCAGGGTGCTAGCGCGCGTGCCAGCGCCTCTGACACCTGTGTGCCTGCTGCTCAGCTCCCCGCAGACTTGCCAGCAGGAAACACTTAAAAGATCCGATCGTGCTCTGATAGTGCTACAATGTTACAATCGATCTGCCAGGCCGCCTGCATAATTGAAACAAAATTCCCGAGCGGGGCCTGCCCTCTCAGTCGTTCCGTTAGCTGTGGCGCCAGCGCCGTGTGGGGGAATAAATGACCTCACGTCCTTTGCAGGAAGGAAGTAAAGTCTGTCAGAAGCGGCAGCCGGGGACTCCACGCAGACTGGAGTTAACTTGGAAGACTGCGCGCTGTGCTGAGTGCGCGGTATTACCCGGCCGGCGTTGCCGGACCACCACAGCGGGACGGGGCACTGCAGCATCAACCTGACAGACTCACTGTCTGTCTCATCATCATGGCCGGCCGCCGCGCGGCATCAGAGGCATCGGGCGCTGCGAGGAGACTGCTGCATGTAGTGCTCTGCGGCCGCCGACAACCACATGCGGCTGGGTCCACCGCCGCGGCCCCGGTGCTCAGAGAGACAGTAGTGCCTGCCAGTGCCACAGTCACTGGACTGTCCGAGGCTAGTACAGAAGAAGTTCACAACAGTAAGTACTACTACTACTATCTTTGGTCACTGAGGCAGCCTGCCACTGTGACTGTAGTGTGTCAGTTGTTACCTAACCTTGTTGTCTTGTCACACAGGAGGCACTCACATTGATCTTAAGTGACGGTGGTGGTGCGTGTAGTTTTTGCCAGGGCTCTCAGTGCTCTCTCTCTCATTCTGTGGGGGCGGGGGTGGGGGGCCTGGGGTCCGTCGTCACGACTCGCGCGTCATTCTCAGAGGCCCCTGAGTCCTCTCATCATCCTCCAAATTTTTCAGGCATATCGGGCGGGGCCCTGCTACTGGCTGGCAATAAACTTGTGTACTTTACTAGTTCGTGTTGTTTTTCTGCCGGCCTGGCCTGCAACACACTGACTGGCACAGCTGTGTTGACTAACTTGAGGCAAGCTCCTCTGCTCACACAGGCGGGAGCACTAGGGTTAGTGCCCTTCCCTTTCTGGTGCTCTGCAGCAGTTTTAAGAACTTCTTGGCGTTTCTTGTTGCTCAAATGGCTGTAATTTTCTGCTATTTAGAAGTTTCCCTCGTCTTCATTGCATGATTTTTAATCGCGAGAAGTGTCACTCATAGTCGTTGAAATGTCACTCATAATTTCACTGAAATTATGAAAATGTCACACATGGCAATTTGAAACCTTGGCAGCTATGTTTTTCGTATATTATGGATCAGGACTTTGCGTTCTCAAAGTTGGTTGCACGGGATTTGTGGGTGTAAATACTTTTTTTTATCACTAAGCCCCTTATGTTTCGTTTCTTCGTACACAGATAGATAAGCGCAATGATAAAATGGTTGGTTTTGTTTTGTGTGATTGCGGTCTGTGGAATACGGCAAGCACAGTGCAAAGAATAACAACAAAACAACTTCAGTACAGCATACATACATTATTAGCTGTTTTATCATATTTTTCCCATCTCAGATTAAGCTGCCTAGAAGATAATGCTGGAATTCTACTTCCTGCTTCCACAGAAATGCTTTAGCCAGAGTGGGGACATACTGTGCAATGAAGATGCGCTCCTTTAAGTGAGGCTGTAGTGCTAATACCGCAGTGCTGCTGCGTAGCAATGTATACTTTGAAGGGAAGCAATGCTACTTATTAAGTTATTACACCCACTAGGGCTTTTCATTCACACAGTTTGCATTTTTCAGTCATCAAAAATATTACGAGCAATCCAGAAGTTATGTTTAGTTTGATGAGCTTGAGTGTGTAATAAACTTAATTACAATTATTTTCTTCCGAGTCAGCAAGAACGCATGGAGATAAATCACTTACGCATGCAGCAAACACATTATTTAACTGCTTGCTGCTTAGGAGACTTTTATTACATTAGTATGAAGACGTTAATCCTGTGAATGTATCCGACAGGCAAAAACACTGAGATGTAGTGTGTAAGCAACACAACGTGCCTCAGTTCTTTTCAGTTTTATACGGCGCGAGCACGGCACCGTTTGGAGCGCTTTAAATGAGCACCAGTTACATTACACAGTCATTTTGTTTTATAGGCACGGGACAATTACGTGATTTGTCCACAATCACAGGATGTTGAGCCGACGCCGAGACTTGAACCTGGTTCCCCGTTACAAAGTCATTTCAACCAATAAGGGGGTCATACCACGGAAAGTGCACGGTTGCTGTTTAGTTTTATACTGGTTCGAAATTTTGTAGAAGGCATTTGTAGCAACACTCGGAGCAAAACAAACATTTGCACTGGTCGAGTGGTGCAAAAAGAATAGATTCGGTTCAAGACTTACAAAAATTGCCTAGAAGCAATTTGTTGCAGCCCTGCTTTAGTTCATTTTACTTGGGGCCAGATGTACGACGGATTTTTGCATGCGCAAATGGGTTTTAGACCCGTTTGTGCATGCAAAAAACCGGTGGGCCATGTACTAACCCTATTTTGCTAGTAGCTAATTAAATAGCGACTCGCAAAATAGGGTTAGCGACTCGCTATTAGAAAGGGGCGTTCCGAGGGTTTCCCCTCCTAATAGCGAGTCTGAACCCTATATAAGAATGCTCTGCGACCGCAATTGGGGTCGCAAAACATTCGCAGTTTACCACCCTCTTGAAGAGGGTGGTAAACCATTCGCAAAGGGGAAGGGGTCCCATAGGGACCCCTTCCCCTTGTGAATGGGAGGGCAACATTTTTTTTTCCGAGCTGGCAGTGGTCCCAGGGACCACTACCTGCCCTTAAAAAATGAAACAAAAACATTTCATTTAAAAAAAAAAAAATGCATCCCGTTTTCCTTTAAGGAAAACGGGTTGCATTTAAAAAAAAAATGCTTTATTTAAAAGCAGTCCCAGACATGGAGGGCTGCTGACCCCAGCAGGCCACCATCCCTGGGAGTACCAGCCACTCCCAATGGGGTCACAAATTGCAACAGCCTCATTAATATGCATGAGGCATGCAATTTGCGACCCCATTGGGAATCGCAAACAGTGTCTTAGACACTGTTGTACATTGGCAATTGCGACTCGCAATTTGGTGCAATTTGCGAGTCGCAATTGCCAATGGTCGTACATCTGGCCCTTGATCTGGTCATTGGTGGTATTAATCTGCCTTCAACTTCCATGTCTTAGTAGGTGCACAGTAAATAGATATATGTATTGAAGATAAAGAGAACCACTTTACCTGGGCTAAAAAATAAGTGAATTTGAAAAATTGAAGTAAACGATTAAATATGACATATGTTGAGGTGAAAATTATAATAAAGGCATACACTGCTTGGTGTTTTGGTTTGGAGAGGTGCAGGAAGGGCTGGTTCAGATACAGTAGCTAAAGCATGCTTGGAAATATAGCTCTTATAAAGAACAATCAGTAGTAACAGAGAGCAATGATTTGTGCGCAAGACAATGGATGAGGCTGAGCTCAGAGAAAGGACAGTACAGCTTTGTTTGCCCAAGGGAAGTATGAGGAAAGACAGCGCAGATGCTAAACTTGGTTTCATAATAACTTACTTCTGAAATTAGGGTAGAAGAAAGGCATCTCCAAGAAGCTAGCGAATGACCTAGAACACTGGGGTCAAGAAGACTTTACTGATACTTAGGGCCTGATTTAGATCTTGGCAGGACTCCCATCGGCTCTACGCGGCGGGGTTTACCTGCCGGGTCCACCTGCCCTATTTAAATGTTGGCTGGCTGATCCGCCGTCCGCTTTGACAGAGTGTTTTCTGTTGCGTAAATGGTTCACAGCTGTCGATGCAGTGAATCCTCTTCTGGCTAATATTACTCTGTAGCCATCAGAGCCTATTTAGATTTCAACAGTTGTGCTGGCGTTGTTCTAGCGGCGGATTGCTGATGGAGTGATTCCGTCATGGAACGTGTACATTATTGCACTACTTCTGTGGTTTTTGGATGGATGCTAACATCACACACCTGATTTATTTGCTTTCTCTGTTTCTTGAAACCTTTTTTCTTCTTTCATGTATTATCATGGGGATCTAAAAATGTATTTCAGTTCTTATTTTTTTTATAAGGACAGGGAGGAGAAATCCAAATTTTACAGAGGAAGAATTGTCAGTCATGGTGGATGAAATTATTAGAATAGAGCCACAATTGTTTGGAGCCCAAGTACAAAATACAACTATAGCACAGAAAAGGCAAATGTGGACTAGAATAGTTGACAGTGGGAATGCTGTGGCAAACAACCTGTGCACAGAGGAGGAAATTAGGTAGAGGTGGAATGACCTGGGTGTGGGGGGGAGAACATTCCCTGGCCTCCATGTGTCACCTGGAGGCCCAGAGGACTGGTGGTGGTTCTCCCAGCCCTCCCTTACAACCTTTTCCCTGGGAGGAGAAGGTCTTGCAGATCCTACATCCTGAAGGCTTGACAGGAATCCCTGGTGCAGTGGAGACTGGTAAGTTATTCTTTCAAATGTGTCACTAAACCTGAATATCGTTTTAGCTTTTAGTTTAGCTGTTGCTAACATGTTTTCCACCTTTTGGAAACATGGAAACATATATATATATGTGTATCTTTTTGCTAGGTCTTGTTTGTTTATGTGAATGTATGCGGTTGTATTTAAGATTACAGGTTTCAATATCCATTGCATTTCACATGATGTAATAGTGCTTGTAAATAGCATATTTCATATATGTGTTTTATATTGTAAATATCAGTTCTTTTTACAGCATAATTTCACTAGGTATGTTTAATTTACAATTTTGCAAGTGTTGTTAATGTTTAATTGAAATGACTATAACTACCATGAAGCCTTGTTTTTGTTTTGTGAAAATAATATTACAATGTTATCTTGCTCATTCTCTCTTTTCTATCACAATTTTCACATATGTTAAAGTGTTATGTATTTATCAATCTCTAGTTTGTGCTATGTTTTGAAATGTGTTTGGGGTTAATTTTGTATGTTTCCCATCCTTGTTATTTTATTGAATTGATGTTATTTATTTCACAAATCAAAGGTTGTTGTCTTACATATTTTAAGGTATGTAATTTTGTATGCTGAATCAATGTTTTTACAATGACTAAAGCATTATATCCTTCTAAGTTGTGTAATTGTCAGATTTATAGCCTGGTAGGCCCTGGAATAGTTTCTGTCACACTTTTCCTTGCTACAGTTTTGTGCTGAATCTTTGGTATATTTTATGCAAACTTTCTAATTAATTTGATCATTTCAGGACATTGTTTTACCTGCTTTTTTGAAGTAGTTTTGTGTGTAATTTAAGCTGTTTGTGTAATTTATTATAATGCCCCTGAAAGGTACAATCATCATATTAATTTTAATTTTCCTTTTAGGTTGCATCATTTTTTGCTTCAAACTCATTTGATGTATAGTCCAGACTTTTATAATATATACATATTTTTTTTAATTCATAATAGGTCCAACACCCAGTACTTGGACAACCATCTGCCACTGAGGATACCACCACTGCAGACCAGAAACAAGCCTTCAGTGAGGACTCCTCTCCTGCAAGTTAGTATGATGAGGAACTGCCTGGTCCATCTGGTCTGCCTGGGCAGACCGTTCTGACTCGCCCCACACCTACACCTCCCACCCCAGCTGTTACCACACCTCAGCCTATGGATACCTTCACTTGTTGTATGCAAACCATTATCACCCCAGGTTTGTGTCCCCCAGTCCTGGCTGCTGTTGATCCAACACCACCTCCACCTCCAGTTCAGCCAGGACCAAGTGGGATGGGGCACACTGGGTCATGGGCACAGGGTAGTGGGAGTAGGGGTCCTGGGAGGGAATCAGTGGGCACGCAAAGTGAGGCCATTGGGTTCACTTTCACCCAGGCCACCGTCCAATAACTCTTGGGATCCCTCCATCAGCCACAAGAAATGATGGGCCAGGTCCTGACAGAGCTCTGGGAGGTGAAACAGTTGCAGAGGGAGCACAATGAACAGAAGGAGATTCTGAACTTCAATTTGGGCTCCCTGACTGGGCTGCTGCTTGATATTTTTACCCATGTGTGCAGGGATTTTCCAGCAACATCTTCCCTTTTTTGTGGTCCAACAACATCTGGGCCAACTACATCTGCCTCAGCCACAGAAAGGGAGGTCCTGTCACAAGAGGAAACAGCTGCACCCACCTCAGTCCCTGCAACTGTGGATCCACAAGCTCCCCCAGGAGCGGACATTCTTCCCGACTAGCAAGAGAGGATGGCAAGACCTCCACCACCATGAGCAAGAGACGCAAAACCTAATTTCCTCTAGCATGAAACTAACATTCACTCTGTAGACTATTTTCTGGACACATTTACCTTTTTCATGCCAGTTGCATTTTGGACATTGGATTACAAACAATTTTGGCTCTTCAATATTAGTTTCATTTAACATGATTGACTTATTATGTTTTTTGTTTGGTTTTTTGTTAACATCCTGTTTTAGTTCATTTGGTTTTATTGAATAAAATAAATAAATAAATAAAAACTACTGTTGTATTTATTTTCTCAATTTGTTCACTTTTTTTACTTTCATCATATATTTTAAAAAGTTAAAATAAAAAAGTTTGTTTATTCATAAATAAAGTCCATGCAGGTAATAGCTTTCACATATTTAAAAGATGACAAAAAAGATAAAAAACGACAAATTTAAAACTAGGATATAATTTAATTGGAATAAAGAAATGTTGCTCGTATTTTCCTAATGCGTTATAATCCATGCATGTTAAAAGAAAACCATGCCATCTTTAGTTTTACAGTTCCAGACCTTGTCACCATGGAAGATCGGGAGATCATCCAAAAAATCTGATTAAATAGGGAAACTCTTATTGATGGATGTCATCAGCTGGACTCAGATCTTCTTCCTCACAATAGGAAACACACATCAAAAACATCATTAGTGAAAATAATGGCAGTACTCCCTTTTGTGGCCACAGCGTCATTCCAATACACTATAGCAGTATCTGGCGGAATGTCACACCCAATTTTAAGTGATGTGCTACAAGACGTTCTTCCTTCGGTGATGACACACATCAACAGCTACATACAGCAACACAAAATGTGGATTTAGCCTATGTGAAGGGAGATTTGTATGCTTCGGGTGACCTACCACATGTGGTTAGAGTAATTTAAGCAGCACCTATAGCATTGGTGGCAACAATCAATAGAAAAAAAGTCTAATGCACTCTTAACAAATACAATTCAATCACTGTGGAAGTGGTCTTTGTATAAGATCTGTACATCCAAAGTGTGTGTGTCTTTCACAGGATCAACCCATGCTAGCTTTGCACTTTCCAACAGCAGTATATATATGCAAATGTCACAATGTTGAAATGTCCAAATGAAGATGACATGGTGAAGGAACATAAAACAGAGTAAATCAAAAAATATTATTTTTGCATTACATTAAAAAATAGACATATCACAAATGACACATTTTGAGGACACATTTTCTAAAAACAATCAACGCTAAACATTGTAAATAAACACAGTAGTCAATGTGTCAAAACTTAGGTCAAGAAACATCATTGCCCTGGATTTACCTTAACTTGCCCTTTCAGAAAAATGTTTAGCACCGACTTTTATTCTCATTGGATTAAGAGTTGGTTTTAAATGTAATGTAATAATTTGTGAATATATACTTACACTCATGTAAAGAAGTTATCAATAACACTTGACGTAAGTCAATTCCTTCCTCTTCACCACTATCATCTTCATTTGGCATTTCAACATCCTCACACGGTGGCTCATCATGGTCTTCTTCCTCTGCAATGTATGGGATGTTTTGTCGAAGGGCTATGTTGTGTAACATGCAGCATGCCATGGTGAATTTGCGGACCTTATCAGGTGAGTAGACTAGAGGAGGGCTCCACCAGTCTTGTTCAAACATCAAAATCTGACTTTTAGGATCCCAAAAGCCCACTCCACTGGCCTCCGTGTTCTTCCATGGGCCTCATTGAAGTAGACTTCCCCTGGCGTTGTTGGATTCCTCAGCGGGGCTAGCAACCATGGTCAGTTAAGATAAGCTGAGTCTTCTATATAAAATGAAAAATAAAAATGAGCCAAACAATTACGTACTATTTTTAATCATTAGACTTGCATTTATCAAATAATTGTATTGACAGATTGTACTTGCCAACAAGCCGGGCCCTCTCAGGTCTAAGTTGTGACATGTGCAGGGGTTTGGTGCTGATCGGTAGTTCAAAGGAATCAAGTGTTGATCCTGGAAAACGTGCCCACATGCTTATGATGTACAAATCTGATAAGCACACAACTCGCACATTGATGGAAAGGAAGTTTTCTCGATTGCGGTAAATGTGTTCTCTGTCGTGTGGTGGCACCAAGGCAATATGTGTGCCATCAATTGCTCCAACTCCATGTGGTAGGTGACCCAAAGCATAAAAGTCTCCCTTCACATTTGCAAAATCCTCTATTTATGGAAACTGTATAAAGCTGTTGATGTGTCTCATCATTGAAGAAAGAACTTCTTTTAGCACACCACTGAAAGTTGTTTGTGACATTCCATCAGATACTGCCACAGTGTATTGGAATGATCCTGTGGCCACCAAATGAATTACTGTCATGATTTCGACTATTGGTGTAATTGATGTGGGATTCCTATTGGGAGATAGAAGGTCTGGCTCTAGCTTATGTCATAAATCAAGAATAGTTTGCCTATTTAAGCTGAATTGTTTTATAATATCCCGTTCTTCTATGGCGGCAAGGTCTGGAAATGGTTTAAAAACTTGAGACTGTCGTCTCCTCACTCTCCCTGTGAGAGTGTCTGCATTCAAAATAAGAAACATGTTGTACATTTTTGCAAACATGCTTTTCAAACAAAACACACATTTTATCTAGTTTAAAAAATACTTTTTCTTAACATAATTATACACGTAAATTTTTGTAAAAATTGTTTTAAAATGACATTTTTACATGTGTATTTTATTTATTTTAAATGTGCAAATAATACATTTAAATGTATTATTTACACATTCTGATTTTCTTTAAAAACAATTATCATCGAAAATACAGTCAATAGATGTATAAACAAAACCACACAAATATTGCATTTAACCACAGTAACACGCTACCTAAAATTTTTTGAGAAAACAAATGAATAACATTAGCATTTTGTATATGTAAACCATTTTGCTGGGGGTGATACACTTAACATTCACAAACACACTATTTTATAATCTAAAATGGTGGGCGCCTGACCTCACCATCAGGACAATTCGCAATTAGATGGCCATCGGTGGAAGTTGACCAGGTAGTGGGTGGGAAACACCTCAACGGACACTGCCATAGGCTAATGTGTGTGAAAGCAACGTACGAAAGCCAATGGATGTATCTGTCTAGTTGACAATTGCGCATGCAGTGTAGATGTACGTGACATTTAAAAAAAGCTCACTTACCTTCTAAACCTGCAGCCAACAACTCCTCCTCAACTTTTGCTGCTGTTTCCGGGCTCCGAGAGCCATGATACCAGGAAAAGCAGGTGACAAGGCCCCAAACCTTTCACCAGAGGAGCTGGAGTTGCTGGCTATGGAGGTAGTGCCCCTGTACTGCCAGCTGTGTGCCTCACCAGAGGAACAGGTACATGTTTAAAATGAAAATGTAATTCTGACTAACCTGGCTCTTATTTAAACATAGGCTAGAATGTCCCTTTTAGTTCTCGAGTGAAGTGTAGTGATTTAAGTGAAGCTTCAGTTCTTTTTATATTGCATAGCAAAATTATGGTGTGTATTTTTAAACACATTATATTTAGAAAACACCACAACATTAGCATGTGTTGTGTGTTTGTTGCCCTATTTATATATATATATATATATATATATATATATCACTGCACCTCATAAAATCGTTCCACTTCCAAACAAAAATGAGTGCAGACCTCCGATAGTGCATAAATTATTTATTGCATAAGTCTTCTGCCATTACGCGTTTCGGCCGTGCAAGCGGCCTTGATCACATGACAGCTCTCACAAAAGTGTCCCGCTTTTTAAAGTGCTAGTGCCACATACAATCATGAACATAAACAAAATACTTGCGACTGCTCATTGCTACTTGCATGAATGCTTATAATGTTATTTAATTAATGAGATGGCATCCTATTTGATTAAAACCTGTAGTATTAATCACAATTTTAACAATATAAATATTTGCGTAAATAGTCCCCTGCCTTCATATATAACACAGTATACATGCTTGAATGCCATGTTTAAGTAATGATGTAAAGTTCATGAATTATGTTGAAACTTATAAAACAAATACAGAAAAAATATTTAGTGCTTCCCTACCGTGGAAATGAAAATAAATCTACATATATTAAATATTAAAAACATGTGCCTAAAATTGTGTTATGTACAAAATATCAAAGATACCAATCTCATTATTGCAAAAATTACTCGTATATTGGTTTATCAGATGAGCTCTCATATTGCTCTTTCTAAAACAGAGTAGTCCACTGCCTTGCATTTTCACTCATTGCATAATGCCTGTTTTGCACTACAGTGGACCCCTATTTAGTCTGTGATAACTTGATAGAGTAAAAGTGCCAATGTGCTACAGTACCTATGATTAAAGTGCATGGTGCCGATTAAAATACAAATGTAGAGAGAACTGGAATTCAAGTTATTCAGATGTGCAAAATTAGCTATACAATAATCAATTCAATTATACTCAGTAGAAATCACCAGGTTATATGAGGAGTCAAATAGTACCGAGAGAACAGTTGTATGAATCATTATACTAATCATAATAGATAAATAAACACTGAAAAAACCTTGTTAAAAATGACCAGAAATAAAACACATTGATAAAAATACCCTATGTAAAATAACCAATCATTAAAATCAAGGCTGACTCAGGATTCAAAATTGTATAAAGTTTGCATTAAAATGATTTCATACCCTTAAATTCATAATAATGTAGGTTGACAAATGTACCGATAGTGCTCAAAGAAGACTTAAACAATTATAGGTAAGTATGAAGATCTTCTGTAGTATTGAGCCCGCCCGGGTGTTTAGAATCGAACTCTAATATATAACTGGTCTCCAGGCGTCTCAATTTTGCTTCCCTATCACCCCTCTTTTTAAAATGGGGATGGCTTCAATGGCAAAATACTTAAGATGCTGTGGGTTGCTATCATGTACAGACTGAAAATGCCTAGCAACTGGGTAATTTTGATCTTTGTTAATTATCGCCCTAATGTGTTGCAAAATGCGTTTGTGGACTGCCAGTTTGGTACTTCCTATGTATTTCAGATGACAGTCACATTCCAAGACATAAACAGAATATTCAGTCTTGCATGTTAAATGTTGCTTGATTTCCCTTACTGTTTTGGAAAAAGCAGTTGTAAAAGTTTTCACATTGGTACCAAACTGGCAGGCCTTACATGATAGACATTTAAAAAAAACCTTTCTTATTGTCAACCACATATCCTTGCGGCCGCTCTCCTGACTATTATTGACCAACATATTACCCATACTCATCGATCTTCTGAAAGTGATGGAGGGATTTGAGGGCATCTGGTCACCTATCACTGGGTCATCTTGGATAAAGTGCCAATTGCGTCTTATGATACTCCAAGAGCCATGATACCAGGAAAAGCAGGTGACAAGGCCCCAAACCTTTCACCAGAGGAGCTGGAGTTGCTGGCTATGGAGGTAGTGCCCCTGTACTGCCAGCTGTGTGCCTCACCAGAGGAACAGGTACATGTTTAAAATGAAAATGTAATTCTGACTAACCTGGCTCTTATTTAAACATAGGCTAGAATGTCCCTTTTAGTTCTCGAGTGAAGTGTAGTGATTTAAGTGAAGCTTCAGTTCTTTTTATATTGCATAGCAAAATTATGGTGTGTATTTTTAAACACATTATATTTAGAAAACACCACAACATTAGCATGTGTTGTGTGTTTGTTGCCCTATTTATATATATATATATATATATATATATATATATATATATATATATATATATCACTGCACCTCATAAAATCGTTCCACTTCCAAACAAAAATGAGTGCAGACCTCCGATAGTGCATAAATTATTTATTGCATAAGTCTTCTGCCATTACGCGTTTCGGCCGTGCAAGCGGCCTTGATCACTATGACAGCTCTCACAAAAGTGTCCCGCTTTTTAAAGTGCTAGTGCCACATACAATCATGAACATAAACAAAATACTTGCGACTGCTCATTGCTACTTGCATGAATGCTTATAATGTTATTTAATTAATGAGATGGCATCCTATTTGATTAAAACCTGTAGTATTAATCACAATTTTAACAATATAAATATTTGAGTAAATAGTCCCCTGCCTTCATATATAACACAGTATACATGCTTGAATGCCATGTTTAAGTAATGATGTAAAGTTCATGAATTATGTTGAAACTTATAAAACAAATACAGAAAAAATATTTAGTGCTTCCCTACCGTGGAAATGAAAATAAATCTACATATATTAAATATTAAAAACATGTGCCTAAAATTGTGTTATGTACAAAATATCAAAGATACCAATCTCATTATTGCAAAAATTACTCGTATATTGGTTTATCAGATGAGCTCTCATATTGCTCTTTCTAAAACAGAGTAGTCCACTGCCTTGCATTTTCACTCATTGCATAATGCCTGTTTTGCACTACAGTGGACCCCTATTTAGTCTGTGATAACTTGATAGAGTAAAAGTGCCAATGTGCTACAGTACCTATGATTAAAGTGCATGGTGCCGATTAAAATACAAATGTAGAGAGAACTGGAATTCAAGTTATTCAGATGTGCAAAATTAGCTATACAATAATCAATTCAATTATACTCAGTAGAAATCACCAGGTTATATGAGGAGTCAAATAGTACCGAGAGAACAGTTGTATGAATCATTATACTAATCATAATAGATAAATAAACACTGAAAAAACCTTGTTAAAAATGACCAGAAATAAAACACATTGATAAAAATACCCTATGTAAAATAACCAATCATTAAAATCAAGGCTGACTCAGGATTCAAAATTGTATAAAGTTTGCATTAAAATGATTTCATACCCTTAAATTCATAATAATGTAGGTTGACAAATGTACCGATAGTGCTCAAAGAAGACTTAAACAATTATAGGTAAGTATGAAGATCTTCTGTAGTATTGAGCCCGCCCGGGTGTTTAGAATCGAACTCTAATATATAACTGGTCTCCAGGCGTCTCAATTTAGGAATACGTTCAGGCACAGGAGGAGAGTAGAAAAAGATTCCTAACCAGAGGGTATTCCAGGGATGTTATTAGAATGGCTGTAGACAAGGTTAACAAGAAAGAGAGGGTTGAAACATTAACAGCTAGATCCAATCCTCGCATTTGCAGTCAGGAGCAGAGCGTACAATCAGCACGTCTCATTCTGACATATAACCGCCAACACAAAGCCCTACGGAAAATAGTTAATAGAAATTGGGCTTTGGTTCAGAATGATTCGGTTTTAGAGGGCATAGTTACCAATAGCCCTAAAATCACGTTTAGAAAAGCTCGCTCCATGAGTAATTCCCTCGTAAAAAGCAGCCCTGAGATTAAATCCATGACAACATGGCTTAATGCGAGGAATGGTTTTATCAAATGTGCCATTTGCAAGGCCTGTAAATATGGGATAAACAGAACATCTTATACAACTCCATTTAAACCTAAGCCTGTAGTCATCAACAAAAAACTCAACTGCAAAACAGAATATGCAGTATATGTGCTGGAGTGTTCGTGTGGCCTGCAGTATGTGGGTAGTACCAAGCTGCAGGTCCACAAGCGAATACTCCAGCATATTAGGGCCATCACTAACAATGATGAAGCCTATCCGGTGGCAAGACATTTTAAAGCCTCACATAATAACAACTTGGAGGATCTGAGATACTTTGTTATCGATACAGTCTTGCCTCTCAGACGAGGAGGCAACCGTGAGTCAATGCTGAGGAAACTGGAAACTCACTATATACTAGAGTTAGATAGCAAAACTCCTAACGGTTTGAATTCCAGTGAGGATTTCTACACCTGCCTGTAATTATCATGATTCATCATGATTATTGTGCCTGTATTCATCATGGATTTTATGCATTTAACCTATTTTTTATACATCTCGTGGGTTTACATATGCTGCCTCAATTTTTTACATTTTTTACATTTTTTACATTTATACAATTTTAACAATTTGTTGTTCCATTGTTTTAGCTTTCACACAATGGTAATTTTTAATGTCTTATACCAGGTTTCGAAATCACGGCCGTGAGGGAACTGGTGGCAGATTAATTTGTTTAAAAATCATACACAATTGTTTCAATTTGACATAGGCCAAGAACAAAGCCCACTAGGGCACAATTTATTACTTTTCCTTGTTTCTTTGTTTTGGTCATGTTTTTATTATATTATAAACATTTCCATATAGTGAGAAAGTGCGGTATTCAAACTCGGCATACTCACTTGTTCAGGCACATAAGCCAAAGCAACTATGTACAATGGGATTTTAGAAAATGATTTACTGTTTTCTTTTAAGTCTTATGTGATGTTGTTTTTAGCTTGTTTTTAGCATATTTTAAGCTACCTTTTACTATGCTATGCCTGTCATCTATATATATTCATGTATTTATTTATTTATTAATAATTATATGAAATGTGGTTTTGTCTGGGGAAACGTTTCTCGATACATTACTATACAATGACACAATATTGCCCATGATACAAGGATGTAGATACATTGTATCTGTTCTTCTATGTCTATGAACGATTGTTAAGCACTGGCACTTTAAATAGGTGAAAGCACCACATCAGCGCGTCATGTGATCAAGGCATCGTGGATGCCGAAACGCGTAATGGCGATGGTGCAGGGTGTTTGTTTGGAATAAATCACACATTGCACCTCAAAGGGTCTGTTTTCGTCTGTCCAGAAGTGGATGTTGTGGGGCGAAGTCCAGGGATATATATATATATATATATATATATATATATATATATATTATCTACTGGTGGTCGCCAGTAGATAGTTATAGTTAGGACCTATTTTCCAGAGGAAATTCACAACATTCTATTTGAAATAACTTTGGCGCCGGTTTACGAATCTTCTCGAAATTCTCAAAACTCGTGGGGCGCTCCGGTATGCTCCTATTCTGAAAGTTTCAGGGTGATTCGGCAAGCGGGGGCCGAGAAAAAAGGGGGGTCCCAAAACGTGTTTTCCCCATGCAATTTTCCATAGGAACCTTTAGTCGCAGCTACAGCCCGAACTGCTGAACGGAAATACACCAAATTTGGCAAAAAGGTAGCCCTTGGTTCAGTGTCGTGCCTTTTGGTTAAATGGTGTAAATCCGTTCAGTAGTTCCTGAGAAAATCAAAAGTAAAACCACATATATATCTATGGCCGCGGAGGGTCCGCGCACCCTGAGTGCACCCTCCCGATCACGAGCTGTATGCTAATTGGCTGTCAACACTACAAACCAGGAAGTGTTGGCAGCCATCTTGTTCCTCGGTAGAACCGAGGCACAGAAACAAGTGCGCAAAACGCAAAAAGGGGGCAGGGTAGAAACACCCTGACCCCCTAGGCCTGCTTAGGGAGTCCCACAAGGACCCCCAGGGCCCAACATTTTTTTTTTTTTTTTTTTAAATTGGCGGGATGCGCTTAGGATGCGCGGATCCCGCCGTGAAAAAAAAAAACGAAGCGCGGGCTCCCGCGCTTCGTTGTTATTTGGCCCTTGGGTGGGCCAAGTCCCGGGGGCATGCGGGGTTTATAAAAATAAGGAGTGGGGGGCCTCTAAGGCCCCCCAAGCCCTGGGGACTGCCACCCCCCCGGGGCTTTCAATTAAAAATGGTGCGGGAGGGCACTCGGCCCTCCCGCAGCCCCAGGGACCGCCACCCCCCGGGGCTTCTTTTTTAATGAAAATTACCTGTGTGGGGGGCTCGAGCCCCCCACACGCCCGGGGACCACAACCTCCCGGGGAACTAAAAATTTGAATGTGGGGGTCCGTTTCGGACCCGAGGCCCGAGGACCACCACCTCCCGGGGCTTTGCACATGTTGGGAGGGGGCCGCGAGGCCCCCTCCTGGAGCCCTTGATGGCCCTGGGGATCGCCACCCCCAGGGCCGGCTCCTGCAGTGTCCCGGGGTGCTCACCCCGGGACACTGTAGTTTGCTATGGCAGGGCGGGAGCGTCGCGGCTCCCGCCCTGCCATAGCAAACTGCTTGGTTTTGGAAGAGAGGCAGAAACCTGCTCTCTCTTCCAAAACCAAGATGATTGCTTTCCACACGGGGAGCTGCATCTTAGCAGCTCCCCATGTGGAAAAGCAATGCGGCTCCCGAGGGACGCGGGGAGCTGGCGGGACCGTGGGGGGATTGGGGACCCCCCCAAGGTCCCCAATGGAGGGGGCCAGCCCCGGGAGATGGGGTCCCCGGGGCTACAAGTGGCCTGAGGAGGGGGGCAATGCAGCCCCCCTCCAAAAGATTTTTTTTTAAAAATAAGGCCAAGCCCCGGGGGATGGGGTACCCGGGGCCGAATAGGGCCTCGGGAGGGGGGCCACGCGGCCCCCTTCCAAATTTTTGGGTTTTAAAAAAAAAAATTAGGGGGCAGGCCCTGGGGGATGGGGTCCCCAGGGCAAATAAATTACAAAAAGAAGGGGGGCCACACACCTCCCCATCTTAAAAAAAAAAAAAGACCGGCATCACGCCGGAGGCCATGCCCCCTCCTTGCAGCACTCTGCAAACGCGCCCCCTTGCGCGTTTGCAGATGGGGAACGAATTCCCCTTGAATTCTGGGGGTCCCTGGGGGCCAACTAGCCCACCAGGAACCTCCAGTATGCGCCAGGGGGCTGCGTTGCAGAGAGGTGTTCTGAGGCCATGCCCCTTTTTACACCTCTCTGCAACGCAGCTCTGTGGCGCTAATGGAGGTAGCTGGTGGACTAGTTGCACCCCAGGTACCCTCAGGATTCAAGGGAATTAATCCCCGACTTAAAACGCGCCACGGGGCGCATTTGCACAGAGGTGAAGGGAGGGGGCGGGGCCTGAGGTGACATGTGTGCAAACATGCCCTGTGGCGTGTTTTAAGTTGGGGGATTAAGTCCCCTTGAATCCTGAGGGTCCCTGGGGTCCAACTAGCTCACCAGGTACCTCCAGTAAGCGCCACAGAGCTGCGTTGCAGAGAGGTGTAAAAAGGGGCGTGGCCTCGGACCACCTCTCTGCAACGCAGGGCTGTGGCGCTTACTGGAAGTACCTGGTGGGCTAGTTGGGCCCAGAGACCCTCAGGATTCAGGTGACCTAATCCCGCAGAATTAAAACGCGCCACGGGCGCGTTTGCACAATGGTGAAGGGAGGGGGCGGGGCCTCAGGTGACATGTGCGCAAACACGCCCTGTGGTGCGTTTTAAGTTGGGGTTATTAATTCCCCTTGAATCCTGAGGGACCCTGGGGGCCAACTAGCCCACCAAGTACCTTCAGTAAGCACAACAGAGTTGCGTTGCAGAGAGGTGAAAAAAGGTGCGTGGCCTCGGAACGCCTCTCTGCAACTCAGCTCTGTGGTCCTAACTGTAGGTACCTGGGGGGTGATGTCACTGACCATGTCATGAGTGATGTAATATGTGACGTCATCAGCAGTGCATTGCGGGGGCGTGAGTTATAGTTAGCTGAACTAACTATAACGGGGGAATTTCACAGGTTTTGTACGAGTGCAATGTCCAACTAACTATAACTGTCCCTAAAACCTATGGTTTTTTCAGTGAATATATATATATATATTTATATAGATATATATAGATATATATATATTTAAAGAATTGCATGTGAACTCTACAGAATTTAGAAAAGGTATTTATTTTCAATACAAATTAACAGATATATATATATTTATATATATATATATATATATATATACATATATATATATATATAGATATATATATATATATATATATATATATATATATATATATTTCTGGGTTAGGGCTCCTTCTGCCTTCCCCCGCCCTCTGCAGAGGATCGCCAATAGTTGGTGGAGCATGCCAAACATCGAAATTTCGCAAAAGCACAATAAGGCGATCACTCAGAGGTCTGCAAACACCAGTAGTTGATTTATTCCAGGTTACGCGTTTTGCTTGCACAGCAAGCTTGGTCACACAGTGATTCATGGGAAAGGACTGTCAATACATACGAAATGCGGAAATCAAAGAAGGACAAAAAGGTAGATGCCTTACTACAACCAAAGTGGCATCCATTTTGTAATGTGTTGTTACTACAAATAACTGTAAACCAAACTGTCAAAATGAGTTTAAAAGGTGTATTCCGGCATACATACATTTCCAAAGTGGGTCATAGGTCCTGCCAGTGAGATAAAGTTAAATCACATTATCAACAAGGAGACTAGGTGCGATAAATGTCCAAATGCTCATATTACAATGGAGACCCAAAATTGTGCAGCAGCCATATTGTAACATTGAATTTTCAAATCATAGTGCATACAGTTCAGCATTCATATACTGCTATCGCAATATTCTCTGTATTAATTCTACATTCCACACACAACGGCAATAGTGACGTATTATTGCAGTCCTAGAGATGTCCCTATTGTGAAACATAATATAAATAGTGAATTTAAATGATTTCACTTGGCAAAGTGCCTGAGGGACCCTCTACTAGCAGAAATACTGCTCTGTTAAATAGAGCCGTACTGTTTGGTAAGGTGCTAAATTGTGTCCTTACCAATAATACAGGGTCCGAAAAAGACAATACCTGAGGTAAACTGTTCTGGCAAAAGCATCCAGATGAACTATCCACCGGCACCTAGCCTCTACATTTCTCCATGTATTTCGCCTTCCCCAGTACATCAACACTACACCCAGTAGTCCACCAAGGAGCAATTGAAAAGTATGTGTACGTGAAATAAGAATTTGTAACTAAAGCATAGACATAAGACTGAAGAGAAAATAAGGATAAACAGGTCTCTTATCTGTCTAGTCGAGCCCTCCACCATAGCGATAGAAGAAAAGGGTAGGGGTGGATTTCAGTAAAGGTGGTGCTCAGATTCTGCCCCTTCCTTTTCTCCTGTGTAAAAAAAAGAGAGAAGAAAAAACATTAAAATCCATGAGTGGTCTCATACTTTGGATTAAAAACTTCTTTCAAAAGCAAAAACAAACAAAGTTGCGGGGTGTACAGTATTCACAGTAAAGACATATATTACAAAAGGAAGAATTTTACAATCTATTGCAATTTGTTATTCAGGTAGATGAATACTCATTTCTACATCTTGATTAAGCCCTTCCGGATTTTTAGTTTGGAGGTTAATTATATGCCAGGATTCTTTTTTGCGCAGTTGAAGGACTCTGTTGCCCCCTCTCTGTGTGTGTTTGATCTGTTCTATAGCAAAAAACGTAAGAAGGGAACTGTTTGAGAGATGGTACTCAGCAAAGTGTCTGGCCACTGGGTAATGGGGGTCCTTGTTCATAATGGCCCTCATGTGTTCCAACACCCTTTTCTTTGTGGCTAAGGTGGTACTGCCTACATATCTTTTCTTACATGGGCATTCAAGGATATAGATGGTGAATATGGTGCTGCATGTGAGAAATTGTTTTATAGTTCTTTCTCCTATCGGGGTAGGGTAACTCTTCCTCATGGAACTATTTCTACAAGCCTTACAGTGGCCACAGGGGAAAAAGCCTTGAAGGTTGATCTGTGTGTTCCTGCTAGTGTTGGTAATGTCCCCTTTCACTAAGAAATCTTTGAGATTCCTCCCTTTCCTGTAAGTAATCTGTGGTCTCTCCTGTATGGTGTTGTCTATGATAGGGTCACTGGTTAGAATATTCCAGTTTCGGGTCAGTATTTTGGATATTGCCTTGGACTCCTTATTATACGTGAGGATCACTCTGGTTGTGGTGTCTTCCTCAGTGTTAGTTTTGTCTCTCAGTGTGTCCTCCCTTTCAATCTTGTCAATTTTGTTTTTCGCTCTATTCAAGACCCAATCTGGGTACCCTCTTTCTCTGAATCTTGTCATCATGTTCTCCTGTTCGTTTAAGAAACTTTCTTGTGTACTACAGTTCCTTCTCGCTCTCAGCAGTTCACCAAATGGAATACTCCATTTAAGTGCTTCAGGGTGACTGCTGAGAGCGTGCAGGAGGCTGTTTCCTGCTGTCTGCTTTCTGTGGAGTCTTGTACTCATCCTATTGTCTAAGACCGCCACCACTACATCCAGGAATTCAATCTGTTTATTGCTGATGGTGTAAGTCAGCTTAAGGTTAAAGGTATTGTTGTTTAATTCTGTGATCATGTCTATAGCACTTTCCTCACTGCCCTTCCATACCACGAAAAGGTAGTCTATATACCTGTACCATTTTATCACCTTATTGTGAGCGGGGTCTTGCCTGAGTTTTTTGAGAACTTCCTCCTCCCATACCCCCAGAAAAAGATTAGCAAAACTGGGGGCAAAGCAAGTACCCATCGCAGTTCCGAGGATTTGCTTAAACATGGTACCATTGAATAAGAACATATTGTTAAGGAGACAAAATTTCATGAGTATTAATAACATTTCGGTATGCTCCAGGTAACAGATTTCTCGTGTGTTAAGAAAGTGTTGGCAACACCGGACACCCTGTGAGTGCTCAATAATGGAGTACAATGAGTTTACATCCAGGGCGATCATCTGGTAATCTTCTTCCCATACAATATCTTTGATTTTACCCAGGAAGTCTTTAGTGTCTCTTATGTGTGAGGGAAGTTTTTCTACATAGTCACGGAGAAAGTGGTCAATATATTTAGAAATGTTTTCAGTGACACAACCAATGGAGGATACAATGGGTCTGCCAGGAGGTACTTTGGGATCCTTATGTACCTTAGGTAACAGGTAAAAAATGGGAGTTCTGGGGTAATCACATTTCAGATAACAATATTCTTCCCACTGCAGGATCCCTTTGTACTCAGTGAGTATATTCCACACACTTACTATACTTGCATTGTACTCATGTGCATCGGTGGTGACATATAATCTAGTATCTGTTAGTTGTTTGGTGGCTTCAGCAATGTAAGCTGCCCTATCCCAGAGTACAATGTTACCACCTTTGTCGGCGGGACGGACGATGATGTTCTCATCCTCCTTCAGGGAATTGATAACTTGCCATTGTTTTTTGGTAAAGTTAGTGGGATCAGTGTTTCTATTGCATTGGCGTTTTCGGAATTTAATAAGATCTTTGGTCACAGTCTCATGGAAGGCATCGATGTTATTGTGTGACATGAGTGGTAGGAAGACGGATTTCGGTCTAAACTTGGTATTGGCAGGACGGTCTGTTCTGGGAGTAGTTTGTTCCTCAAAATCATCAAGACCTGATTCTTGGCATAAGTCCTGCATGGCCGTAAGTGTTTCCCTGTCTCTTATACTAAGAAACGTGTTGTGATCGCTTACCGGTCTTTCTTCAGGAATAGCTGATGTACATTTTAAGCTGTGCCATTTTTTAAGTTTAACCTTCCTCACAAATTTAAACATATCTATTCTTGTCTCAGGATAGTTAAAAGAATTGGTCGGGCAAAAGGAGAGTCCTAGACAGAGAGTGCATTTTTCAAACATAGAGAGAGGTCTGTATGATAAGTTTATGATAGTTCTATTTACCATATCGTCTTCCATCATTTCTGATTCTTCTGGCCCATTTGTCTTGTTCCCATAAGCCGATTTCCTCGTCCTCTGCCTCTTTTGTTCTCTCTGTCGTTGGAACTTCCTTCTTCTCCAGTTCCTTCCTGGTTTCTTCCTCGTCCCCTGCCTCTTCCACGTCCTCTCCCTCGCGTTTTCGGTGGTTGGACAATCCGAGGTATTTCCCTCCTTGTCCTCAGGACCCGAAATTCGTCCCAAAAAGTCGGTTGGATTCTTTGTCCGTGTTCCCTTGATGTATGTGGAGTTTGTACTAGGCGTTCTTCCACTTCAGCATCACTGCTTACTACGGAATCCGTTCTGCTTATGTTCTTTGTCTCACTTTCAAGGGGTTCTCCCAGTGACAGTTTTTCATACAGATGATCATATTTGTGTGAGTAGGTTAATATACGGCCACTCTCGTAATCTATGCAGTTGCGATGGAGTTTGCGCTGCTTATGTGCTTTAATATCCTCTTCGTAAGTTTTCAATCTCAATTTGAGGTCATCTACAAATTTCTTTATTAAATCTTGTTCTTTGTGATTCTTAAGTTCTTCTTCCAATGTTTTCAATTCTTGTAAGAGTGAGGCCCTGTCCTCCCAAGCATACTTAACCAGGATGGTTAGCATTTGTTTAGAGCTCTTTGCTGAATTTTCTGACCATTCTTCAAGCATCCTGGGATTGGTGGATTCGTACGAGGGAGTAATATATATACGTAGTCCTCTGGGTACCATATCTTTTTCTATGTAATCTTGTAGTGAGATTGCTTCCCACCATTTAGATGTTTCTGATTTCTTGATCTTCTCTAGTCTTCTGAGTTTATCTTGTAAGGTGGTGTCTTTGGGTTTAGTTTCTGTTCTTACTTGTCCTTTGTTGGGCACTCTGGCAAAGAGAATGAGGGCAGCTGCCCTCCTCTGTGATTCTTCTTCCATCTTTGTGATATTCTTTCTTACCTGCACACCTATATGCAGAGAAAATGTGGACTTCGTGTATAACTGGAGGTGTCCTGGCTAATGCACCTCCCCTCACAACTGCAAGGTTCCTGCTGCTCGAAGTGTCAATAATATTAACCGCGTGCTATACTTGCCAGCACGATCTCTTTAGGATGTCCGTAGTCAGTACTGAGGGTAGGAAGTTGTAATTTACGCGCAGTGTCCTTACTAGTTACTTTACTACAGGAGAAATCCCCCGTAAGTCTGCCTTGAACCAATGTATTGGTACTTGATTTGGGCAATAGTGCTACGTACTGTTTATCCAAGATATTTAAGATATTTGATAACAGAAGTAACCAAACGGAAAAGACCAAGCCGCAAAAGGTAGAAGGTAAAAAGTACAAAGTGAAAAGTGTCAAATGCAAGCGGTAAATAGGCAGAGTTTGGGAGCGCTCTTTAGCACTTCCTCTGTGCCCGCTGTACTTGTTATGCAGGCTCCGTGACCTGCCACAGACAGGGCAGAAGGTGAGAAGGACACGCGTCCTTCGACCCGTCTCTCTCCCCCTCCCCGTACCACCGGGCAGCCCCAAGCGGAGTCCTTATCTGCACAATTCAGCGCTTCTTGGGCTTCAATTTCGCTCGCAACTTCCTCTGCCTATATTCTTCGCCTTACGGACCCGGATGCTTGCCTCAATCAAGCTGCATACCACGTTGTTTCCTTCAAATGCGTAGGTTCTGTGTCAGTGCCTATTCCAAGTTGTCAGCAGTGTTATTGTTGACCGGGTGCTAGAATAAGTTGCTTGGTCTTTTCCTAAACGTTTCCACTGTTCTCGTCGGTGTTCGTGATCACGCACTGTCACATCACTTAAACTCTGATTTTCCGTTCAGTTCGTACTTCTCCAATTCTCAGATTTTCCTTCGCTTTCCGTGTGGACACTTCAAGCCAGGCCCCGGAAGGCTCTTTTTAACATTTCTGGGTTAGGGCTCCTTCTACCTTCCCCTGCCCTCTGCAGAGGATCGCCGATAGTTGGCGGAGCACGCCAAACATCGAAATTTCGCAAAAGCACAATAAGGCGATCACTCAGAGGTCTGCAAACACCAGTAGTTGATTTATTTCAGGTTACGCGTTTCGCTTGCACAGCAAGCTTGGTCACACAGTGATTCATGGGAAAGGGCTGTCAATACATACAAAATGTGGAAATCAAAGAAGGACCAAAAGGACCAAAAGGTAGATGCCTTACTACAACCAAAGTGGCATCCATTTTGTAATGTGTTGTTACTACAAATAACTGTAAACCAAAATGTCAAAATGAGTTTAAAAGGTGTATTCCGGCATACATACATTTCCAAAGTGGGTCATAGGTCCTGCCAGTGAGATAAAGTTAAATCACATTATCAACAAGGAGACTAGGTGCGATAAATGTCCAAATGCTCATATTACAATGGAGACCCAAAATTGTGCGGCAGCCATATTGTAACATTGAATTTTCAAATCATAGTGCATACAGTTCAGCATTCATATACTGCTATCGCAATATTCTCTGTATTAATTCTACATTCCACACACAACGGCAATAGTGACGTATTATTGCAGTCCTAGAGATGTCCCTATTGTGAAAAATAATATAAATAGTGAATTTAAATGATTTCACTCGGCAAAGTGCCTGAGGGACCCTCTACTAGCAGAGATACTGCTCTGTTAAATAGAGCCGAACTGTTTGGTAAGGTGCTAAATTGTGTCCTTACCAATAATACAGGGTCCGAAAAAGACAATACATGAGGTAAACTGTTCTGGCAAAAGTATCCAGATGAACTATCCACCGGCACCTAGCCTCTACATTTCTCCATGTATTTTGCCTTCCCCAGTACATCAACACTACACCCAGTAGTCCACCAAGGAACAATTAAAAAGTATGTGTACGTGAAATAAGAATTTATAACTAAAGCATAGACATAAGACTGAAGAGAGAATAAGGATAAACAGGTCTCTTAACAGTTTCAGGAATTTAATTTGACCGGAGGCTGTTTGTTCGGAGGCTCAGTGGAGAGTTTTAAAATTGCATCAATTATGCTGTGAGGCGGACCCCACTAAAGGTCTTTTACTAAAAAGGGAAGGTACTACGAGTCCCAGAATGCTGGATTTAATATGAAGCCCACCAGAGGGTGATAAAAGAAGACTCAAACCTCCGCTTACCTCTGCCTCAATTGCTTGCACATGCCCGTGAACAAGGAGAATGGACTCCGAAACGCGTAGGGCTTTTGTAATATACTCTGGACACTGCACCGGTTTTCCAAAATAAAGAATGCTGCCGGAAACGGTGGGATTCGCCTGTTCTTGAGTGCATCCTCAACAGGTGGGGCAACTTTGTTTTGAAAATATTATCCGGCCAGTCCCGGTCGGGAGGATTGCACCGCCACAGAATGGTGGACTGTGGCACAAAGACTGTCTATGTGCTGTCGGAGGAACAGTTTCAGGAATTTAATTTGACCGGAGGCTGTTTGTTCGGAGGCTCAGTGGAGAGCTTTAAAATTGCATCAATTATGCTGTGAGGCGGAACCCACTAAAGGTCTTTTACTAAAAAGGGAAGGTACTACGAGTCCCAGAATGCTGGATTTAATATGAAGCCCACCAGAGGGCGATAAAAGAAGACTCAAACCTCCGCTTACCTCTGCCTCAATTGCTTGCACATGCCCGTGAACAAGGAGAATGGACTCCGAAACGCATAGGGCTTTTGTAATATACTCTGGACACTGCACCGGTTTTCCAAAATAAAGAATGCTGCCGGAAACTGTGGGATTCGCCTGTTCTTGAGTGCATCCTCAACAGGTGGGGCACCTTTGTTTTGAAAATATTATCCGGCCAGTCCCAGTCGGGAGGATTGCACCGCCACAGAATGGTGGACTGTGGCACAAAGACTGTCTATGTGCTGTCGGAGGAACAGTTTCAGGAATTTAATTTGACCGGAGGCTGATTGTTCGGAGGCTCAGTGGAGAGCTTTAAAATTGCATCAATTATGCTGTGAGGCGGAACCCACTAAAGGTCTTTTACTAAAAAGGGACCCTCAATCAGTCACTAAGTAATGATGTATAAATTACGAGGTCTGTGCGCAGCGGCCGCCAACACTGAGGAAGGCGTACCGCTGAAACGCTTTTGTTGTTTGATTTCTGTGCCAATAAATCCGGACTGAGGATTTACCCCCTGTGAGTGCTGGTGATTATTCGTGTGAGCGTGGAGATATATATATATATATATATATAAAACCCAACAACCCTCTCCTTGATGAAAAGGTCAGAGCCCACACCGATCTGTTAAAAGCCTTTCTTTATTCCAGCATGGGCAGTTTATGGCATGACGCGTTTCGGAGCAAAATTCCTTTATCAAATGCCGCTGCCGTCTTTCTTCACTCAAGTCCGCATTTCAAATGAGGGCGCCTATCCGCATTGGCTGAAGGCGCTCTTTATAGGCAAGAAAAGGCATGATGTTGTGCGAACCCGGTGATCCGAGTCCAATCCGCTGCAGGCTTGCACGTAAGTACTTCCCAAGTGGGCTGTGCCTGCAGTGCTGTCGTTATTGCCACGTTGTTATATGCGGCGGGAATAAATGCTTTTTCGATCGTCACCCCACCACACATTATCTCCCTTACGGTTGCAGAACACGCAACACTACAGTGAGTTTGCGTATAGACCGTGCAGTAACAGTCCTATATGCCAGCAATAAACCGCAAGGAGCAAGGGCGGTCCAGCGTTTCCCAAGAGCCTTGAGAACAGTCAACAGGTTTGCCACAATTGTCCGCTGAACAACTTTGGGGGCGGGGGCTCAAATGTGCTTGTGGCCGCACCAAACACAAAACCCAACAACCCTCTCCTTGATGAAAAGGTCAGAGCCCACACCGATCTGTTAAAAGCCTTTCTTTATTCCAGCATGGGCAGTTTATGGCATGACGCGTTTCAGAGCAAAATTCCTTTATCAAATGCCGCTGCCGTCTTTCTTCACTCAAGTCCGCATTTCAAATGAGGGCGCCTATCCGCATTGGCTGAAGGCGCTCTTTATAGGCAAGAAAAGGCATGATGTTGTGCGAACCCGGTGATCCGAGTCCAATCCGCTGCAGGCTTGCACGTAAGTACTTCCCAAGTGGGCTGTGCCTGCAGTGCTGTCTTTATTGCCACGTTGTTATATGCGGCAGGAATAAATGCTTTTTCGATCGTCACCCCACCACACATTATCTCCCTTACGGTTGCAGAACACGCAACACTACAGTGAGTTTGCGTATAGACCGTGCAGTAACAGTCCTATATGCCAGCAATAAACCGCAAGGAGCAAGGGCGGTCCAGCGTTTCCCAAGAGCCTTGAGAACAGTCAACAGGTTTGCCACAATTGTCCGCTGAACAACTTTGGGGGCGGGTGCTCAAATGTGCTTGTGGCCGCACCAAACACAAAACCCAACAACCCTCTCCTTGATGAAAAGGTCAGAGCCCACACCGATCTGTTAAAAGCCTTTCTTTATTCCAGCATGGGCAGTTTATGGCATGACGCGTTTCGGAGCACAATTCCTTTATCAAATGCCGCTGCCGTCTTTCTTCACTCAAGTCCGCATTTCAAATGAGGGCGCCTATCCGCATTGGCTGAAGGCGCTCTTTATAGGCAAGAAAAGGCATGATGTTGTGCGAACCCGGTGATCCGAGTCCAATCCGCTGCAGGATTGCACGTAAGTACTTCCCAAGTGGGCTGTGCCTGCAGTGCTGTCTTTATTGCCACGTTGTTATATGCGGCGGGAATAAATGCTTTTTCGATCGTCACCCCACCACACATTATCTCCCTTACGGTTGCAGAACACGCAACACTACAGTGAGTTTGCGTATAGACCGTGCAGTAACAGTCCTATATGCCAGCAATAAACCGCAAGGAGCAAGGGGCGGTCCAGCGTTTCCCAAGAGCCTTGAGAACAGTCAACAGGTTTGCCACAGTTGTCCGCTGAACAACTTTGGGGGCGGGGAGCTCAAATGTGCTTGTGGCCGCACCAAACACAAAACCCAACAACCCTCTCCTTGATGAAAAGGTCAGAGCCCACACCGATCTGTTAAAAGCCTTTCTTTATTCCAGCATGGGCAGTTTATGGCATGACGCGTTTCGGAGCAAAATTCCTTTATCAAATGCCGCTGCCGTCTTTCTTCACTCAAGTCCGCATTTCAAATGAGGGCACCTATCCGCATTGGCTGAAGGCGCTCTTTATAGGCAAGAAAAGGCATGATGTTGTGCGAACCCGGTGATCCGAGTCCAATCCGCTGCAGGCTTGCACGTAAGTTCTTCCCAAGTGGGCTGTGCCTGCAGTGCTGTCTTTATTGCCACGTTGTTATATGCGGCGGGAATAAATGCTTTTTCGATCGTCACCCCACCACACATTATCTCCCTTACGGTTGCAGAACACGCAACACTACAGTGAGTTTGCGTATAGACCGTGCAGTAACAGTCCTATATGCCAGCAATAAACCGCAAGGAGCAAGGGTGGTCCAGCGTTTCCCAAGAGCCTTGAGAACAGTCAACAGGTTTGCCACAATTGTCCGCTGAACAACTTTGGGGGCGGGGCCTCAAATGTGCTTGTGGCCGCACCAAACACAAAACCCAACAACCCTCTCCTTGATGAAAAGGTCAGAGCCCACACCGATCTGTTAAAAGGCTATCTTTATTCCAGCATGGGCAGTTTATGGCATGACGCGTTTCGGAGCACAATTCCTTTATCAAATGCCGATGCCGTCTTTCTTCACTCAAGTCCGCATTTCAAATGAGGGCGCCTATCCGCATTGGCTGAAGGCGCTCTTTATAGGCAAGAAAAGGCATGATGTTGTGCGAACCCGGTGATCCGAGTCCAATCCGCTGCAGGCTTGCACGTAAGTACTTCCCAAGTGGGCTGTGCCTGCAGTGCTGTCTTTATTGCCACGTTGTTATATGCGGCGGGAATAAATGCTTTTTCGATCGTCACCCCACCACACATTATCTCCCTTACGGTTGCAGAACACGCAACACTACAGTGAGTTTGCGTATAGACCGTGCAGTAACAGTCCTATATGCCAGCAATAAACCGCAAGGAGCAAGGGCGGTCCAGCGTTTCCCAAGAGCCTTGAGAACAGTCAACAGGTTTGCCACAGTTGTCCGCTGAACAACTTTGGGGGCGGGGGCTCAAATGTGCTTGTGGCCGCACCAAACACAAAACCCAACAACCCTCTCCTTGATGAAAAGGTCAGAGCCCACACCGATCTGTTAAAAGCCTTTCTTTATTCCAGCATGGGCAGTTTATGGCATGACGCGTTTCGGAGCAAAATTCCTTTATCAAATGCCGCTGCCGTCTTTCTTCACTCAAGTCCGCATTTCAAATGAGGGCACCTATCCGCATTGGCTGAAGGCGCTCTTTATAGGCAAGAAAAGGCATGATGTTGTGCGAACCCGGTGATCCGAGTCCAATCCGCTGCAGGCTTGCACGTAAGTACTTCCCAAGTGGGCTGTGCCTGCAGTGCTGTCTTTATTGCCACGTTGTTATATGCGGCGGGAATAAATGCTTTTTCGATCGTCACCCCACCACACATTATCTCCCTTACGGTTGCAGAACACGCAACACTACAGTGAGTTTGCGTATAGACCGTGCAGTAACAGTCCTATATGCCAGCAATAAACCGCAAGGAGCAAGGGCGGTCCAGCGTTTCCCAAGAGCCTTGAGAACAGTCAACAGGTTTGCCACAATTGTCCGCTGAACAACTTTGGGGGCGGGGCCTCAAATGTGCTTGTGGCCGCACCAAACACAAAACCCAACAACCCTCTCCTTGATGAAAAGGTCAGAGCCCACACTGATCTGTTAAAAGCCTTTCTTTATTCCAGCATGGGCAGTTTATGGCATGACGCGTTTCGAGCACAATTCCTTTATCAAATGCCGCTGCCGTCTTTCTTCACTCAAGTCCGCATTTCAAATGAGGGCGCCTATCCGCATTGGCTGAAGGCGCTCTTTATAGGCAAGAAAAGGCATGATGTTGTGCGAACCCGGTGATCCTAGTCCACTCCGCTGCAGGCTTGCACGTAAGTACTTCCCAAGTGGGCTGTGCCTGCAGTGCTGTCTTTATTGCCACGTTGTTATATGCGGCGGGAATAAATGCTTTTCGATCGTCACCCCACCACACATTATCTCCCTTACGGTTGCAGAACACGCAACACTACAGTGAGTTTGCGTATAGACCGTGCAGTAACAGTCCTATATGCCAGCAATAAACCGCAAGGAGCAAGGGCGGTCCAGCGTTTCCCAAGAGCCTTGAGAACAGTCAACAGGTTTGCCACAATTGTCCGCTGAACAACTTTGGGGGCGGGGCCTCAAATGTGCTAGTGGCCGCACCAAACACAAAACCCAACAACCCTCTCCTTGATGAAAAGGTCAGAGCCCACACTGATCTGTTAAAAGCCTTTCTGTATTCCAGCATGGGCAGTTTATGGCATGACGCGTTTCGGAGCACAATTCCTTTATCAAATGCCGCTGCCGTCTTTCTTCACTCAAGTCCGCATTTCAAATGAGGGCGCCTATCCGCATTGGCTGAAGGCGCTCTTTATAGGCAAGAAAAGGCATGATGTTGTGCGAACCCGGTGATCCTAGTCCACTCCGCTGCAGGCTTGCACGTAAGTACTTCCCAAGTGGGCTGTGCCTGCAGTGCTGTCTTTATTGCCACGTTGTTATATGCGGCGGGAATAAATGCTTTTTCGATCGTCACCCCACCACACATTATCTCCCTTACGGTTGCAGAACACGCAACACTACAGTGAGTTTGCGTATAGACCGTGCAGTAACAGTCCTATATGCCAGCAATAAACCACAAGGAGCAAGGGCGGTTCCCTCGCATGGAACAGCACTGGGAGGTAGGTAATGCACAGACGCAGGAGCAACTGCCGCCGACACGCTCCTCTGCAAATTTTCAAAGGCCGACGCGTTTCGGGCTGACGCCCTTCATCATAGACCATCCTACGTGCAAACACAGGAAACAGAAAGCACCAGTCAATTCCCTCCATTTATTCAAATTTTTCACAAATACGTATATATATATATATATATCTGTTAATTTGTATTGAAAATAAAATACCTTTTCTAAATTAACATATTGTATATCTATCTATCTATCTATCTATATATATATATATATATATATATATATATATATATATATATATATATATATATATATATATACCACACAAACCCCTCCATTCTGAAGAAGTAAAGGCCACTCGGGAAACCTTGAGGAAACAGCTTTAATGGACAGCGTTGTGGCATAATGCATTTCGCCGATTTCCGCCTTCATCAGATGCCGCTGCTTTCCGAATCTCGTCCCAACCACGCCTTACAAATGTCCTGCACTCATCCCATTGGTGGGAGTGCTCACCACCCCAGATCATGTGTTCGCACACCAATTGCAGTACAATGTGGACTGCAACTCCCAGAGTTCTCCATTCCTGGTAAGATGTTGCGTGGGGAATCTTGGCTGAATTACGCCCGTATGGGCTGGCGCCATGCAGGGCAAGACGCGGTGATGACAGGTCCCGGTGTGTATAGTTCCAGTGTTTCCTCGGGTCCCCTATACTTTCAAGCCCCCAGTATAGGCGTCCGCCGGGCCATAGGCTATGATTGCAGTGAATCTCATCTCCCGTGAAGTCACGGGCTGCGCCTGGCAGCGGCCCTTGCTTAGCTTGCGCTGTGGGGCGGGCTGAGGCATATATATATATATATATATATATATATATCTATATATATGTGTGTTATATATATGCCAAAACAGTACCCTTTCAGGCATAGAGTGACACTCAAATTATGCAAAAAAGAAGAAGCCGAGAACTCTGGGAAGTTCTCAAGTTTAGGTGGAAAGCAGCTCCTGTATAGAGCACTCTCAACACCAGCGACACTCTAGATCTGCTCACCTCAAATGTCTGCTTTTCTAATAAAAAGTCTTTAAGCATAGGGTTAGCACAGTGCCATCCACGCTGAGATAGAAAGGGACAAAGTCCTTTGCCATTTCTACAGCAAAGTCTTTAAGCATAAGACTAGCACAGTGCTGTCCATGTCGAGCTGTAAAATGACAAAAGCCATTCACCACCCCATGCACAGTATTACAGCTTTGAATTGGTAAAATACCAACCTAGCCAACCTGAAATGAGTAAAAGCAACCCCAGACACATTGTTTCACTCTCATTAGAGCTCTTCAGAGAGGTATAGCTTTGTCCTTTTACAGCTCGAAAATTAAAATGGAAAGTTACCTTAATGATTACGTTGACTCTTTCGTTAAATTTTCTCCCATTTCAAAGTGTTGCATTTATAAACAGCAGGCCATTTGCTTGCAGTGGCCAGTAGACACTGTGTCATAAGTCTAACAGAAAAATACAGCCATTTTTTTTTAAAAGAGAAGTTTCAAGTGCAGAAAAATGTTCCATATTATGAACTTTTTAGCATACTACATTTCTGCACTTAAAATTTCCCCCATTTAAAAAAAAATGCATGTTTGTGTTATACATGTAACTGTGCAACATATGGCAAAAGGTATGTCCTGTGCTGAAAGTACATACCACACAGGCTCTCAGTCACCTGTACAAATATATCCCAGTCATACGCACACTTGTTCATGCATCCTCAAAGACAACGCTCTCACTGACACACATGGCAGCCCTTTCATAATGCCTTTAGTCATAGTATATTGTTCAAACCATAGTATTTGGCTCTATGGACATTATGCTTAAAGTCAATGAAGCTGGGCTTGGGTGGGTCTGGTAACAATGCAGAAGTTGTTTAGCCTTTAACAGCTCACAATGATTTTCACTGATCAGCAGAATTAGCTCTCGCTACAGAACAATTTGGAGACCCCTGGCCTAGATGATGTCAATGGCCTGGATTAGTAAAATAAGGATATGACAAGGGATGAGGGTACTCAAAAGCTTACTACAATTTCTATTCTGATTGACTTCTCAAAGGTGTGAAACATCAATACAAACCATCAAAAAGTCATAAAACATTTTTTTTCTTTCATTTTTTATATCCATACAGGTCAATGCCAATCAAAAGAAGGCCATTGCGAAGAAGGTGCAGACCCTGGGGGTCTACAAGCTGGGCAGCATCCACAGCAGAAAGTGATGGGAGGACCTACAAGTCTGGGCCAAAAAGGCAGCTGAAGTCCATCTCAGCCAGTCCTCTCAACATGGGAACCATGTGCACCGCACACTGACCCCCCCTAATGGCCCGCATAATTGAAGTGGCCTATCCCCAGCTTGAGGGGCAGTTGACAGCATCAAGGGGCACTTTCTTTTTTGAGTTTTTATGTTAAATAACTGTTTTTTGGTACAGCAACAAATTATGGCATTCACATAAACGTTGACACACGGCCAATGCGCTAGAAAAGTTCCTTTAAGGTGTAAGTTTTGCACAAGGTGTATGATGATGTGTTTTGTATATTGAATGGTGTAAAATGATACCAATGTATATCACTACCAAAGGACTGTTTTGAGCAGACACATGCCTGCCAAAAAACAAATATATAAGAGTTTGTTTGATGTTATATGGGACAGTTGTACTAAAAGGCCACAATTTATAATTGTGTCAGGTGTGATGCTCCGTCACAATTGTGAAGGATGTTAAGTTAGCCCTATTACAGATGGCATAGCATGAAATGCACTTATGATACAGTGGATGTTCCAAAACGTCACATTTGTGAGTTAGTATTATTAACAAACAAGAGTAAGCATGTGAGCCAAAATGCCTAGAAACATAAGAATAAATGGCTACTTTTACTTTTTTTTTTTAAACACATTTTATTATGTCAAAAGTTATATAAGGTGCAGTGCTCTTTAAACCAGGAAACAACCACCATTACGAGCAGTACAAATCATTGTGTTTGACAATTAAATTACATAGTTTATCACAAACATCAAAGAAACGATATAACATAAGCACTATAAAACCCCCTCCCCCCAATGGCACCATCACACAACTACATTGCAGTTATCCCTGCGTATCCCTTCTTCAATGGCATTGTCCCTCGATACATGTCCTATCTTCTGACATGATGACTACAAATCAGGGCAGATATAGATGCGTCTACTGGAAGTATTGGGTCTAATTCCAGGCCCCGATAGTCCGCCCATTGCTTCCAGATTTTGGGATGTTTTTGCGGGCACCCCCTGGCCTTAAATATCGGGATCTCTAGCCCCATGTTAAAGTCTAATCCATTCTTCCATGCCGAAAGAGAAGGTGGGGTGGCTGCTTTCCACAGCCGTGCTATATCTCTCTTGGCCAATGTCAATCCTAATAGTAGTAAATGTCTCTTTTAAATATTACCGCCTATATCTTCCATAATATGTAGAATCGTTAATTTTGGTGAGGAGGGGAGTTCCCACCCCAACACCTCCGCTAAGCAGGCTAATACCCCTCTCCAGAATCTTGCCAGTGCTGTACAGTGCCAAATGGTATGCATGAGGGACCCTTCTTCACGTCCGCATCTCAAACACAACGGGGACGCCACCAGACCAGCCCTCCACAATCTAAGCCTTGTGTAGTAAACCCGTTGGAGGTATTTGAATTGAATGAGGCGCAGTCTCATAGAGATTGCTGCTGCCCTAGGAGATGCTAGTGCATCCCTCCAGTCATCACCGTCCAACTGGCCCACGTCCCCCTCCCAGGTCTCCCTGAGTTTATCTAGTGTGGTGGAGCTATGTGTCACTAGGGATTGATAAATCTTCGAGATCTTATGATCCTGTAAGTCCCAAATAAAAACTTTGGCTTCAACCGGACTGAACTCAGGGAGCGCCTCTAGTCCTAGAATACTTGGTGAGATAGCATGTCGAAATTGGAGATATTTATAGAATTGAGTTTTTGGCATGCGGTATTCTTGTTGGAGCTCTAGAAAGGACTTAAGGACTACGCCATGCATTACGTCACCCAGTGTGGAGATCCCAATATTATCCCAGCCTTTAAAGCCGGCGAGCGCCGCCAGCTGTAGCAACTGACCATTGTTCCATAATGGAGTCTCTCTAGTGAGTTTGTTCCACCATCCCATCTTACGAAGAGATTGTTTCCAAACTTGAAAAACTACCTGAGTGGCAGATGGTAGGGAATTGCACAGGTGTGCAGAATACAGAATAATATGCACTGTGGACTCACCCATAAGTCTCTGTTCCACTGCATAGGCTGGGTCCTCTCGACCCCCATACCACCACTCATTTAATACCAGTATCTGTGACGCCATATAGTACGACTGAATATCCGAAATTGCCAGCCCACTACAATAAGTAGATTGAAAACAGGTCCGTAGCGCCACCTGGAAGCCCTCCCCGCCCACAGAAACTGTTCCAGCAACGCATTGACTTGTCGAAATCATGAGGGGAGCACCGGATACGGATGGTTTTGCAGTTGATACAGCAGTCTAGGCAAGGACACCATTTTGAAAATAGCCGATCTGCCGTATTTTGAAAGGGGCATATGCGACCAAGTTTTCATCTCCTCCTTCGTTCGCGCCCAGACTGGCGCCACGTTCCTATCCCACGGGGCTCCGGGCGAGTCTGACAGAAAGACTCCTAGGTATTTCAGGCCCTCCAACGATGTCCGAACCGCCTCGGCCCAGGATCCCAAGTCTATTGCCTCCCCCAACGCCCACAACGTGGATTTGCTCGGGTTCATGTAGAGCCCGGATGTTTCACCGAATATTTGCATAATGTGGAGGAGCCTGGGCCCTGTTCTGTTGATATTTGTTAAAAAGAAAAGGACATCGTCTGCATATAAGGCAATACGATCTGAGAGCCCGTGTTCCCATTCAAACCCGGCCACTTGTGCATCTAATCGTACCCATGCCGCCAGTGGCTCCATAGCCAGCGCAAAGAGGTACGGTGACAGAGGACACCCCTGACGAGTGCCCCTACCAATCATGAATGTAGAGGATACGGAGCCCGCCACTCGCACCGATGCAGTAAGGTCTGTGTATAGCAGTTTGAGGTAGGCCAAGAATCGAGGACCTATGTTAAGACGATCTAAGAGCGCAAAGAGGTATACTCAGCTAAGGGAGTCGAATGCTCTATCCATATCCACCAATAACAAGGCCGCCGGCACTCCCCGACCCCGGATGGCATCTATGGCTATATATGTGCCCGCCTAATATTATGGCACGTGGCCCGCTGGGGCATAAAGCCCACCTGATCTGGATGGATCAACATAGTTATGTGTGGTTTCATACGGTTAGCCAACAGCTTGGCTAAAATCTTGGCCTCATCGTTCAAAAGTGAAATGGGACGATAAGAGGCATGCTGGTCAGGAGGTCGGCCCGGCTTATTGAACACAACCACTTCCGCATGTCGCGAGTCCCTGGGCAGACAACCCTGGTCTCTAGCCTCCTCCACAACCCTGAGATAGTGCGACCCTATCTGGGAAATGTATTTCTTGAATAATTCACAAGGGAACCCATTAGGGCCAGGCGCCTTTCCGGAATTCAATTCACCCAGTGCTACGCACACTTCTTCATCTGTGAATGGCAAGTCTAAGTCGGCTCGCGCGTCGTCGGAGAGGGTGCGTGGCGGCATATCATCTATAAAGCGATGGATCGCAGCCTCCTGTAGGAGCTCTCTCGGGGCATAGAGTTCTGCAAAATATTCCGCGAAACTTTCAGCGATGAGGGCGGGATCGCCTAAGAACCGTCCATCAGGACCCGAAATACCAGAGAGTATCTGAGGCTGCAACGTCCCCTGGCACAGTCTATGCAACAGTTTACTGGACTTGTCGCCCTACTGATAGATTCTGCTGCAAGATGCCAGCCACGCGAGGCGGGCCTCCTCCATCAAGGTGTCAGAGTGAGTTTGTCTTGCTAGTGCTAGTTGGCGGCACACCGGATGTCCTCCCTCCCCTCTACTACGCTGCTCTAGTTGCAGCATGTGGGCCTCAGACCGCAGCAGAGCTTCACGTCTAGTATGGCGTGCAGCCGCGCAGAAGGAAATGCGAATTCCCCTCAGAGTAGCTTTCATGGCCTCCCACAATGTTGCAGCCCCAGCCACCGTCCCCACGTTCTCCTCCAGGTAGTGATTGATCGCTTGCCCCATATGTTCCCGGTATTTCTCATCATGGAGGTACCACGGGGAGAGTCGCCACCTAAAAGGGGGCTTCTCAGGGCCCAGCTGCATCGTCAAGATCACCAAGGAGTGATCAGAGAGACCCCGCGGGAGCATCTCTACTGCCCGCACCCTCCCAGAAACACTCGAGGGTACAAAGAAGTAGTCGAGTCGGGAGTTTGAATTGTGGGTGGTCGAATAATATGAATAGCCCAAGTACGCTCTGTGTAGCCACCGCCAAACATCCACCCATCCCAAGTTTGTCGCCAAGGAGCATAATTTAGTTGTGTGATGGGTGTCAGCATATCTCCCTGATCTCCACCTGTCTACCTCCACGTCCATCACGTCGTTCCAGTCCCCTCCTATAATTGCCAAGCCTTCGGACAGATCCGCCCACAGGGTCGTAAGGCACTCAACTAAGGCCCATTGCAAGGGAGAGGGGGCGTACACACACCTCAACACTACTCGTTTCTCATATATGAGGCCTTCCAGGAATTTGTATCTCCCCAGCGGGTCCGCTTGTGTCTTATCGTGTTTGTACAGGACCCTGCGGAGTATTAAGAACGCAACTCCCCTCGACCCCCTAGTGAACCCAGAGTGAAACACTTGAACATACCCATAACGAAGGAGGCATAGCGTTTTGGTACCCACTAGGTGTGTCTCCTGGAGCAGTAGGATATCCGCCCGATATCGTTTGGCCTGATAGAGTATGGCCCCTCTCTTGACCTTATCCAGGGCCCCCCTGACATTCCAACTGACTATTCGTAGGTCTCCGGTGCAGGGTCGTGCCCTATCTATCAGGGTAGCCATCTATGGACTTTCGAAATGTGTGTCTCGTGTGAGAGCCATAAGCCAATGAGTAGATATGTAGTGTGTGTGCCAATAACATCGTATAAACAAAAAACAAACCAAACTTTCCCCAATTACCCCCCATTTGCCCCCCCTATACCTCAAAACAACTGAAGTACCTGTCGCGGCGGAGGTGGCTAGTGAACCCCAGCGGGAGTCCCCCACCCTCCCCCCAATGGATCCCCATTAACTTGCCCATACTCAGCAGTAGTCCCCTGAGCAAGAAGAGTTCGAACAGAGGTATTGGCCCCTGCTCACGTTTCGACGATTAGTATCGAGGACACTTTATGCACCCCATCTTGGAAAGTTTCAATAGTGTCACGGTGCCAAGGACCCCTGCCGGGGTGCAGGCGTGGATCTGCCAGGGTCACTGCAGGATTGAGAGCGACGCCTCGATCGCGACCTCCTGGATCCTTTAGGCTTAGGTTTGGAGGGCTTGCGTGCAACCTCGCTGGACGAAGAATCCGACTCCAGCCTGGGCGGCGTGCGTTGTCTAATTTGCACAGTCTCATCTGTCCAATGGAAGACTTCCTCCGGCATCTCAAAGAAAAGAGTGCAGGACTGGTACACCACCCGCAACTTGGCTGGATACAACAAGGCATAGGGGAGCTTCAATTCACGGAGACGGGCCTTGGTGGCCAAGAAGGATTGTCGTTTCTGCTGGACCATTTTGGTATAGTCCGGGAAGATAAGGATACGGGTGTTTTCGTATAGTAAAGGTTCTTTGAGCCTGGCCTGTTTCAGGATCACATCCCTGTCGAGATAGTTCAGGATTTTGGCAATTACAGGCCTCGGCCGGGCACCCGGGGGTGGCCTTTGCAACAGGGCCCAATGCGCCCTCTCGATGATAAAGCTGCCCAACAGGGACTCCGGAGGGAGCCACCCCACCAGCCACTTAGTGAGGAACTGCTCCATATTTCCCCCTTCGCATCCCTCGGGAATCCCAACGAAGCGGAGGTTGTTTCTTCTGGCCCTACCCTCCGCCTCTTCCACTCGCGAGGCCAGGCCCTTAGCAATCGATTCCAGCGACGTAACCCGTTTCTGTAGCGTGGCCACCGAGTCTTCGACTCCAGAAACTCTAGTTTTGGCTTCAGTAATGTGGTCCACTGCATTGCAAAGGTCTTGTCTCAGAAGCGAGACGTCGACACCCACCTCTCCAATCTTTGCCTCTAGTGCGGCCCTGGACTGGGTGATTGCCACCATAAGCGCCGCATTGTCTGGGATGCCCCCCTGAGCTCCACTCTGGTCCATGATAGAGGCCCCGGGCCGGTAAACCGATCTATCGTACTCTGTTTGGCGGATCCTGCACCCGGTTTATCTTTCGTCATGGCAGGGACCAGGTAATTATAGTGAACAGTGGTTGTTTGTTCGCGCCCTCAACCAAGCACCCTCCACGATCTTGCGTAGTGGTCACTACCAACACAGCGTCAGGCCAGAGAGGTCGGCACGGTCACAGGAAATCCGGCAAGTGGGACTAGGTTAAAGCGGCGCCACCCACAAGCCGCACCAGACGCTAGCCCGGCCGCTTCCACAAATGGCTGCGCTCCCCCCCTAATGGGTGTCTCACCGTTGCTGCGGGAACCGCTGCTGGGACAACCAAAAGATCAGACTGATGTACACCTCGGCCCCCGCTCACGCAGCCGTATCTGTAGTGGAAGGGGCTCCCACGCTTCGTCCAACTGCGCCACAGCAGACCCCTCAGGTCGTAAAGTCTCCGGCTGCTGGGCGCGATAACTCCGTGAGGGCCGCAGGCCGGCCTCGCCCTTCTGTATTGGTCTTGGCCTCGCCTACAGGGCGCTCTCTTCACCAGGGCCACCACAGGGCATCTCCGCTCAATTGCCCCACCTCAATCACCAATACGATGCTCTGGGGGTGACTGTTAATGGTGGCCCGGTGTGGGAAAGCCGGTAAGTGGCCGCTACTCTGCCCCTGAAGCAGTGCTGCAAGGCGTGCGGGTCCTCCCGCACGCTCCTCCCTCCTCAAGAGCTGCCGAATGCCGCTCCCCAGCAGGACAGGCCGCGGGCAGCGGTCCCCTCCAAAGCCGCCCGCGAGGCCGCCTCACGTCGGTTCCCAGCTGGCAGGGTGCATTCACAGTAGCGGCAAACTCCGCCAGCAAGCTCCCGACCCATGGGGTCCACCAGGTGTTTCCCCTTGCGGCCCGAATCGGCCACCGGTCTTCACAGCGGGGCGGGGGGATGGAGGAGGGGGGTCCCCGGCAGGAGCACTCACCAGAATCTTGGCGCAGGTGTGTGAGTTGCGCTGCTGCCTGCCACCGCAACCGCCCAACTGCCTCCTCAGTCCCAAGGAAGCAAGTGCAGTGGCAGCCGATCGTTCCCGAGCTCACAGCGGTCCCTCCCCGGGCCTACGACGCCTCCAGCAGCCACGCCCGCAAGTCCACAGCGGGTCCGCCCACAAGGCCTCTCCGTCTCTTCTACCGCCGATCACTCAGGCAGCTCGGAATTCGCTCGTTTCAGAGTGCGGTGACAGCCACTCGGAATCTTGATGTGGCGTGGGGCTGCAATATATATAGTCATTCGACAAAACAGGAGAAATGCAGGATTTTGATGTTGGGCTGAGCGGAGCTCGCCTAACTTGCGACCGCAATGTTGGATAGCTAGGCCACGCCCCCGGCTACTTTTACTTTTGATTAAAAACATATCACAAATATCTAAAAATACTATTTGATTTTTGTTAAAAGTGACAGATTTGCTTGATGTCTTACTCCTTCGCAAATGTTTATGTAAGCCAGTCTGTTTTTTGACAAAAGAATTTCATAGACTTAAATTTTTGGAAAAAACAGACAGGAATGTGAACATGTTGGTGACAGAGTAAAAATCTCCCAAAACATTTTTTTAAATGGCCGTTGTTATGTCCAGATTATAAATCAACGGTGAACCAAAATAGGATACTTAAAGAGACTTTTGCAGGTGGACTGTTCCATCACATACATGTTGGAGTATCCCATCTGGAAAACTCATGACTCATTAGGAAATTTTAGAAATGCATCAAGGTCAAGATGGCCGCCGTAGTAACTACGACGTGTAGGGGTAGTTCCTTCTCCGTTTTCATGTCGCTGCGATGATACCTAAAGAGATTTAATGAATTTGAACACACATAAGTGACGCTTGATGCATTTGAAAGTATTTACTGTTTGTTGTTTCTTTGTAAAGTGTTAAGAGAATCAATCTGATTACAACACAGCCAAAAGTGTTCCAATGAGACATTTTAAAGTGACGATAGTATTTGTTTACCGTTTTGTAATATATACCTTTATTTGTTAGCAAGGCATTTTTTGTAACAGACACGTATTTATGCCACGATGGTTACCATGTTTTTTCACATAGGTAAAAGGTTCACGATATTTGGGTGTAGTCCGCTTTCTATGATCATGTGAATTAACTTTAAAATGGGAGCGCGACTTAGTTTGTTTGTTGACCGTGATGAAGGCGCATGCCGAAACGCGTCGTTTTTGCCATTAAACACTTTCTCTCAAGCTATTTGAAGTGTCTGGGTATTTCCTACACAGCAGCAGAAAGACGTGCTATATACATATATATATATATATATATATATATATTCACTGAAAAAACCATAGGTTTTAGGGACAGTTATAGTTAGTTGGACATTGCACTCATACAAAACCCGTGAAATTCCCCCGTTATAGTTAGTTCAGCTAACTATAACTTGCGCCCCCGCAATGCACTGCTGATGACGTCACATATTACATCACTCATGACATGGTCAGTGACATCACTGATGACATCACTGATGACATCATCCAGTGACTGTGTGTTTCTGTAAAGTTTAAATATTTTTAATATATATAGGGAAAGGCGTATTGAAGAATGAGTGGGTGTATAAGTGTCTGTATGGATGATTTAGTAGGTGCCTGACTAACTCTATAAGTGAGTGATTAGACGTATCTTACTGAATGCAAGGGTTAGTGACTAAACTGGGTGAATGTCTGTATCAGTCTGTCTGTTGCTGTGTAAGTGGCTGCATGGGTTTGTGAATAGGTACATGAGTGTCTATATGAGTTATTGATTGGTTGTCTGAGTATCTGTATGGGTGCCTGAGTGTTTGTGTGGGTGGGGTGTGTGCGACTCTGTGCATAGATGTGTGAGTGGGTGATTCACTGGGTGGATGGTTTCAAGAGTGCATCTGTGATAGACTGTATGGGTGGATAAGTGTGTGTAAGAGTGTGTTAGTGAGTGAATGTATGTCCCAGTGGTACATGTGTGAGTAACTACATATGTGAAAGGCAGTATATATGTGTGTTGGAGTATATAAATAGCTATAAGCGAGAGTGTGTGATTGTGAGAGTGACTGTATGGATGAGTGTGTGCTTGTATCAGTGATTGTATAAGAGCGTAAGAATGTGCTAGTATTTGTATGAGTAAGTGAGCTGGTGTGTGTATAACTGTATAGGTGAGTAAATGGCAGTGTGATTAATTATTTGCATGACTGACTAGGTGTGTGAGTACCTCTATGGATGAGTGGCGGTGTGTGAGTGTCTATGTAGGTGTATGAGTGCATATGATAGTCCTGTACTGAGTGACCGTAAGTATGAGTGACTGTACAGGTGAGTGAGTGGATGTGTGTGTAGACCTAAGAATCAGTGAGTGGGTATGTAGTTATTGGTGTTGGAGTGTCTATGGTTTTGAGAATGGCAGTCTGTAATTTAGAGTGGGTCTATCAAAAGTTATATTAGGGTGTGAGAAGATGCATGAAATTATCACATGGATGATGTCATCAGTGATGTCATCAGTGATGCCATTTGAGATGTCATGAGTGATGTCATCAGTGATGTCACTGACCATGTCATGAGTGATGTAATATGTGACGTCATCAGCAGTGCATTGCGGGGGCGCGAGTTATAGTTAGCTGAACTAACTATAACGGGGGAATTTCCACGGGTTTTGTACGAGTGCAATGTCCAACTAACTATAACTGTCCCTAAAACCTATGGTTTTTTCAGTGAACTTCTAAGGTTTTTTAAATGCTAATTTCTAACTATAACGTGCCTGAAACCTATGGTTTTTTCAGTGAATTTCAATGGTTTTTTAAATGCTAATTTCTAACTATAACGTGCCTGAAACCTATGGTTTTTTCAGTGAATTTCAAAGGTTTTTTAAATGCTAATTCCTAACTGTAACGTGCCTCAAACCTATGGTTTTTTTCAATGAATTTCAAAGGTTTAGTAAATGACAATTTTTAAATGTATTAATTGTTATATTTATTTTTTTGATACTGATTTACTACATTTTTTTAAACTATTTATTTTTAGATATTTTATTTTTTAAATTACTTTATAATTACATTATACATTACATTACAAAATATACTTTCTCAGAATGAATTACTTTAGTTTAAATACTTTGCAAATAGGCAATAGACTTTTAAGTACAGTAGTTACAGTTGTTGCAATGGGCAATACAATTTCAAACACAATGCAACATTGAGCTCAATGTGAATTTCTAGTTAAATGCAATTAGTTACTTTATGGATTACTTTTCTAACCACAGGACTGGATCCTAGATTCAGTCCTGGGACATCTCCTGTAAACAGTTGAGTAAAAGCGTTTTGGTTACAGTAGTGATTTTTAAGGAATATTATTGTATTTTAAAAGTTGACAGAAACTTTTTCAAATCGAATCACCAATGTTATCCTATGGGATGAAATTCACTTAGCAGGTAAGTAGTGTTATCGTTACTTTTTCTTACTCAGTGGTGGATCCTGGATCCAGCACTGGTGCATCTCCTGTAAACAGTTGAAAGAATGCGTTTAAGTCATACAGGCGATTTTTAAGGAACATTTGTAGTTTGTGAAAATCGACACTTTGAAACTTTTCTGCTGAAAACCAGACAATGGATTCATATGGAAGGAAATTCAAGTTACTGGTAAGTACGGTTAGAATTACTTTTCAGGATCTCTACTGGGCTCAAAGATGGAGCACTGAGGTCTCTCCTGATAACAGGTGAGTAAATTGGAATTCGTAGTTCGGCTGATTTTAGAGGAATATTATAAAGTTCCAAAACTCCACACTTAGAAGAATTTCCAAGTGAAACCAGTCAATGTTAGCCTATGGAAGGAAATTCAAGTTACTGGTAAGTACGGTTAGAATTACTTTTCAGGATCAGTACTGGGCTCAAAGATGCAGCACTGAGGTCTCTCCTGATAACAGGTGAGTAAATCGGAATTCGTAGTTCGGCTGATTTTAGAGGAATATTTGCACAATGGTGAAGGAAGGGGTGGGGCCTGAGGTGACATGTCTGCAAACACGCCCTGTGGCGCGTTTTAAGTTGGAGAATTAATTCCTCCTCAATCCCGAGGGTCCCTAGGGGCCAACTAGCCCACCAGGTACCTCCAGTATGTGCCAGAGAGCTGCGTTGCAGAGAGGTGTTCAGAGGCCACGCCCCTTTTTACAAAACTCTGCAACGCAGCTCCGTGGCGTTTACTGGAGGTACCTGGTGGGCTAGTTGTCCCCCAGGGACCCTCAGGATTGAAGGGGACTTAAAACCCCATCTTAAAACGCGCCACGGGACCTGTTTGCACACATGTCACTTGAAGCCCCGCCCCCTCCCTTCACCACTGTGCAAACACGCCCCGTGGCGCGTTTTAAGTTGGGGGATTAAGTCCCCTTGAATCCTGAGGGTCCCTGGGGACCAACTAGTTCACCAAGTACCTCCAGTAAGCGCCACAGAGCTGCGTTGCAGAGAGGTGTAAAAAGGGGCGTGGCCTGGACCACCTCTCTGCAACCCAGCCCTGTGGCGCTTACTGGAGGTACCTGGTGGGCTAGTTGGCCCCCAGGGACCCCAGTATTGAATGAGAATTATTTCCCCAATTTAAAATGCGCCACAGCGCAGCGTTGCAGAGTGGTTAAGGGAGGGGGCGGGGCCTGACGCTCGATCGCGTCTTTTTCTTTTGTTTTTGTTTTTTTGAAGGGGGCTGTGTGGCCCCCTTCTTTTTTAGTTTTGGGGCCCTGGGGACCCCATCCCCCAGGGCCTGATGCCTTTTCCCTTTTTAAAAAAAAAAATACTGTAGGGGAAGGGGCCGCGTGGCCCCATCCCGTGGCTATTCCGGCCCCGGGCACCCCATCCCCCGGGGCATGGCCACTTTTTAAAAAATAATTTTTGAGGAGGGGGGCTGCGTGGCCCCCCTCCTAAGGCCTCTATTGGCCCCGGGGACCCCATCCCCCGGGCCGGCCTTTTTTTTTTTTTTTTTTATTATTTTTGCGGAGGGGGGGCCACGTGGCCCCCCTCCCGGGCCACTACTTGCCCCGGGGACCCCATCCCCCGGGGCTGGCCCTATCCTTTGGGGTCCGTGGGGGGACCCCAACTCCCCCACGGACCCTGCCGGCTCCCCGCGTCCTGCGGGAGCCGGCATTGCTTTTCCACATGGGGAGCTGCTAACATGCAGCTCCCCATGTGGAAAAGCAATGTGCTTTGGATATTGGCAGAGAGAGCAGGTTTCCTGCTCTCTCTTCCAATATCCAAAGCAGTTTGCTATGACAGGACGGGAGCCGCGAGGCTCCCGTCCTGTCATAGCAAACTTCAGTGTCCCGGGGGTAGGCACCCCAGGATACTGCAGGAGCCGGCCCTGGGGGGTGGTGGTCCCCAGGGCCATCAAGGGCTCCAGGAGGGGGCCGCGCGGCCCCCCTCCCAACTTATTCAAAGCGAGGTGTTCAGAGGCCACGCCCCTTTTTACAAAACTCTGCAACGCAGCTCCGTGGCGCTTACTGGAGGTACCTGGTGGGCTAGTTGGCCCCCAGGGACCCTCAGGATTGAAGGGGACTTAAAACCCCATCTTAAAACGCGCCACGGGACCTGTTTGCACACATGTCACCTGAAGCCCCGCCCCCTCCCTTCACCACTGTGCAAACACGCCCCGTGGCGCGTTTTAAGTTGGGGGATTAAGTCCCCTTTAAACCTTGAGGGTCCCTGGGGACCAACTAGTTCACCAAGTACCTCCAGTAAGCGCCACAGAGCTGTGTTGCAGAGAGGTGTAAAAAGGGGCGTGGCCTGGACCACCTCTCTGCAACCCAGCCCTGTGGCGCTTACTGGAGGTACCTGGTGGGCTAGTTGGCCCCCAGGGACCCCCAGTATTGAATGGGAATTATTTCCCCAATTTAAAATGCGCCACAGCGCGCGTTTGCAGAGTGGTTAAGGGAGGGGGCGGGGCCTGACGCTCGATCGCGTCTTTTTCTTTTGTTTTTGTTCTTTTGAAGGGGGCTGTGTGGCCCCCCTTCTTTTTTAGTTTTTGGGGCCCTGGGGACCCCATCCCCCAGGGCCTGATGCCTTTTCCCTTTTTAAAAAAAAAAAATACTGTAGGGGAAGGGAGCCGCGTGGCCCCCCTCCCGTGGCCTATTCCGGCCCCGGGCACCCCATCCCCCGGGGCATGGCCACTTTTTAAAAAATAATTTTTGAGGAGGGGGCTGCGTGGCTCCCTCCTAAGGCCTCTATTGGCCCCGGGGACCCCATCCCCCGGGGCCGGCCTTTTTTAAATTATTTTTGCGGAGGGGGCCACGTGGCCCCCTCCCGAGCCACTACTTGCCCCGGGGACCCCATCCCCGGGGCTGGCCCTATCCTTTGGGGTCCGTGGGGGACCCCAGCTCCCCCACGGACCCTGCCGGCTCCCCGCGTCCTGCGGGAGCCGGCATTGCTTTCCACATGGGGAGCTGCTAACATGCAGCTCCCCATGTGGAAAAGCAATGTGCTTTGGATATTGGCAGAGAGAGCAGGTTTCCTGCTCTCTCTTCCAATATCCAAAGCAGTTGCTATGACAGGACGGAGCCGCGAGGCTCCGTCCTGTCATAGCAAACTTCAGTGTCCCGGGGGTAGGCACCCCAGGATACTGCAGGAGCCGGCCCTGGGGGGTGGTGGTCCCCAGGGCCATCAAGGGCTCCAGGAGGGGGCCGCACGGCCCCCCTCCCAACTTATTCAAAGCGAGGTGTTCAGAGGCCACGCCCCTTTTTACAAAACTCTGCAACGCAGCTCCGTGGCGCTTACTGGAGGTACCTGGTGGGCTAGTTGGCCCCAGGGACCCTCAGGATTGAAGGGGACTTAAAACCCCATCTTAAAACGCGCCACGGGACCTGTTTGCACACATGTCACCTGAAGCCCCGCCCCCTCCCTTCACCACTGTGCAAACACGCCCCGTGGCGCGTTTTAAGTTGGGGGATTAAGTCCCCTTTAAACCTTGAGGGTCCCTGGGGACCAACTAGTTCACCAAGTACCTCCAGTAAGCGCCACAGAGCTGCGTTGCAGAGAGGTGTAAAAAGGGGCGTGGCCTGGACCACCTCTCTGCAACCCAGCCCTGTGGCGCTTACTGGAGGTACCTGGTGGGCTAGTTGGCCCCCAGGGACCCCCAGCATTGAATGGGAATTATTTCCCCAATTTAAAATGCGCCACAGCGCGCGTTTGCAGAGTGGTTAAGGGAGGGGGCGGGGCCTGACGCTCGATCGCGTCTTTTTCTTTTGTTTTTGTTTTTTTGAAGGGGGCTGTGTGGCCCCCTTCTTTAGTTTTGGGGCCCTGGGGACCCCATCCCCCAGGGCCTGATGCCTTTTCCCTTTTTAAAAAAAAAAAATACTGTAGGGGAAGGGAGCCGCGTGGCCCCCCTCCCGTGGCCTATTCCGGCCCCGGGCACCCCATCCCCCGGGGCATGGCCACTTTTTAAAAAATAATTTTTGAGGAGGGGGGCTGCGTGGCCCCCCTCCTAAGGCCTCTATTGGCCCCGGGGACCCCATCCCCCGGGGCCGGCCTTTTTTTAAAATTATTTTTGCGGAGGGGGGCCACGTGGCCCCCTCCCGGGCCACTACTTGCCCCGGGGACCCCATCCCCCGGGGCTGGCCCTAACCTTTGGGGTCCGTGGGGGGACCCCAACTCCCCCACGGACCCTGCCGGCTCCCCGCGTCCTGCGGGAGCCGGCATTGCTTTTCCACATGGGGAGCTGCTAACATGCACAAATATCACCCAGAGGTAGCCCACGTATAGCCCAATGACAGAAGTGTACAAAACACTTTTTATTTTTTGGTTTTTTGCAGTTTTATATAGTGCAGACTGGTCAGGTATTGGAGTGCTTTACATGAGCATTGGTTACATCACACAAGGACAAATTCATGTTGGTTGACCCCTACACTACCCAAACACCACTGCACTACCCTAAACCCTAAAACACTACCCCCAGCACGACCCCCTTCACTACCCAAACACAACTGCACTACCCTAAACTCAAAAACACTACCCCCAGCATGACCCCCTACACTACCCAAACACCACTGCACTACCCTAAACCCTAAATCTACCCCCTATACTACACAAATACCACTGCACTACCCTAAACCTAAAACACTAGAACCCAGCACGACCCCCTACAGTACACAAACACAACTGCACTACCCTAAACCCTAAAACACTATCCCCTACACTACACAAACACCATTGCACTACCCTAAACCCTAAAACACTACCCCCAGCATGACCCCCTACACTACACAAACACCACTGCACTACCCTAAACCCTAAAACACTACCCCAGCACGACCCCTATACTACCCAAACACCACTGCACTACCCTAAACCCTAAAACACTACCCCCAGCACGACTCCCTACACTACACAAACACCACTGGACTACCCTAAACCCTAAAACACTACCCTCAGCACGACTCCCTATGCTACCTAAATACCACTGCACTACACTAAACCCTAAATCTACCCCCAGCATGACCTCCCACACTACACAAACACCACTGCACTACCCTAAACCCTAAATCACTACCCCCAGCACGACCCCCTACACTACCCAAACACCACTGCACTACCCTAAACCCTAAAACACTAACCCCAGCATGACCCCCTACACTACCCAAACACCACTGCACTACCCTATACCCTAAAACACGACCCCGTACACTACACAAACACAACTGCACTACCCTAAACCCTAAAACACTACCCACATCATGACCCCCTACACTACACAAACACCACTGCACTACCCTAAACCCTAAAACACTACCCCCTACACTACACAAACACCACTGCCCTACCCTAAACCCTAAAACACAACCCCCAACATGACCCCCTACACTACACAAACACCACTGCACTACCCTAAAACCCCTACACTATACAAACACCACTGCATTACTCTAAACCCTAAAACACTACCCCCAGCACGACCCCCTCACAACACAAACACCACTGCACTACCCTAAACCCTAAATCGACCCCCAGCACGACCCCCTACACTACCCAAACACCACTGCCATACCCTAAACCCTAAAACACTACCCCCAGCATGAACCCCTACACTACCCAAACACCACTGCACTACCCTAAACCTTAAAACACTACCCCCAGCACTACCCCCTACACTACACAAACACCACTGCACTACCCTAAACCCTAAAACACTACCCCAGCACTACCCCTACACTACCCAAACACCACTGCACTAACAGAAACCCTAAAACACTACCCCCCGCACAACCCCCTATACTACCCAAACACCACTGCACTAACATAAACCCTAAAACACTACCCCCGCACAACCCCTACACTACCCAAACACCACTGCACTACCCTAAACCCTAAATCTACCCCCAGCCCGACCCCTACACTACCCAAACACCACTGCACTACCCTAAACCATAAAACACTACCCCCAGCATGACCCCCTACACTACACAAACACCACTGCACTACCCTAAACCCTAAAACACTACCATCAGCATGACCCCCTACACTACTCAAACACCACTGCAGTACCCTAAACCTAAAACACTACCCCCAGCATGACCCCTACACTACTGCACTACCCTAAACCTAAAACACTACCCCCAGCACGGCCTCCTACACTACCCAAATACCACTGCACTACCCTAAACCCTAAAACACTACCCCCAGCACGACCCCTACACCACCCAAACACCACTGCACTACCCTAAACCCTAGAAAAGAAACCCCCACCCCATGCCCAATCCCCCTACCTCTCACTCCTCGTGGTTCCTCTCTCCTCGTGGTTCCTGCTTCACGTCATCTCTGAGGGCGGTGCACGTCGTTGTGAGGAAACGGAACAGCCTCTGTTTCCTTACAACGACATGGATCGTCTACATGTTTTTAGAACGCATGGTCATTTACCATATATACCTTTACAACAAAATTTGTTGTAAAGGCATGCGTGGAAAATGACCATGCGTTCTAAAAAAATGCGTAGTAATGACTTCGTGATGTACAACGCATGCGTGGTAATGCATGCGTTGTAATGGTATCACAAAGTAAAAAAGTCGTTGTAACGGCTGTTTACTGATCGAAGCTGGCCCCTGTTCTTCAGTGAGACATTTATATGATTAATTAGGAGGAAGGAATGTGTTTTTTTTACCGAAAAGTGCATTTCCGGCTGTTGTATTGTGAAAGTGTCCGCGTGGCCTGGTTTCACTTCCGGTGAGAGAGTGGAAGAGTCTGTTTGGATCTAAAGGAGTTCTGTTGTTGGACGGGAGCCGGCGCGACATGTCATCAGAAAACATAGCTAATGGAAAGTGTCCTCCCTGAAGTGTGGAGCAGTGCCATGAGAGGTCAACGAGTGTGCGTCCAACCGCAGTATGACCGTACCGCGTGACCCATGTGCCACCTTCCAGAGTACGGGAGGCAGAAGCGGCATCGCAGGTCCTCTTGAAGACCGTTGTAGCACTAATTCTACATTTTGGTACTAGGGCATTTTAACTTCGTTGTTCCTGCCAGATACAAAGAGAAGATCCTGTGTTATTCAGTGCCCTTGTTACCTTTTTGTGGGTTGTGGTGCTTGTCACTTCGCTGCCCCGCCGGTGCACACGACTGGGCACCCCACCTCGTGTGCCATCTGCAGGGCCTCTGCCCTCGGATCACTGGTTTCGGTTTCTGGAGTGGCAACATAATCAGTTGCTCCCAAAGGACTAGCCTGAACACTTAGGTGAATATCCCCTGCACCAGCATTCCACGGAAATTCTTTCCTAGCTCTCCCACGTCAACGAGGACGTCATAATAGCACGGCTCCGCTCACGGGCCCCCCAGCCCTGGGGACTGCCACCCCCCGGGGCTTTCTTTACATATTTGCGGGGGGCACATGGCCCCCCCGCAGCCCCGGGGACCACCAACCCCCGTGGCTTGTATTTTAAATGGGTGGGGGACCTCCAAGCCCCCAAGCCCCCCAAGCCCGGGGACCGTCACCCCCGGGGCTTGTTTTTAAAAATAAAAGAACCTGTTGGGGGGCTCCAGCCCCCCACGCCCCAGGGACTGCCACCTCCCCGGGGCACTAACTATGTAAATTTGGGGGTCCGTTATGGACCCCCGAGCCCTGGGGACCACCACCTCCCCGGGGCTTTGCCAATGTTGGGAGGGGGGCCGCGCAACCCCCCTCCTGGAGCCTGTGATGGCCCTGGGGACCGCCACCCCCCAGGGCCGGCTCCTGCAGTGTCCCGGGGTGCCCACCTCCGGGACACTGCTGTTTGATATGGCAGGGTAGGAGCCTCGTGGCTCCCGCCCTGCCATAGCAAACTGTGGTTTGGATTTTGGAAGAGAGAGCAGGAAACGTGCTCTCTCTTCCAAAATCCAAACCACATTGCTTTTCCACACGGGGAGCTGCATGTCAGCAGCTCCCCATGTGGAAAAGCAATGCTGGCTCCCGCAGGAGGCGGGGAGCCGGCAGGGACCGTGGGGGCATTGGGGCTCCCCACGGTCCCCAAAGGAGAAGGCCAGCCCCGGGGGATGGGGTCCCCGGTGCTAGAAGTGGCCCGGGAGGGGCGCGTGGCCCCCTCCCTGTGTATTAAAAAAAAAAAGGAGAGGCCAGGCCCCGGGGGATGGGGTCCCCGGTGCCATATTTGGCCTGAGGAGGGGGGCCACGTGGCTCCCCTCACAAAAAAAAATAAAAAAGGATGGCCAGGCCCCGTGGGATGGGGTCCCCGGGGCCAGAAGTGGCCAGGGAGGGGGCCACGTGGCCCCCCTCCCACCCAAAAAAATTATTAAATAAAGGCGGGCCCCGGGGAATGGGGTCCTGGGGCCAATAGTGGCCTTAGGAGGGGGGGCCATGCAGCCCCCCTTCCTATAAAAAAACAATATGTGTGGCCATGCCCCGGGGGATGGGGTCCCCAGGGCCGGAATTGGCCACGGGAGGGGGGCCCACGCGGCCCACCTCCCATTCACATTTTTTTTTTTAAAAAGGGGACGAGGCCCTGGGGGATGGGGTCCCCAGGGCACAAAAAAAGGCAAGAGAAGGGGGGCCACACAGCCCCCCTTCTTAAAAAAAAAACAAAAAAGCCGGCATCGCTACGAGGCCCCGCCCCCTCCCTGCAACACACCCCCTGGCGCATTTAAAGTTGGGGAATTAATTCCCCTTGAATACTGAGGGGCCCTGGGGGCCAACTAGCCCATTAGGTACCTCCAGTATGCGCCAGGGAGCTGCGTTGCAGAGAGGTGTTCAGAGGCTACGCCCCTTTTTACACCTCTCTGCAACGCAGCTCTGTGGCGCTTACTGGAGGTACCTGGTGGGCTAGTAGGTCCCCAGGGACCCTCAGGATTCATGGGGACTTAATCCCCCAACTTAAAACGCGCCACGGGGTGCGTTTGCACAGTGGTGAAGGGAGGAGGCGGGGCCTGAGGTGACATGTGTGCAAACACGCCCTGTGGTGCGTTTTAATTTGGGGAATTAATTCCTCTTCAATCCTGAGGGTCCCTGGGGTCCAACTAGCCCACCACTTACCTCCAGTAAGCGCCACAGAGCTGCGTTGCAGAGTGGTGTAAAAAGGGGCGTGGCCTGGGCCACCTCTCTGCAACGCAGCGCAGTGGCGCTTACTGGAGGTACCTAGTGGGCTAGTTGGCCCCCAGGGACCTTCAGGATTGAAGAGGAATTAATTCCCCAACTTAAAATGCGCCACAGGGCGTGTTTGCACACATGTCATCGCAGGCCCGGCCCCTCCCTTCACCACTGTGCAAACGCGCCACTTGGCGCTTCGTAAGTTGGGGAATTAATTCCCCTTGAATACTGAAGGTCCCTGGGGCCAACTAGCCCACCAGGTACCTCCAGTATGTGCCAGGGAGCTGCCTTGCAGAGAGGTGTTCAGAGGCCACGCCCCTTTTTACACCTCTCTGCAACGCAGCTCTGTGGCGCTTACTGGAGGTACCTGGTGGGCTAGTAGGACCCCAGGGACCCTCAGGATTCAAGGGGACTTAATCGCCCAACTCAAAACATGCCACGGGGCGCGTTTGCACAGTGGTGAAGAGAGGGGGCGGGGCCTGAGGTGACATGTGTGCAAACACGCCCTGTGGTGCGTTTTAAGTTGGGGAATTAATTCCTATTCAATCCTGAGGGCCCCTGGGGGACAACTAGCCCACCAGGTATCTCCAGTAAGCGCCACAGGCCTGCGTTGCAGAGAGGTGGTCCAGGCCACGCCCCTTTTTACACCTCTCTGCAATGCAGCTCTGTGGCGCTTACTGGAGGTACCTGGTGGGCTAGTAGGACCCCAGGGACCCTCAGGATTCAAGGGGACTTAATCGCCCAACTCAAAACATGCCACGGTGTGCGTTTGCACAGTGGTGAAGGGAGGGGGCGGGGCCTGAGGTGACATGTGTGCAAACACGCCCTGTGGCGCGTTTTAAGTTGGGGAATTAATTCCTCTTCAATCCTGAGGGCCCCTGGGGGACAACTAGCCCACCAGGTATCTCCAGTAAGCGCCACAGGCCTGCGTTGCAGAGAGGTGGTCCAGGCCACGCCCCTTTTTACACCTCTCTGCAACGCAGCTCTGTGGCGCTTACTGGAGGTACCTTGTGGGCTAGTTGGACCCCAGGGACTCTCAGGATTCAAGGGGACTTTATCCCCCAACTTAAAACGTGCCACGGGGCGCGTTTGCACAGTGGTGAAGGGAGGGGGGGGGCCTGAGGTGACATGTGTGGAAACACGCCCTGTGGCGCGTTTTAAGTTGAGGAATTAATACTCCGTCAATCCTGAGGGCCCCTGGGGGCCAACTAGGCCACCAGGTACCTCCAGTAAGCGCCACAGGCCTGCGCTGCAGAGAGGTGGTCCAGGCCACGCCCCTTTTTACACCTCTGTGCAACGCAGCTCTGTGGCGCTTACTGGAGGTACCTAGTGGGCTAGTTGGACCCCAGGGACCCTCAGGATTCAAGGGGACTTAATCTCCCAACTTAAAACGGCCACAGGGCGTGTTTGCACACATGTCACCTCAGGCCCCCCCCTCCCTTCACCACTGTGCAAACGCGCCCCGTGGTGCGTTTTAAGAGGTAGTTTTAATCCCCCTGCCCTATTATGTACTAGGGCCTTACAGAGAAGGTCATGCTAATCACAGGGGTACCCCAACGCATAGTGTTCCCTAGTGTATGTAGGTGTTTTCACTGTATTCTAAGTGTCTTTTAGCATAGCACTGGCTCTAGGCCTGGTTAGTCCGAGTCAGTTACCACCAGTACCCGTCTGAAAAAGTTGTGGGCACAGGATGATTTTGCAACAAGGCCTCTTTCTGCTCCTCTGTTGGTTCTTTCTGCACATGTCTTGCTTCTTCCTGCACTTATCTTCATCTTTTTGGACTTCTGTTGCTTCTTTCTGCATTTCTTTTGCTTCTTTCTGTGCGTTGTTTCTTCTTTCATCACATGTCCTACCTTTGTAGGCATAGTTAGAAACTAGCATTTAAAAAACCTTTGAAATTCACTTTAAAAACCATAGGTTTCAGGCACGTTATAGTTACAAATTAGCATTTAAAAAACCTTTGAAATTCACTGAAAAAACCATAGGTTTCAGGCACGTTATAGTTAGAAATGAGCATTTAAAAAACCTTTGAAATTCACTGAAAAAACTATAGGTTTCAGGCACGTTATAGTTAGAAATTAGCATTTAAAAAACCTTAGAAATTCACTGAAAAAACCATAGGTTTCAGGGCGTTATAGTTAGTTGGACATTTCACTCGTACAAAACCAGTGAAATTCCCTGTTATAGTTAGTTCAGCTAACTATAACTCGCGCCCCGCAATGCACTGCTGATGACGTCACATATTACATCACTCATGACATGGTCAGTGACATCACTGATGACATCACTGATGACATCATCCATTTGTTAATTTGATGCATCTTCTCACACCCTAATATAACCTTTGATAAACCTACTCTAAATTACAGGCTGCCATTCTCAAAACCATAGACACTCCAACACCAATAACTACATACCCACTCACTGATTCTTAGGTTTACACACACATCCACTCACTCATCCATACAGTCACTCATACTTATGGTCACTCAGTACAGGACTATCATATGCACTCATACACCTATATAGACACTCACACACTGCCACTCATCCATAGAGGTACTCACACACCTAGTCAGTCATGCAAATAATTAATCACACTGCCATTTACTCACCTATACAGTTATACACACACCAGCTCACTTACTCATACAAATACTAGCACATTCTAACGCTCTTATACAATCACTGATACAAGCACACACTCATCCATACAGCCACTCTCACAATCACACACTCTCACATATAGCCATTTATATACTCCAACACACATATATACTGCCTTTCACATATGTAGTTACTCACCGATGTACCACTGAGATATACATTCACTCACTAACACACCCATACACACACTCACCCACCCATACAGTCCATCACAGATGCACTCTTGAAACCATGCACCCAGTGAATCACCCACTCACACATCTATGCACAGAGTCACACACACCCCACCCACACAAACACTCAGGCACCCATACAGATACTCAGACAACCAATCAATAACCCATATAGACACTCATGTAGCTTTTCACAAACCCATGCAGCCACTTACACACCAACAGACAGACGGATACAGACATTCACACAGTTTAGTCACTAACCCATGCATTCAGTAAGATACATTTAAACACTCACTTATAGAGTCAGTTACGCACCTACTAAATCATCCATTCAGGCACTTATACACCCACTCATTCTTCAATACGCCTTTCCCTATATATATTAAACATATTTAAACTTTACAGAAACACACAGTCACTGGATGATGTCATCAGTGATGTCATCAGTGATGTCATTTGAGATGTCATCAGTGATGTCATCAGTGATGTCACTGACCATGTCATGAGTGATGTAATATGTGACGTCATCAGCAGTGCATTGCGGGGAGCGAGTTATAGTTAGCTGAACTAACTATAACGGGGAATTTCACTGGTTTTGTACGAGTGAAATGTCCAACTAACTATAACGCCCCTGAAACCTATGGTTTTTCAGTGAATTTCTAAGGTTTTTAAAAGCTAATTACTAACTATAACTTGCCTGAAACCTATGGTTTTTCAGTGAATTTCAAAGGTTTTTTAAATGCTAATTTCTAACTATAACGTGCCTGAAACCTATGGTTTTTTCAGTGAATATATATATATATACATATTTATATATATGTATGCATGTATATATATATATGTCGGATTATCCCAACGTCGTTCGAACGTAAGAAAAGACGACGTTTCGACAGCACGGTCTTTGTCAAAGTCATAGTATGACTTTGACAAAGACCGTGCTGTCAACTGAGTCAGTCAATACATACTTAAAAACTTCATAAGAAATCCTGAGTGAGACTTTTCTTACGTTCGAACAACGTGGGGATAATCCGATATTTCAGCGGGTCCAGCGCCTGCCTGTCTGCACCAACCCCGACTGGTGGATGTAATCAGAAGAAAGGCTAGACTACTGGTTACATATATATATATATGTATATATATATATATATATATATATATATACCTGTTTTTTCCTTGCACATGCAATGTACAAAGGGAACATTACTATATATTGATTTTTGTGACATAAATTCACCATTCAAAACAATCAGACTCATTCAGAGATGTTAAATAGTTCCTGTAGAAAATTGAAAATGGTTAAGAAAATTGATCAAAATGAACATATGAGCAATATTGTGATATTACAAAACTGTGACCAAATGGTTTCTGAAGATGTTGCCTACATGAATGAGATAGTGATAAAATTAAACCAAAGATTGAAAGCTTTGAAACAGGTGAAAAATGAAAATTTGGAAAATGTTTTGAGAAAAAACTTTATGATCAGTTCTATTTACACAGATACAATAAACATATTGTATATGTCTTTTCAGCTTCTTTAAGAGCAGGCGAAGGTGTCATTGGCCACAAAGTTGGGGAAGCAACTGGCCACTTTTTTTTCGGGTGGTGAGACATCGGACACCGTCAGACACAGTGGCACAGAGGGAGAGAGGACTTGAACGGAGGCCATCACCTCATCATCATCTTTGGAGGCCTCCACAAGCAACCAATCCCTAGTGCTGGTGGACTCTACAGGAACTGAACCAATCGCATCCTTGTCTGCCACCCAGAGACCCATCTCCCCCATCCCCCTGGTTCCCCCCTAATTGGCCAAACCCGATCCCCTAAAAAGACTGGAGTCTTCTTTGCCACAGGCACCTCACCCCCTGCTCCTGTCACTCCGGCTTCACTGAGTGAGGAGGCTATTGACCTCTTACACAGCATCTCTTTAGGCCAGACTGTGACCATGGATGGCATCCAGGGCCTTAGTTGCCAAATGCAACCAATGGTTGCATTTCTGGATGCCATTCACAGTTCAATGTCTGGCATGCAGAGATTCCTTGAAAAACTCGCCTTCTTACTGACCGCAGCTTCCTGACCAGCCCAACATTCTGCCCCAACTCAGGTCCCTTCCTCAATCCCAAATCGCACATCCCAGTCCAATCTCAAGCACACTCACTTCTTTGCAGGCACCTACTCCAAAAGACATACATAAACACAAACACAAAGAAACACAAACAAACACTCAAACAACATACACACACTGTTCATACTACACCCACAGGCACCACAATCACCACCACACCGGCAACCACCACAAGCACAACAACCACCAGCACAGCCAAAAGCACCACAACCACCACCACCACACCCACAGCCACCACCACACCCATAACTACCACCACAACAAGAACCACCAGTAAACCCATAAGCGCAACAACTACTAGCACACCCACTACCCCCAGGGCACCCACAAGCACCACAACCACCACCACACCCACAAGCACCACAACCACACCAACCACCTCAACAGCACACTCATCCAAACCAACACACACAAGCACACCTACATGCAAAACAGCACCCACCAAAACCAAACACACACACTCACCAGAATATCAGACACCAGGCAAACCATATACATCCAAACATACACAGACCCACATGCAACTGCAAAACATACAGACACTCGCACCACAACCACACCAACCACCTCAACAGCACACTCATTCAAAACAACACACTCACACACAAGCACACCTACACGCCAAATAACACCCACCAAACCCAAATGTACACACTCACCAAACACCGAGCACCTGCCAAAAAACACACATCAAAGTATACACAACATACACCAGATCCCCATGCAACTGCAAAACATAGACACATGCACATCACCCACTTCAGCTCCCTCTACCTCCCAAATCCAATCCTCTTCCACCCTTCAAACCCATACTCCTCCTCCTAAATTCACTTCTTACCTATCCCTAACCCCTGTCAAACCTAAACCCACCCCGCCCAAGAAAGATCCTTGTGGTGCGTGCTCTATGGTGCTTGAGTAGGTTACCCTTTGGCTGTCTGTTTTGAAGGCAAGTTCTAAACAACAATCCCACAGGCTGTTGCAGTGCATCATGTTTATCCTCCCTTCTTAATTTTTCTTTAAATAAAATATTTGAGAGAAGTATCTCATTTATTAATACAAATATTTTATTTTTTACTGAAGTTTGTGCTGACATTATTATTCATCTACAAGTCATTGATTATTAACAATGTTCATGAAGAAAATATGAGATACATATTCTTACTTACATTCATGACAGTGAAGACAAAAGCTTTTTAAATAACATATTTATACAGTGCAAACATTAGTGATAACAATTTGTAATGAACATAGAAATTTTGGTGCAAGCATTCACCATGATAATGGACACTTACACCAAAAAAACATTTATTTTTTTCTTTTTCTAAGTGTTAATACATGTGTGTTTATTCTAACTTGATAAGTGATAAAAAATAAACACATATGCATCACACCTTAAAAAATGTAAGAGTAAGTTAAAATGTAATAATATACAGAAAATGCACAAGACAAGGGAAATGTATCATTAATAAATATTTAAGATGCTTTAAGTTCAGAACTAACATTGTTTTACATTTATTGAAAAACAAATGTTTTGCATAGTGCAATTTCTACATGTTATTAATTTAAATTGTTTCCAATAATATTTAATGCATATGTTTATAATTTGATAGTTTACAAAAAACGATTAAACACACCTGTATGGACACATTTAGAATTTTTGATTAATGTCAATTTGTGTGTGGGTGTCCATTATCATTAAGGCAGCTTGGACCAAATTTGGAAATTAAAGAAAATTATACAGATGTGTTTCTTTAAATTTAAAAAAACGACCACATTACAAACAGATGCATTACACATTAGTTAAAAATGCATGAGTCCTGAGCTAATGTAAACAGACAATTCAGAAGCCTACCTTCTGTTCTGGCGATGACAGGGTTGATTTGCTTCGTGGTCAAGTAGCAGCAGTAAAGGCAGGACTTGGACGATCGGGTCCATGATGGAAAAGGAAGTGGAAAAAAGAAAAAAGGTAAGTTTCTGCCTTATATCCCTTTGGAACTGCCAATTCAGGTGTGGAGGTTTCCCCACCACAGTTAATTTGGTGGGAAGGCACATTGTGATTGGCCTGGTGGAAATGCTGGCTGTACTCCTCTAACAGCTGCTTTTGCCTATGGCACCTTCGACACAGGTGGAAAAATCTGGCGGAGTCAGTGGCACTCGGACAGACTCTCATTCATTGACCCGTTAGCATCTAAATAGAGTGGGCCGGCCATCTTGTTAGCGGACAGAAAATCAGACGGAAAAACGACGGCGGACCAGATCCGTCATGATCAAAATCCGGCCCTTAGTCAGTAGAAAGGTACAACCACTAGGAACAAATTGAAAAAATTGAGATTTATGCTGCGATCATGTAAGCTGCCTAATTATCTATTCACCAATAATAATTCATGCACTGCATGATTATTGAGTGGTCTACACCTGTTATAATGATGTTTGACTTCTTAGCCTGACTGCTAAAGTGTGGCATCATTGACTGTGTATTATTCACTTGTTCAAAATGTTTTATAAGGTAATCGTTTGAGCAATCAGGAGTTCCTTCTGGAACTTTGTTTACAGACACTCTGGTAGCCATTGACAGACTATTCTTACTGATACCAGAAGTCTCCGGATATTTAATTGAGAAGGATTTTACTTCAACACGTCATTCAAATTCATTAATGAAAATAGGATCAGGTAGGACAATAAGCACAGAACATACAAAAACGCTTAGAATATCAAGTTTTTTTGAGAGAGGGCTTCAATGATCTCTAAACCTGGACTCAAGTTTGTATGAAATTAGGGTATTAGTTAGGGGGTGAGTACATACCCCAAGCAATAACTACAACTTTTGTTAGAGTGAACCCTCAAAGTCACTAAATGAACCTAAGCTCAGCCACCTGGTAGCTACGGCATAGAGAAGGCAGTTTTAACTTAGATGCACTGTCTAAAGTATTTATACAGTACCCAAATAGTAATGAAGTCATAAAATAACACAGAAAATATCCCAAACCAATTTAGAAAACAAGAGTACATTTTATAAGTAATATGACAACAAATTTACAAAATCAAATAGTTGGCAACAGAGTTATGAATTTTTTAAGTTTAAATATAAAAATAGCACCAAAAAGTGTTAAGTGTCAACCACGGTCATCACATTGCGCTTGACCTGTACCTAGGTGCAAGTCAAGGCTGACCTTGATGGAGCATGTGCCTGATAGAGGAATCAGGTTTGACCTGGTCAGAAGTTTTACCTTTGTGCTCTGAAATGGAAGTCATACATCCTCAGGGGGACAAGGCAGCAGGCTGTGGCCAAAGGGCGCTCCATCTCGTCAGATAGCCACTGTATGAGGTCTTGGTGGAGCTGTTGATTTTTGGCAGAAAAGGTCAGAGTGGGATCAATTTGAATGTCATGTCCAAGGAAGATCCCTCGCCCATCAGATACTTTTGGCATCATCACCTGACAAAGATTATTACCTTTGGACTTCTTAGTCACTATATTGGAGCTTGGATTCTTTCAGCGGGCAATTCTGCATGTTGTAGCCGAAGAGGGTTCCATGGGCCGCAAACTTTCTCCGCAAAGTTCAACTGAAATGGATTTGCTGCAGCAGAAATGCTCTGAGTGGGAGCAACCTGAATCTTTGGCCCAGTGGTGAAGCATCTTTGTCAGATCGGCTTAGTAGGTTGGTCCTGGTCCTCTGGAGGTCTTTGGAGCCAAAAAGATTCTAAGTCCCAGGTTTCAGAAAACATTAGGAGGAGTACACTTTGACATCAGCCAAGGGTCCAGGACCTTAGGGACAGCACTTGAGGGTCTTTGGCAAGCAGCAGGGCCCATGGCAGGAACTGGTCAGCTGGGAATTTTCAGACAAGGCCTCTTGTTGCTTGTTGCCTCTTTGTAGCTTGAACAGAAGGTAAGCCTTATGACCCATGAAGTCCACTTCTTTGTCCTAAGTACAAGCGGGAGAGCAGGTCCAGTCTTCTAGGCTCTTCTCCGGTCACAGACAGCAGATCCAAACCTCTTCTGTTCTTCCACAGGTCACCAGCTACCTAACCAATGGAGTAAAAGTTTCCATTGGCTGTCCTTCCCATATGTGCAGCATTTTCTGTGTACCCTACTGCAAAAAATCCCACTGTGCCTCTCTCTGCCTAAATCATAGATGGTGAACCCTTCTCCCCTTGTGCAAAGCCTGTGTTCCCACCCCAGAAGTGTGGCCAGGAAAATGACCAACCCCCTCCTCTGTGGTAATAGATAACCAATTCTGGGGGCAGCTCCTCTCCTACTGTTACTAGTGCCTACCTAACTAGGGGAACTAAGAAGTGCCCTGCCCAGGTTTCGGCTAACATTTGCCTGTGACAGAGTAGACCTCTTTGAAGTTAATCAAGTTCCTGTGCACAGCCCAGATCATCATCCTGCCAGAGGAAAATAATACTCCTCATACCTAAGGCCTTTATCTCAGCTCTGGGAACATATTCACACCTCATCAAGGGGGCTATTCAGCTCCTGGGTGACAGTTAGAGCTCATGCAAATGGAGGCTTTAGGCAGGGAAAATATATTTTTCTAAAAATACCTTTTCTAAAATATTTATTACAAATCCGACTCCACCAGTGAATTGGGCTTGAAATGAAAAAAATCCAAGAGTTAAATTTGTAACTGCTCCCTAGCTGGGTATAAAATTATTAAATATAATACTGTATCCCAATGCTTTCCTTTGGAACAGCCAACCCTGCTATTGTGAAAATGGCTTTTGGGGCCTTTTCACTGTAAGGACATTTTTAGCATTAACTCTTTACATGCCCTAATTTAAAAAACCATGCACCCTGCTCTATGGACAGTAAGGCCTTCTTGGGGGTGACTTATTAGTATTTAAAAAGGTTTAGGCCTGTCAAAAGGGGTAACTTTGACAGGTGGCATTTGCAGTTTAAAACTGCATAGCTAGGCTGCAGAGGGTAGGCACGCAGTCAGAATTACACTGTCACTATCAATTTAACAGGATTTATAAAGCACTACTAATCACCCGCAAGGATATCCAGGTGCTGACAGCCAAGTTGCTTGGGTGGAATCAGTTGAACAACCAGGTCTTGAGACCCTTGCTGAATTCCTGAAGAGAGTATGAGGTCCAGAGATGGAAGCTGTTCCAGGACTACACAGCGAGGTAGGAGAAGGAGCGTCCTCCACTTTTGCTTTGGCGGATGAGGGGAGTGTGGGTGAGGGAGAGGGATGCAGAGTGCAGGTGTCTGTAGGATTGGTGGAAGCTCAAGCGGTGGTTTATGTCTACAGGTCCTTGATTCTGCAGGGCTTTGTAGGCGTGCGTCAGCATCTTGAATTGTCATCTCTTGTGGACAGAGAGCCAGTGTTGTTTCTTGAGGTGTTGAGTGATGTGGGTCCATTTGGGGATGTTGGGTGGCACAATGGGTGCTGCAATGCACTTATGGCATTTAGCTTACAGGCCCTGGCTACACCTTGCACCATTTACTAGGAATTTAAAGGTAAGATAAATATGCCAACTAGGGTGATGCCAATTTCAATATGTTAAAAGAGGGAGCACAGACTCTTTACCACTGGTTAGCATGCATAAAGAGCACAGAGTACTACACCCAGAAAAAAATAGGGTTCAGCAAAAAGGCAAAAATATCCAGGGTGACCCTGGAAAAAGGGCAGTTTCCCACAATGTTGATTTTTAGGAACCAAGGTTACCCTGAGGCAGCTGACTTTATCTGAAAATTACCAAACTTTCTTTACCGCCCAATCACCACCCCACCTGAAGTGTCCTCTACATACTTATTAGAACAATTATTACAACAATAGCCTCTCAACACTATGGGGGCCATTTAGAGTTTTTTGGTGGATGTGGGATATCCGCAAAAAAGGTGTAATGACCCATCTGCCAGGCTCACTGTTTACTGGAAAACAGTGAGTCTGGAAACCTGGCAAAGCGTTATTCTGCCCCTGACTTGTGTTATTCGAAAGTAGAAGGTTCTCTGATCTTCACATTTGAATGTGAGATTTTCATGACAGTTTGCAGTTTACAAATGATTCTGCCCCCACAAATGTGTTCTATGTTTAGCCTTCCAACACTTCAGTGGTGAGTTTTAGAACACTGGAATGTTGAGAGCTCCTTTTAAGACAATGGAGCAGCAGTGGCCTATATAAACTGATATAGGGCCGCAACATTTCAATGTCCTAATACACAGCCTCTGCCTTTCTCTTTGTGATGTGCAGCATGTTTGGGAGTTATCAGGCTGACTAGCTCTTCTTCTGAGCACTTAACATCTATCTTGTGGAAGAGAAGGGCATGATTGAATGTGGACTAATGTAAACAACCAATCTAATAATTAGCTCTTCGGTTCCCTTCATTAAGGATGAAAGGCCTCACCCACCAACATGGTGGCATGCTTCATCATAAGACTCCACCTCATGCCCTCAGACGTGTGCTATAACCCTGCATAGTAGGGGAAATCTTGGGATGTTATCTTAGAAGCACTATGGGACGGGGTTCGTGTGGGAGTTATAAAGATGCAAAAATTGAGATGGAATAGTCCCTTATAGAGAAGTACAGGGCGGACAATCACTGGTCAAACTACTTCTTGGATTGCCTAGGTATCCTTTATTTCATTTGTTTCATTGTGCTACTCATATCACGGTAGGGTCTCAGAGCTCTGTACATCACACACATATTGTACAGAGACAGTGAATAATATGTGTGTAAATCAGTCTATAGGAAATGTCACATAAGGCAATGAGGATTACAAGAGTTAGGAATCACGTCACCCATGCTAGTAGGCAGTATACTTTAAGAGTGTTTGGTCTGGAGAAGCACAACCTCTGGATTTATAATGTACCAAAGTGGTTGGCTTTACTAAAAATAATGTATTTCTACCCAAACTAACACTTTTAGCAACACTAGACTAGTGAAAGACTTGGGAAAAACATAAGGTTCCAACTCTTTGCCTTGCAGTTTGCATGCAACTCTTTGTTGACAGTTCATGGGTCACTGTGCTATATTAGGATTGTAACCTTTGAACTGCAAGTAACAAAAGGTTCTCTTTGACAAAAGCAGTAACCCACTGATCGAGCTACATAAAATACAGTTCTGTGATCTGCATGTACACGTTGTTTGTAGCAGTCATATTAACACACTGTGCTATTTTATGATGAGTTAAAACTGCCACTAGACAAAACTTGATCTCTCTCCAGCAGGAAGATTAATCACCAGAGTTATCTTGGCATTTTAACTGTTGCGTGAAAACTGACTGACATACAAGGAACTCTGCAGCCAGTTGCGGCTGCACTGATCAAAATGACTTAGAGCCATTGGCCCATGGCAATACGGAATCTATTCTTCCTGACAAGATGGGCAAAAACTACTGAAGCCAAATAATTCCTAAACGCTTGATAAAAGGACATAAGCACTACTCAACAAGCTAGGAATTTCTAAACAAGCTAGAGAAGATTCTCTGATAGCAATCACATTTCAAGACACTCTCTACCAATCTTTACAAAGTTAATGCACACTTTTCAGGATCCTGAGCCGCCCAAAAACTGATGCCCAAGCAATCAACTGAAGTGACTAACTCAAGGATTTTGCCTTCGAACTGGAAAGACTGCCTGGGGGTCTATTGTGCCCTGTTAGACCTGGCATCATTGGCGCGGGTCTCCCTTCCTCTTTTTGCTTCCTTTCTTTTATGTTGGCTGGATTTAGATGCTCTGGGCACTGTGCCACTGCCAATCAGTGCCACAGCGCGAATGCTCCCTGTGTAAAGATAACTGTATGAATTGGGATAACCATAATTGGCTCGTTTGGTTTACCTGTCAGTCCCTAGTATAAGTGCACTGTGTGTGCCCAGGGCTGGTAGACCAAATCCTGCTGGTGGGCCTGCCGCGCTGATTTGCGCTACCCACCGAAGCAGCTTTTAAAGTATGTCTGTGTAGCATGTTCTAATAGCGAGTTACCCTCCATTTCACTGCTTACTATTGTGAGGCTATCCGTTCTCATTGGCCACAATGGGCAGGCTGAGTATTACATACCATAATCCTACCTGCCCGCAGGAACCCGATAGGAACTTCGAGTTTGATATGTTTAAGCTCAGGACATTGAGATACATCTTTTAGTAAGGATCTTTTGCGTAGTCCGTGTTCGAAAATGCTACTGCTAGAAACGAGGTATTTTCTGGCCTAAGCTTTCCTGTAGGCTTTGCTAGCGTGTGTATTGGCCGTCTGGTTTTGGAGCAGCAGGGCCAGTTGGGTCAGACCTGGCTGGAGAGAGAGATCAGCATTTAGAGTATGGGGAGGGGTGACTCTTTGATCTGAGCAGGGCCGTGCCTGGCAAGGTGAATGATGGCTCCACCTCCCACTGGGCGTCTGATAGCAGACCCCCAGATTCTCAAAGGGCAGGATGTCGCCTCGTAAACCAAGTGCTCCCCGACCCCACCGAACTGATTCTGGCTGGATGCAGTGATTTGTGACTGCAGAGAACAAAGACTTTTGAGGTATAAAACGCTGCACTGAAACCTTGTTCAGGGGTGTTCCTTCTGGATGTCAAGACGAAACTCTGTCCGAGTGAACAGAGGAAAGGACTTTGAAACTTTCACCAAGCTTGCTGAAGAAACTACCCGAGGGCCTGAATTGTGAGCGCCTCCTGCTGAAGTCTCAGGGACATTAGACTTCACACCGTCAGCCGTCTGAATTCCTGTGCTAGGGATTCTACTTGCAGAGTGAGGCCTCCGTCGAGTAATCCGGAACCTCTAGTTCTACTGTGAGGAACGCGGACTGGTAACCCTTGTTAACTCTGTGTGTGGGCCGCCACAGCTAAGAGAGAGCTGCCGCCGTTGAGCGCCCGTCTTAATTGGAAACTTCGGAACCTTCGCTGAAGCTGTGTGGGCCGCCGCGGTTAAGAGAGAGCTGTAGCCGCTGAGTGCCCGCCATTGTGCCAGCCTGGTCGAGATCATCCTTTGCCCTGTGAGCCGCCGCAGCTTAGAGAGAGCTGTAGCCGCTGAGTGCTCGCACCTTTGCTAACTTTGCCTCATCGTGATTTGTCCTGTGGGCCGCCGCAGCTTAGAGAGAGCTGTTGCCGCTGAGGGCCCGCACTTGTGTCAGCTGTGCATCATCGTGATTTGTCCTGTGGGCCGCCGCAGCTAAGAGAGAGCTGTTGCCGCTGAGGGCCCGCACTTGTGTCAGCTGTGCATCATCATGATTTGTCCTGTGGGCTGCCGCAGCTAAGAGAGAGCTGTTGCCGCTGAGTGCCCGCACTTGTGTCAGCTGTGCATCATCGTGATTTGTCCCATGAGCTGCCGCAGCTAAGAGAGAGCTGCTGCCGCCGAGTGCTCGCACCTTTGCCGACGTTGCATCATCGTGATTTGTCCCGTGGGCCGCCGCAGCTAAAAGAGAGCTGTTGCTGCTGAGTGCCCACCACGGAGGTGCACGACGAGAGTCATCGCCACCACCAGCCCGGGCCGCCGCAGCCGCGTGCTGCTGCCGCTGGGAGCCCGCCTGTCCCCGAGTGCCCGAATCATTGTGAGTGCACGTTGCGGACCACTGCAGACAAGAGTTGTGGTCTCTGGGAGTCCGCCTGTCACCGTCTCCGCTTCTTCGAGAAGCTACGTGCTGTGTCCCCGTCCAACGGCAGGTATCTGGTGCGCAACGGGTCGCGTAGACCCAGGCCTTGAACTCAGTCAGTGCCACGTTCTGGTGAATACGTTATTGCCTTTTTAAGTCCCTACCGATTTACGTGCATTGTGACTGGTTAAAACGCTTTTGAGAGTCTCGTACTAAACCTTAGATAAAGATACTATTTTTCTATACCTACTTGAGTTGTGTCCTTTTGTGGTGTCGTTACTGCCTTATTGTGCATGGTCATAAATGCTTCACACACTGCCTCTGAGATAGGCCTAACTGCTCGGTGCTACGTTACCACAGGGTTGAGCAGGGGTTATCAAAGGGGTAGCCCACTTGCCCTGACTTAGGAAGAAGGGTCCCTATTTGGACAGTGGCGCCCGCCATTGCCAACTAGAGACCCCCATTTCTAACATTGGCGGTCAGCGGTGAGGATCAGGACTTGCATTTATGATCAATGTACAATAACTGGTAGACGCCACTAGTGAGTACAGACCAAAGCGCAGCCACGCACGTTTTTCCCTCTTCGATTTTTTTTTTTTTGGTTGGTTGTTCTAGTATTGAATCGTTGATCAGAGCCATGAGTACTGCTAATATGGGAAGGCCAACATCCAATGCTTCGGAGGATCTCACCTTTGAGGAGGAAAGATTAGATACCTATACTGCCAAACAGCTGAAGTCATTTGTAAACAATTCGCAGTCCCCGTGATAGGTCTCTCTAGGAAGGAGGAGCACCACAAGGCACTGAAGGCCTGGTGGGAAGCCAGAGGGTCCGCTGGGGATGAGGAAGAGAATGCTGGAGGGCAGCAGGATGATGCAGTAGAGGGGGGGAGATAGAACACCCTCCAATCCAGGTACTAGTGTATCCCAAAGTAGCCTGACCCCAGAAGAGCTGGAGGACAGGGAGAGAGATAGGAGGCATAGTTTGGAGATGGCTAAATTGGAATGTCAGAAGGACCTTGAGAGTAAGAAGTTAGACATTGAGAAGAATCCATTGTCAATTGAACTTCAGAAAATGAGAATGGAGCATGAGAGAATGTTGAGGGAGATAGAGATCAGGGCGAGGAGTGTCCCGGTCTCCCCCTCTGGTGGCAGCATACCTTTAGTAACTCCTGAGAGTAGAGTTTATATTCCTAAGGATGTCATTAAGCATTTTCACAAGAGTGAGGATATTGGGCAATGGTTTGCCGCATATGAGATAGCAATGGTGTCCCACCGCGTCCCTGAGCAGGATTGGGGAGCGGGATTGTGGGGCGCTTTGTGAGTGATGGTAGGGATACCCTGTTGGACCTGCCTGAGGAGAGCAGGATGGTGTATGCCCATATGAAAGAAGCTTTGATGACCCGTTATGGTTTGACCCCAGAAATGTACAGGCAGAGGTTTAGGACCTGTAAGAAGTTAGAGGGTACCACGTGGGTTGAATATCTGTATTTTTCTGCAGAGCAATGGATCGCTGGGTAAAGGGTAGCAAAGTGGAAACTTTCGAGCAATTGTATGATTTGTTTGCGTGGGAGCATTTTCTAGTAACTGTTTTCCAGAGCTACGCCAGCACCTGATTGATAGCAAGCTGACTAACCCTAGGAAGCTTGCTGAGGAGAGCGGACCGCTGGGTGAACACCCGGGTCCGCAAAGGTTTTGTGGGAGACTTCGCCAGAGGTGGGCAGGGTCCCCAGCAGAGAAGTGGGGGGACAAGGGTAAGCCGAGGGAGTTCAGAGAGGGACCCAAAGTAATTCCCAAGGGAACCAAGCAGTGGTGTCCCAGCCTCCCCCTGAGAAGAAGCCAGTGTCCCCGACAGGTAGGCCTGTTCAGAGGGGGCCACTCACTTGTTTCAAGTGTGGTCAAGTGGGCCACCGGTATTATGATCCCCAGTGTCCCCAGAGGGACCCCAATGCATCCCCTCGTGCACCACCCCATGCACCTGTTATAGGGATTCTGCACATACACAGAGCTATGCACAGGATAATAGGACCTCGGAATATAGTGGTGAGCCAACCATAAACCTTAGCACCTAAAACCCCAACCCGATTAGGTGTAGCGTCTCATTAGCAACAATGCTACCAATGATTAGACAACCCAGAACACGGTATCTCTCTCTCTCAGGACTCGCAGGAGCAAGAACACCCTTTCATAACTCAGTCATACCTGTCCACAACGCGCGTAAGAAGAGACACTGTATAGTTTAAAATGTTTATTTCAACTAACGTGCTCTAAGATACAGTACACGTGCCAGTACTATCAGCATAATGCATAAGGATAATATAATCAGCATAGTTACAACTCCATAGAATACAAACGGGGAAAGCATTTCATAAAGCAGTGGATATAGGGCTAAATGACCTTACCACCCTCCCCGTGCTAGTAGCTAGTTTATTATAAAAATAGAAGACCTCTGGGCTTTGACTAGCGAACCCCATACCTCAATATCTAGATGCAAAGTTTACATCATCAGACACAAACAGCTCTTCTCTCTGGAAAGGTTTTTCTCCAAGTGTCTCTTAACGTGAAAATCACAATATTAAAAGCACCGAATTTCTCCATGGCAGCTGTACATAGTGTTGTGTCTAAGTGCGAGGACTGGCCACATCAGCAGGAACAAGGGACGTTGTTTTTCGACCTTGTACATGTTGTGCAGACGTAGCCCAAAGGGAACAGGAGAAAAGGTGAAAGACAGAAATGCAGACAGTTCTAAAATAGCCGGGCAGAAGCTGAAAAAACAATGGCACAAATTAACGTGCGCAAAAAGGCATCATGGCAGCCAGGCTTAAGCCAACATAGCAAGGCAGACCAGGAGGCCACAAACCACAAGACACCCTCCCCTGGGCAGTCCATCGGCCAAGACACTAGACGAAGACAGAGTTCAAAATGACCGAGCAGAACAGACACTTCTGTTGCGGAGCAGCCCCCATGAAGGAAATCGATTGGGTGAGGAAGAAAGAGAAAAAAAAAATCCAGCTCGGCAGGCATACAGAGAGCGAAGGCCCTGTCAGTCCATCAGAGTGTAAGTGCAGAAAAACGCCACACCCGCCAATAGGACATCATTGGAATCGTCAGAGAACAGCGACGCCATCCAGTTGAATAATTCAAAGCTGCAGGCGTGTTCCACGCAGTCGGGAGCAGTGAATAGCAATGCGCGACAACTTGCGTGGTACTCAATATAACTTCGTTGTAGGAGATTCTGAGCAGCCGCCCAGATATCCCATTGTGCCAAAATCCCCAGTGCAGCCGCACGCGCCATGTAGCCTGTAGCGGAATAGTCTCGTTCATGGGCCTCTAAGGGACCCACCAACTGAACAAAATCCGGAACAGACAAAGACGTATTGGAGAGGCAATAATCCATGGTCCACGCGAATGGACATCTGATGCAAGACATCACAGGTTGCACGCAAGTGAAATACGCAAAGCGAAAAGAAAGTGTATAGGACACACTCAGTGTCGCCAACGGCAGGACGCCGAAGCCAGCAAGGATGCGTTCACGGAGCATTTGGAGCCGACCTGGGTCGAGAAGGGCCCATGGTGGTGCAGCCATTGCGTAGTAAACAGACCAACAGCAGGACACCAGCCGCTAAGGCGAGGATCAGCGGAAAGCCACCAAAGACGCTGGAAAAGATGGAATGAATAAAAGCCGGTATTACACCAAAAATAGTTTGAAAAGAGGTCACAAGGCCAGAGCCCACAACTTTAAAAAGTGCACCAGACCTTCAGTGCGGGACGCATTAAAAACACGGTGAATCAGTTCACCGAAATGTTGTGGGAGGTTAGTGTTCAAAAGGGCCTGTATTTCACTGTGGGTACTTGCCACCTGGAGAATGAACGTCTCCCGGGCAGATGTGAGCATAACCTCCTGGTTCAATAATAGTGCCTTTATTCTGCTCAATTTATTGAAATCCGCCTTCAGAGTAGGAATGGAAGGCCAAACTGAACTATCTATGATGTCGTGCGGGGAGGAAAAAGCACATTTTTGCAGCAGACAACCCTGTGGGAAACGGTAACAATATAGGGTATGCCGGCCAGCAGGCCACAGCAGTTCTGGTTATTCAAAAGCAAGTAGCTACCATTAGCAAGCACAGTGAAAGTAGGAGAAATAGCAGGAGCTGGAATACCCTTTAACACACAAGCAAGATTCGGAGCCGAAAAGTTACAAGCTCATTGCAATTTAATGTGTTTGCAAATAAGGGAATGACCCACAGTTGAATCGCATGACTCCCCCGTGAGAAAAACTTCCCTTCCGTCTCTAAGACATTTAAACATGAAAGGCAGGGACCAAACTTCATGCAGGAAGGCACTGCCCAAAGGCTGGAAACGGCCTACAGGATAATGCTTCATACACAAACTAAATTCAAACAATGAAAAGGCAAGCGATAACCCTGTGTACTAGCCACACAGCAGAATCCAATTCTGCAACAGAGAAATGGTAAGGGCTCTATTTTTCGATATGTAACAGAGTGTATGCTGCATCTTTCATGGACATAAACCGCTGTTTCTCAGTCAAATTAAAAGGTAAAAATAAGGCAGTGGTGTTTAAAAATTGCCAAGGATCCTTCCCCATCTTAAGTGTTTGCAAAGTCCATGCAAACTGCATTACTGAACGCAATTGATTTTGACCATGATATAACACAGAAACATCATCTTGTACAATATCAACAACAGAGGAAATAATATTGTCTAATGTGTAAATGCGGGAAGACAGGGTATTAATACTATTGTCAACAACAGCAAGCACTTTCTCTAAATTAGCTTGATCGATTTCCCGAAGACGGGAAGCAGCTTCAATTTGTGAAAGCTTCCAGAGCTCATTGTAAGTCTCATATATGAATCTCTTTGGTCGAGGACCATGAGGCCCTAGTACAAAGTCGGACAGATCAATGTTGCCTGATAGGAGGGATAAATGTTGTTTAACAGAATCTAAGGAAGAGTGCTGCAACCACTGTTTACACAATTTACCAACAGAATATGTTGTAACAGTACAAGAGTCAGAAAACCTTGGATCTGGCCTATCCTGTTTGTAGCCAGGATCCGTGTTAGTAAACGCAGTTGGCAGGCATTAGATGCAATGGGCCAAGCCAACCAGGGTGACTGAACAAACGCAGAGACATTAAGCGAATTGTTCTGAAACAAAACCTGCAATTCGGTAAGGGACATATTAAAGTACAAGCTTACGTTGGGAGTGGAAGACAAGACAGGAAAGGAAGGGGCATTCAATTGTTTGGACGTAGCCAAACCCCAACATGTCGTTTGATAGATGGTCTGATTTAAAAAATAGAATCTGGGCCGGGATGAGGCAAGCATGGTGTAAGGCTTCTGTGCCCTGCACCTGCCATGCTTTGGAGCCCCAAATGGACTTCAAATCAATGGTGTCACGCCAATGTTCATACCCACCCACAGCTAACGCTTTTAAAAAGGAGCCGGAATATAGCAATTTGGTATGTGTTAACAAGATTTTCTGCGTAGATGAAGTGTTTAATTTAAAGAAATAGGACCCAGGGTTCGATCTATTAAAATCTGTAAAATAAGTCAACTTATTTCTAAGAGTTTGGGAGCTACCTGGCGAAGGGGTCGGACAATGTTCCCATTGGGTATAATTAAAAAGTCCCCGAAGAGTACTGGGTTTATGGAGAAAGTGGTTGCCCCAATGCTGGTAACAATACAAATCAGCATAATTTGCAGAATTCATGTACAGATCTTCAGCATGAAAAGCAGCATAATATTTCAAATCAGTAAATAATGCTTCAACTGCATGCACATCCCAATCGTCAGAATGAATATTACTTTTTACGACATCACCCATTGAAACACGAAGGACATTTGGTACATTAATAATTTCGGTCGGACCATGAATTTGGAAATTTACCGCATCCCAAACGATGCCATCAGCGACTGGAACTGCTGAAATGTTCACAAATGTGTGATCTCGCTTCATGATGTGAGATGAAGAATGTGGAGCCAAAGTTCCAGCTACAGAGTTCACTGCAGAGCGTTCTGGCAAATAGTGTCCATTGATGAGCAGAAAAAAACACGGTGACAAAGCCAATGGACATGAACAAAAATATCAGGAAAAGTACCAACCAGATGTATGTCCATGGGGGATCAAAAATTGTCTCTGAACCAGGATACAAAAATACTGAATTTGGATGGGACAAGTGATGAAGTGGAATCCGAGTCAAAGGAATAACGTGTTGGGCTCAGTGGCGTTGTTGGTAGATGAGCCACGGACTGGGTTGCGGGGTAGGTATACTCGGGCTCCTCGTTGCAGGGGGAATCCGGGTAGTCGTGCAGATTATCAGGCAAATCTACCATCTCGATAGCAACATCAGTGACCGTTCGGGCAGGAGGGCCACGAACATTCGTCCGGTAAATGACAGGACAAGAGACCGCTGGTGTAACACTATTCAGGATCGGCCAGATGTTGTAGCTTGACATTTTCCACCGAGATGTATCTGTTCTCTTTGCGACCAGGAAGCGGTGGTAAGATGACTGTACGAGTTCCCTTCAAGCCAAGGACTGGAACCGGTGCACGATAAGAGGGGCCAAATTCTTTTTGTTCTCCACCTTCTCTCGGACCAGATCTCCAATCTTCGGAAGCCAGCCGGCAACCGGAATCTGCAGTGCAGTGTCTATGGCTGAAGGTAAATGTGCGATTGCAAATTTGTCTCGGGCTTCTTGTAAGTCCTGTAACATAGTGGAATGGTTATCTACATCAAAGATGGTGGATTGCGCCGCCATGTCTAGACCATCAAGGTCAGGCACAAACATTCTTATGCCGAAGAGCATTTCGTAAGGGGTCCGCCCACCCAGAGGTCTTCTAGGGAGTTTATTAAGTGCACGCTGTACGGTATACAAGTGGGCCAGCCAGTTCCTGCCAGTACCTAAGACTCTAGCTGTCAAGGATTGCTTTAAGTCACGGTTCATTCGTTCAACAATCGAATTGCCCTCAGGCCGATACGGAGACGAAAATTTCACCCACACCCCCAGTGAACCCATTCCATCCTTGTAAGCCTTAGAGGCGAACGCCGGACCTTGGTCAGAATGGAAGGTGCCGCAGGCGAAAATTCCCACAAAGACACGCAAATCCCTTATGACATTTCGAGCGTCAGCACTTCGTTGTGGCCAAACCCAGATGAAACGTGTGCACGAGTCCACTGCAACTAAGATATATTTATACGCAGTGTCTGAGGAAAATGGACCGCAGTGATCCAGGTAAACACACCCGAAGGGTCTGTTAGAAATGCAGAGCTGTGTCGGTGGTGGCCGTGTAACCGTGGAAGGCTTATTCTGTTGACAAACGTCACAAGAAAGCACATAAGTACGGGTTTCTTTGTATAACCCACGCCACCAGTATCGCTGCTGCAATATGGAAACAGTCGCAGACACTCCAGCATGAGCCGACGCCATGCCTTCGTGTGCCGCCGTTATCAAGGACAGTCTGCGGTCCGCGTTGGAAATCAGCCGATCACCAATGTTTGGAATTCTTACATAAGGAGCCTGTTCGGGACCAATTGTGCAGTACTGTCTCCTAGTGCCTGTGTATGCACTACAGTTGATTTGAACTTTCCGTTCACAAAGGTACCTGCAACAATAGCACATGCGGCTGAATAAGCATGCTTGGAACCCGTGGCCGGTTGTGCCGAACCATCGGTATAAATAACACATTCGTATTCCTCAAGCGGTAGCAAAGACAGAGGAGGAGGATGAGCGAATTCATACTGTAAAAACTCCTGAGTCTGAAGAGAAGAATCAAAGATAAAAGTGACATCCGGAGAGCGTCAAAGATGTTGCCCATTGTATCCAACGGGGGTGCAAAGCTTTAGAGTTCGGAACACTTGCTTTCGTCACTGCCTCCAGGGCAGGATAGGGTGTTACCATCAAAATGCGCTTTCCCTGTGCCAGTGCGCGTTCCTTTAGAATCGCCATTTGCACTGCAGTCAAAACTTTCTCCACAGATGAAAAACGCATTTCTGCGGAAGTGTAAAGATGTGACTTGTATGCGATGGGTACTGTGTCACCTTTGTTAAAGGTTAAATACGTGAAACCCACTGCCCCTGGAATTATTCTAATCACCAGGTTTGTGTGGTTGTCACGAGTCAACAAATTTAGACTCAAGAAGGTCCGTCTGCAAAGACTGCAGAATGGAGGAATGCTCCGGAAGGCAGCATGACTCGAAAAGTTAGGTTGTATCAAGGCATACAGTGGCTTGATACGCTGGGCATATTCGGGAATATAAGTACGCCCAAAGTTCAGAAAACCCAGTAAAGACTGAAGTTTCTTCAGAGTAGTAGGAGGGCACAGAAGTGCACATTTCTCTAGGAAATGGGGGGCTAAGCCCTTACCTTCATTGTTGAGCTCATAACCCAAAAACAAAACGGTAAATTCAGCAATGTGAGATTTGGCAAAGTTAAACTTGTAACCTAGAACCGCTAATTCTAGAATAATGCGATCCACTCGGGAAAGATGCGGGAATAATTCGTCGTCCGTCAGATAGATATCATCGACGTACGAACATGCATCTGGTTCTATGCCGTCTAACAAAGAGACAACACGAGCAGCGAATATGCCCGGACTGTTCCTGTAGCCCATAGGTAAACGCCGGAATTTGAATAATTTACCACCGGAGGTAAAAGCGCTCCATTGGCTACTCTCCGGGGCTAAGTTGTGCGTGTAGAATCCATTGGATAGGTCAAGTGTAGTTTTATATTTCTTACGAACAAGACTGTCTACAAGCGCAGAACTGTGGGTGTTTTGTACCGCAAAGGTCCGACAATGAGAGTTCAAATGTCGGTAATCCAAAACTAAGCGGTACGATCCATCGGGTTTAGAAACCGCGAAAAGGGGATTATTCATCGGTGACACGCATGTTTCAATCACTCCCTGATATTCTAACTGGGTTAGAATTTCGGAAACGGGACCTTTGGCTTCCCGTTTGATGGGATATTGGGGTTGTGGCTGGGGTAGGGACCGCAGAGGTATTTCATGGGGGGGAGAGTCTTCATCCCAGCCCACATGGTAGCGGTATAACGTTGGAGCCAGGGACACAGCCCACTCAGCTGCAAGAGCCTCCGCTTTGTCCTTTGGGACATGACGTGAAAAGCTTGGAAGGATTACCTCCTCCCCTTTATGCACAGCAAGTACGAATGGGGGCAGCCAATCCGCCTCCGCTAACAAAATGTCGTATGAAGAGGTCAGATTTTCCGAAAAAATCCCTTTAATAACACGCTGTATGTCACCTTCAATTTGAATGACAATATTATATAGGCTGTCAGGGGGTGCCACTCTGGTGTCTGCCGTCTCGACAGTAATGAATGTTTCAGTTGCTGTCGCCTCCACATGAGGACGTAGCGCCTCCCGCACTATGGTAACTTCCGCGACGCTGTCTAGGTGGGTCACTGCCCACGTCCAATTCAGGAGCCTCGTTCTCACCGTCTGTGGCATATCTCGCTGTTACAGCGGCAACCTTCTTCTTCTGAAATTGTGGGCGAGAACGTTGAAATTCTTCTGCTTTCCCTCTGACCTGTTGTCGAGGTTGGTCTCGTCCCTGTGGAGTCTCTCGACCCCTTCCTCTATCCTGGCGATCTCCTCCACCAGCCTGCGAAGATGTTGGTGCCTGTGAAGAACGAGGAGAACGCGAATCAGGGACTTGAAATCTCTCTGGAGATTTAATTCTCGCCCTATCGCGCAAATCATATGTGCGTTCAGAAGAGACAGAAACCGGGGATGCGCCTCGCGACCCCGGCTTCTTCTGTTGCTTACCCTGTTTCTTCAACCTCCAGCTCTTTTTAGTAAAAACTGGTTTCTCATCTTTCTCAGATTTAGTTTTTGGTTGTTGTTGCGATTGTGTTTGCGATTTTGCAAAAGGCTTAACTCCCAGGCTATTGCGACCAATGGTTTTGTAAGCCTGAGCAATAATTTTCGGTAATTCGCGCGGCTTGTCCGGATCTGGGGCCAAAGCATTAGCTACTTGGAAGTTAACTGCATCGCCCTTGACATTCGCAAGGATCAAATCAGCCACTACGTCAAACACTCCCACCAGTCTCATCCCTAATTCCACAGCCGCTTCAGGGCCATGCTCATCCTGCACACGTTTAATTACAGAGGGGAGAACCGTCATGGAAGGAGTGCCGAAACACTTCGCATATACTGCTGCGAATACCCTACCCCAGTTGTTGCATTCTGCCAACTCGGGGATTAAGTCTTTTGGTAAACTAATCGTCAGAATCCTGTGTTTTTCCACGGGAGAGGTATTTGGAAAAACTGCCTCCAGCTGGTCAAATTTTTCTGCAAGCCAATAAGGAAAATCATCCTTATTTTGTGGGCGCTTGCCCATCACCGAATTCACCATGACAGGACTTATGGTTACACTGCCTGCACCAGCTGGATGTGCCCCAACTCCAGGCGGGGCTCCCTGGATGTTGCCTGTAACATATTGTACTAAAGCTCTATGTACTCGTATCAAAGACGAATGCATATTACGCAGTTCAGCGACTGCCACCGTCATATAACGCGGATGTGGGGTATACCCGGCCAAGACAGGCCAAGTGGCCCCATCAATTGATAAGGGGCCTAAACAAACCACGGTAACCGGTTGGGGGAGGGCGCCATCAAACCAAACACGGTGTTGCCATGCCGTGAGCGGTACTTCAAGATTTCTATACGGTCTATAGTGATTAGGAACAACGGTGGCTTCATATTCATGGAACATATTATCAGTCCCATCCACCGCCGGAAAGGTGACCCAAGAGTAAAACACCTCAAAGTAGTAAGTTGGATCTGCTTGTACCACAAAGATCAAATCGACACCCGTGTCAGGCACTCCATACACTGTTAAGTGAGCCCGGAGCGCTGCGCGGCTATGTGCCGCAATTTGAACAGCCATTTCAGGCTAAAAGTTCTCGACAACCTAATGTGAGGCAGCACAATAGAGGGTATTCTTTAAAAAACCTTTTAACAACTTCAAGCTTGAATGAACCTATAAAAACGTCAATATAGGAGGTATCACCGTCACACACGCTTCCGGAAGCGTCTCCGAAGGGAGTTGTGGACAAGCACAAATACTACTCAAGCGTCTCGCAGATAAGCAGCCCACTCATTGGTTGCGCCATGTTATAGGGATTCTGCACATACACAGAGCTATGCACAGGATAATAGGACCTCGGAATATAGTGGTGAGCCAACCATAAACCTTAGCACCTAAAACCCCAACCCGATTAGGTGTAGCGTCTCATTAGCAACAATGCTACCAATGATTAGACAACCCAGAACACGGTATCTCTCTCTCTCAGGACTCGCAGGAGCAAGAACACCCTTTCATAACTCACTCATACCTGTCCACAACGCGCGTAAGAAGAGACACTGTATAGTTTAAAATGTTTATTTCAACTAACGTGCTCTAAGATACAGTACACGTGCCAGTACTATCAGCATAATGCATAAGGATAATATAATCAGCATAGTTACAACTCCATAGAATACAAATGGGGAAAGCATTTCATAAAGCAGTGGATATAGGGCTAAATGACCTTACCACCCTCCCCGTGCTAGTAGCTAGTTTATTATAAAAATAGAAGACCTCTGGGCTTTGAGTAGCGAACCCCCATACCTCAATATCTAGATGCAAAGTTTACATCATCAGACACAAACAGCTCTTCTCTCTGGAAAGGTTTTTCTCCAAGTGTCTCTTAACGTGAAAATCACAATATTAAAAGCACCCGAATTTCTCCATGGCAGCTGTACATAGTGTTGTGTCTAAGTGCGAGGAACTGGCCACATCAGCAGGAACAAGGGACGTTGTTTTTCGACCTTGTACATGTTGTGCAGACGTAGCCCAAAGGGAACAGGAGAAAAGGTGAAAGACAGAAATGCAGACAGTTCTAAAATAGCCGGGCAGAAGCTGAAAAAACAATGGCACAAAGTAACGTGCGCAAAAAGGCATCATGGCAGCCAGGCCTAAGCCAACATAGCAAGGCAGACCAGGAGGCCACAAACCACAAGACACACCATCCCGCCAGATTGCCAGTGTAGCCCTGGGGGGGGAGGAGGTAGAGGTCCAAGGTGGGTGGTATCCCGTAGAGTTAACCCTTGTCTCGCTAGGAGACTTTGAGAAGGTCCCTAACCCCACACTGCCTAATAACACTAGGAAGTACCGGCAGTGGGTGACCATCAATGGCCATAGGGTGGAGACTCTCAGGGACACCGGAGCTAGTGTGACTGCTGTCAGCTCCCGGTTGGTGTCCAAAGAGCAGGTTGTCCCCCATGCATTCTGCCCCATAGTGTCAGCAGACAACTCAGAGAGCCAGTGTGAAGTGGCTCAGGTTCCCTTCGAGTGGGGGTCTCAGGAACTCTTCAAGTGGCTGTGAGGCCCGCCATGCCGGTAGACTGTCTGTTGGGCAATGATCTAGAGAACTCCCCGTGGGCTTCGGTGAGAGAAAGTCTCATTTGGAAATGTTGGGTCTGCCTGAGTGGGCGTGTGCGACCACTCGGTCCATGACAGCTCAGAAGGATGTTCAGGAGGGTCTGGAGCCTGAAAGTATGGCCCAGGCCCCTGCCTTGAAGAGAAGGGGTAGGGGGCACGGAAACCGGCCCCGCGGTTCCCACGGTCCCGGAGGAAGCAGACCTTGAGGGGATGCCCTGGAACCTACAGGGGAACAAGTGGCTGAACTGGGGGACCTACCAGAGCTGACCCATCGGTAGCAGGAAGGGGGGCCCTCCAGGGAGGAATTTTGCGAGCAACAGAGAACCTGCCCTTCTCTTGAGGGGGTGCGGTGACAGGCCACCGCCCAGGCAGCAGGTGATCAGACAGGGTCACATTGGATCTATTGGGACAATGATCTCCTTTACAGCGAGCCTAAGGTTGCTGAGCCTGGGTCAGCCCGTGTGCTGGTGGTACCCCAGCGCTTCAGGACCTTCCTACTGGGGTTGGCTCATGATGTGCCACTGGCCGGACATCGGGGGCAGACCAAGACATTTGAGAGGCTGGTCACCCACTTCTATTGGCCCCAGATGCGCAGGAGCTCAGATGCTCACTGCAGGACATGTGAGACTTGCCAGGCAAGTGGGAAGAGTGGGGGGAAGATTAAGGCCCCACTCCAGCCCTTTCCCGTTGTGAGCACCCCATTCGAGAGAGTGGGCATTGATATTGTGGGGCCACTGGATCCCAAGACAGCCATGGGCAACAGGTTCATCCTGGTCTTGGTGGACCATGCCACCAGAGACCCTGAGGCCATCCCGCTCAGGACAGTGACGGCCCCCGTGGTGGGACGGGCACTGATGGGGATTTTCTCCCATGTGGGATTCCCCAGAGAGGTGGTGTCCGATAGGGGAACTAACTTCATCTCCAAGTACATGAAGTCTCTGTGGGAGGAGTGTGGGGTAACATATAAGTTCACCACTCCTTACCACCCCCAGGGTAATGGGCTGGGTGAGAGATTCAACTGGACCCTCAAGGGCATGATTATGGGCCTAGGTGAGCCCATGAGGCGTAAGTGGGACGTCCTCTTGCCATGCCTGTTGTTTGCTTACCGTGAGGTGCCACAGAAGTCCTTAGGGTTCAGTCCCTTTGAGCTGCTCTATGGTCACCCGGTAAGAGGGCCTCTGAGTCTGGTCAAGGAAGGCTGGGAGCAATCTCCCAGGAAACCTCCCCAGGATGTGTTTAGTTACATGCTGGCCTTCAGGAACCAGACTCGGCGTTTCAGGAAACTTACTGAGGCAAACCTGGAAGCCAGCCAGGAAGAAATGAAACGCTGGCACGATCAGAATGCCACTCTGATCGAGTTTCAGCCTGGACAGAAGGTTTGGGTCATGGCCCCGGTGGAGCCCTGTGCGCTCCAGGATAGGTGGACCGGCCCCTTTGAGGTGGTGGAGCGCAAGAGTCCTGTTACCTATGTGGTGGACTTCCATGACCACCACTTTGAGCATGGAGGAATTGATGACTAGATGCTTCTTTCCACAATGCTTTTGAAAAGCCTCCAGTAAAGCATGCAGAGCATCCTTGGATAAGGCCAACAAAACTGCATCATGTGCAAAATGCAGACTAAGGGGTCGATTCCGATGTAGGCCAGAAGCACACCTAACAGTATTCGTCCGGAAAAAATACCAGCCGACCGCTTGTTTTCCGACCGACTCGAACACTCTACCGAATGAACAAGTACGATGCGCATAACAGCCCAGATTCCGAGCGAGCCGTACTTACCCATTCCAGCTCCTGTACCCCGCCCGAGCCGGATCCGTAAACGCCGAATCGAGTCGCACGAGACCAAATACACAGCACCTTCCGGCCGGACTAGTACGACGCGTCTTCCGTACGCGCCGAACTCGTCGCTACATCCGGCACGTTTGAGCATCCGGGCGAGCCGTACATAAGCTCCGTTTCGCGCCACAAGACGATCCACGGCTACGAGACGAACAAGCCTGCTACGAGTACGACTCGAAGACACGAGAAACCCGAACAAGACGATCCAAGCATGAATTGCATTGCACAGGTCCTACCTATACTCTACATCTATTACCGGGACTGGCACGGACGCGTACGGCGCAGACGGTAAGTCAAACACCAACAATACAAACAAACCACACGTACACAAAATATGTCACACACACATAGGGATGCACAAATAACGTACACCAGCAACAGCAGAACCATAGGGGTGGGATGGCCAACACCAATGCCATACACACCCATAGGAGGCTGGATGCCTGCCACTACTAACACCCCTACCCAGGGGTGCCTGGATGCCTGCCACTGCTACCACCCCTACCCAGGGGGGCCTGGATGCCTGTCACTACTACCATTCCCACTCATGGGGGCTGGATGCCTACCACTACTACCATCCCCACTCATGGGGGCTGGATGCCTACCACTACTACCACCCCTACCCAGGGGGCCTGGATGCCTGTCACTACTACCATCCCCACTCATGGGGGGCTGGATGCCTACCACTACTACCACCCCTACCCAGGGGGGCCTGGATGCCTGTCACTACTACCATCCCCACTCATGGGGGGCTGGATGCCTACCACTACTACCATCCCCACTCATGGGGGGCTGGATGCCTACCACTACTACCATCCCCACCCTTAGGGGGATGGTAGCCTGCCACTACCACCACCCCTACCCAGGGGGGCCTGGATGCCCGTCACTACTACCATCCCCACCCATGGGGGGCTGGATGCCTACCACTACTACCACCCCTACCCAGGGGGCCTGGATGCCTGTCACTACTACCATCCCCACTCATGGGGGCTGGATGCCTACCACTACTACCACCCCTACCCAGGGGGGCCTGGATGCCTGTCACTACTACCATCCCCACTCATGGGGGCTGGATGCCTACCACTACTACTACCCCTACCCAGGGGGCCTGGATGTCTGTCACTACTACCATCCCCACTCATGGGGGGCTGGATGCCTACCACTACTACCATCCCCACTCATGGGGGCTGGATGCCTACCACTACTACCATCCCCACCCTTAGGGGGATGGATGCCTTCCACTACTACCATACCCACCCTAAGGGGGATGGATGCCAGCCACTACCACCACCCCTACCCAGGGGGGCCTGGATGCCTGCCACTACTACCATACCCACCCTTAGGGGGATGGATGCCTGCCACTACTACCACCCCTACCCAGGGGGGCCTGGATGCCTGTCACTACTACCATCCCCACTCATGGGGGGCTGGATGCCTACCACTACTACCATCCCCACTCATGGGGGGCTGGATGCCTACCACTACTACCACCCCTACCCAGTTGGGCCTGGATGCCTGTCACTACTACCATCCCCACTCATGGGGGGCTGGATGCCTACCACTACTACCACCCCTACCCAGGGGGCCTGGATGCCTGTCACTACTACCATCCCCACTCATGGGGGGCTGGATGCCTACCACTACTACCATCCCCACTCATGGGGGCTAGATGCCTACCACTACTACCATCCCCACTCATGGGGGGCTGGATGCCTGCCACTACTACCACCCCTACCCAGGGGGCCTGGATTCCTGTCACTACTACCATCCCCACTCATGGGGGGCTGGATGCCTACCACTACTACCATCCCCACTCATGGGGGGATGGATGCCTGCCACTACCACCACCCTTATCCAGGGGGGTCTGGATGCCTGCCACTACTACCATACCCACCCTAAGGGGGATGGATGCCTGCCACTACCACCACCCCTATCCAGGGGGGGCTGGATGCATGCCACTACTACCATACCCACCCTTAGGGGGATTGATGCCTACCACTACTACCATCACCACTCATGGGGGGCTGGATGCCTGTCACTACAACCACCCCTACTCATAGGACGGGTAATGCATGACACAACTAGCATACTCCCACATAAGGACTGTCTGTAAATTACATCCCAGCCTCCAACACCATGACAAGCGTGTGTGGTCTGTGTCTAATGCATACAACACTGAACATGACATTGAACATACAATGTGACCCTCTAACACATGTGTCACACATAATTGTGTGTGTGGCCTACACAATGCAAGCAGACCATGACCACTGTGGCAATGTGGCCCAAAGCCCCATCACCACAGTGCCCAAAGGTAAGTGTGTGCTCCATAGCTGAAGCACATTTTGAACAGTGTGGCAATGGGGCCCAAAGCCCCATCACCACAGTGCCAAAAGGTAAGTGTGTGCTCCATAGCTGAAGCACATTTTGAACAGTGTGGCAATGGGGCCCAAAGCTCCATCACCACAGTGCCCAAAGGGAAGTGTGTGCTCCATAGCTGAAGCACATTTTGAACAGTGTGGCAATGGGGCCCAAAGCCCCATCACCACAGTGCCCAAAAGGGAAGTGTAGTCCTGGTGAAAGCTGCAAAAACATAACTGCAGGGATTATTCCTGGCCACACAACACCAAACACTACAGTGGCATTGTAGTGCTTGTGTCCCATAGCAACATAGATTGTGTGAGGCAAGCAGTGCAGTGCCAATGACACATCGTTCTGGCCATGTGCACACAAACATCAGCCATGGGGGCCCACATTGTCTACATTCACAAATAACACAATGACAGAAGTGAGCATCATAATGCAGATCCACATATCAGCACCAATGGACACACAAATGTAGATATCCTGTGGAGACTGTAGATGTCAGGTGAACAAATACCATACCATGGCAGCAATGGGACATTCTAACCATGATCAATGTGCTGACTGATGACCTAGCAGTCCCAGGGCCAGCAGGGAAAGCCAACAAACAACATACAGCCAATGGCAAACTAAAGATATGCCAATGCAGTGGTGCAAAAGCACAAACACAAACAGGCAGACTCACACTGCATATCATACACAACAGGTGAGGGGTGTTGTGTGCCAGTGTCCCCAGGCAAACACACAACCCATGAGGAGGCCAGATTCACTGATACACAGATGTCAACACAGTCACAAACAAAAGTAACTCATGGATTGGATTCCCTATGTGGGCAAACAGGCATTGTGAGATGAGAGGGAGCCCAAATTACACATGTCACACAAGCTTGTAGGAACAGCAACACACACAGCAAGAGACCGAACCACCACAGCACTCCCCCAGGGACCCCACATTGTGGTGACAATAGCCTGCATGACAATCACACTGTGATGACAAAGGTAGATGTCATCCACACTGTGAACCACAGCCATGTGTCCTGAGCAACAAACTACCATCACACCTATACAAGCACAAAGCACTCAGCATGGCCTGCCAGCCAAGGAAAATATGGAGGTAGTGCCCCAGCCGTGCAACAACTCACATTTGCACACACTCAACGCCACACACCTTGAACTCCACCAATGTGCAGCGCTGAAGCTCACATGGACTGCTGACATTGCACATGCACCCATGACAATCCCAGGGGTGGTGGGGGGAAATAAGGTGCAGAAACCCATCACACACGGCCAGTCAACAATACTTGTGAATGTCTGACACACTGCACAGTATGCCGTACATGGGCATGACGTGAAATCCACCCCAAACAATGGGATCCTGGCCATAGTCACACACCAATGAAGAAGCCAAGCTGACCCACAAAGGACACACATAGACAACTTCCAACATTGCAGCTCTGACCCTGAGGAGTGGCAGCAGTCACACACACAACGTGTCACAATCACTGAAAGCATACACAAACAGAAAATCACATTACTCGTGTAACCAACAAGTGCCAAGAGGAATCCTGACTGTGTCCCATCTGCGTTTGCCCACATCCCCAGCCCTGACAACAAAGACAACTAGGGATGACAACTTCATGAACATTAGTTTGCCATGCACCCACATCCCGGAGAAACCAGGTCCAAGATGCTGGATGAACACAGAACAACTCAGCAAGCATCACAAACAGGATCATCCGTAGGGACACAGCCTGTGTAGGAAAAGGAGAAGGGAACACGCACAGACATGCCTACACAACACACAACACGGGCACAGCCTATATCACGGAATCACGCACTGACATGAGGGCACTCCACTCCTGTGGAAGGTCAGCTGTGCCAAACCTTGTCTGTGCACGACTCAAACATGTCAGCAGAACACTCGGTCAGTGAGTCAACAACTACAACACACTGAAGGCTCTGCTCATATCAGCCTGGGCACGGAAGTGTCACGTCAGTTATCTGCATACACCCAAGACACGTGTCAAGCAACTTGCACTGTGTACACAGATGAGTCCTCCAAATTTGATGTGCTAAACTGCATGTCCATTGGAGACGGGCACACAGTCAGGGTACTAGGAACATTGGACAGTGGTAAGCCCACCAGATGTGCATCAGTGTAGGACAAAGATGGTAATCTACAAATGCTAAACGTACATCCCTGTGTCAAATGCTGAACATTACACCCTCAGACTGCAGCAAAGGATGCTATAGATCCAGACTAGATTAGGACACATATCCCATGGACCACATGGAGCCCATCACAGCAAAACTTCATTTACCTGATCTGAACACTATTACAACAGCAAATGCATGATTCTACACATCTACATCATGTACCTCCAAAGATTAACCACAAGTAAACAAAAAGAGGCTTTATTCAGCAAGTGTGCAACTCAAATCAAAAGTCCAAAATAAACTAAGGCCAATGGCCAGTCCAAATATACAGTCCCAACAGGGTGATGTGTGACAACTTGTCAACAATTGCTTGCCTGCACAGGTACGGACAGGGGACATCCCCTTGGAGGGGCATACGAGGGCAGGCCAGGCACCGCAGGGACAGGATCAGGGGATGCCAGAAGGAGGCAGTGAAGGGGAGGTGGGTGCAGGAGAGTCACCGGCAACTGCAGTGGAGGTGTCTGACTCAGGGGGCTGGCACCACCGCAGGGCTCAAGTCAGATGGAGTTGGTGCTGCAACCACTGCAGTGGGCTGGTCAGATGGAGTGGACTGGGTCCCCAATGCAGTGCCCGAGTCAGACGGGGTGGTTGTGGACTCCACCGCAGTGCATGACTCCAAGGTAGTGGAAGGGGGGCAGAAGAGCTGGGCAGGACAGAGGGGGGACACGGTCTCCACACCAGTGGCACAAACAGGCAGAGCGTCTGGTTTGGGGGTGGAAGAGCAAGTGGCAGGGGGAGGGCCTAAGCAGTTTGGGGATGCGGTATCGGTGTGTGGGGAACCTGGGGCAGGGTGTGGCGGTGGAACCTGTGGAGTGGTGGCCTGGGGGATGGAGGTGAGAGACTGGGTGGTTGACTTGCAGGGCGGTGGCGGGGTCTTGCTCTTCCCGGGACTGGGGGACTTGCGGGTGGGGGCTCACTCTGCCTGCGCCTGGGGGAGGGTGTCCGGGGGCGAGGGCACTCCCTCTGTGTGGGTGGACTTCCTCTTCCCCGGTATGCTGGATCAGCAGGATTGGAGGGGAAGAGGCTGAGGTCACACAGCAAGATCTGCTGTGTAGGTGTGTTAGCAGGCGAGGCAAGGGAAGGGGTCTTGGAGGGAGAGGATTTGGAGGACTGCGGAGTTAATGTGGATGCCTGTGTGTGTGTGTGTGTTCCCCGTCCCCTGTGTCTGTGGTATCAGTCCCCTGAGGATGCGTGTGTGCACGTCTTGCCTTTCTCTTGGGTGTATCTGTGCTGCTCGTGTCTGTGTGTTTTGGGTGACTGTGCAGGTGTGCATGTGCTTTGGACAGGTAGGGGGGCAGGAAGTGTGGATGGGGCAGAGGTGGGAGGGGTGAGGGACTGTTGGAGGAGGGACACTGCTGCCGTCAGGGAGGAGTCCATGGACCTATTGCTCCTCTGTAGGGCAGACATACCCGTCGAGATGCCCTCCATGAACGACACCAGCTGTGTCAACAGAGTGGTGTGTGCATGGAGGACACTCAGCATTGCTGTCTGCCCTACATGGAGCTGCCGAAGGAGGTACACAGACTCCTCACTCAGGGCAGCAGGGGACACAGGGGCAGGGGCTGCGGTGCCTGGCACGAAGGAGACACGCTCCCGAGTATGGGAGCCTCCACGGACCTCAGGAATGGGAGCCAATGGGAGGGCGGTGGTGGTGGCGGGGCCAGACAGACTAGCTGGCCTTTGGTGGCTGCTGAGACCCGCCTCCACAAGGGAGTCATCCTCCGAGCTGCTGTGGTCCTCAGCTGAGGTGGATGGTGCTGAGGACTCCTCGGTGTGGCTCCCTCACCCTCCGTGCCACTGGGTCCCTCCTGACCACTCGTCCGATGCTGACCCAGTCTGGCTCCACTGCTCCTCCTGGTCCATGGAGCTGTCCCCTCCTGTGGCCGTGGATGTATCTGCAAACAATTAGGGAAACAGACAAACATCAGTCACCTGCACTGACCGCACACACCACAGTAAGTACAGCACATTACAGAGCAAGCCCTGGTATCCTTAGTTGAACATTGCCTAAAGTCCTCACACAGATTCGGGAAGCCAATTGTCAGTCTGATGGTCAACCATGGGACTCACACCCCTCCTGCCCTTGCACCCATCTGTCCGGTGCCTGTCTGATGGTAAGACCCAAGTGTGGACACATGCACCACCTACACAGTTGTTGGACATTGCAGGGAACACGGTGAAGTATGTGAACATGCACACATCACATCTCCTGCCACTGAGTCAGTGCAGGTGTCCGGATAAAGGGATGGCCAGAGTCTAAATAGAAATGCATGTGATGCATACCAGCACCAGACACCATGATGCACCCATGTCCGGATAGTCAATGCCACAATGGGGTGCATGTTGCACATGTCACTCCCCTGCAGGATCAGTCTCAGGAAGTTGAATGCCATGACACAGGAATGCGTGCAAAGTCATACATTACTGTCTCAAGTCACATGGCCATGGCAGCCAGCCAACAACAGTCTGCACTGTGTCACAATCCGAGGGCATGGGGAATGCAAGTTATGTGACTGACAAGTGCACATGTCCATCCCCCAAATACCACATCATCTGTACTACTATTTGTCCACGTCATACCAACTGGACATATGGGGGACATGAAACACAACTCTCTGAACGTGAGCACCTCACAGTGTGCTGTGAATGACAATACAGCTGACTGAAAGTCACAGTCGCAAACACCTGTGTGCACAATCAAGTGATCAGACACGTATAAGTCACAGAAGTATCGTCTATCATGGTCACATCTCAGATGGCATGCTGAGCCCTAACCGATAAACATACCAGTATTCCTGACAACGAAGACACAGCACAATGAGACAGAGGCAGACACCTGAGGGTACATTACACTGATCACAACATGCCAGATGATACACGGGAGTGGGAGTACAGAGTGCATTGCATGCCCTGGAGTAGGCATGACTGTCCTGCTCCACCTGTAAGAGGGATGAGTCCTGGACAGTAGGCAGGTGGCTAAGCATGTGTGACACACTGGATACACATACTCCTGAGGCCCAAACATTGTTCCCACCAGCAGCATGGGTGTGTGCCAAATTCCCCAGGGACATGTGGTGAGTCAGAGCAGCAAGCGGACCACATATCAAAGTTACACCCAGATTACATGTCAGAACTTAGGCATTGTGTAAGCAATTGACCCACCCATGAATCGCACAACATAGTCACGGGAACAAATGCTGTCCCCAGCTTGAGCAAAGCTAAATGCACTGACACAGTCCCCAAATGACACAATTTACTGACTATAAGGGCCACACATATGCGTATCAGAGGAGAAGTGGGCATGTCACAAATGAGGGACATGGGTCCTGGACCACATGACTGATGTACTGTGGAAGTTTAACCAGGCCAGAGGAGGGCACATAGCATGTCAGACAAAGTACACAGTGCAGTCATGGACTCACCCCTCCTTGCTGCTGTCTGTCCTTCAGCTGCCCATCCAGGTCAGGGAAGACCACCGCCAGGATCCGGAGCATGGGGGTCAGGGTCCGGTGTGCACCCCTCCTGCGAGGAGGCGACAGCTTCAGCTGGACCCTTGCGATCCTCCGGGTCCAGCCACGAAGGTCCTGCCACCTCTTCTGGCAGTTGCGGATCCTGCGCCTGTAGACCCCCACGGATCTTACTTTCCGGGCGATGGTCAGCCAGATTTCCTGCTTCTGGTGGGCATCAACCTGTGAGGATGACAAAGTGAAAAGGCCATTACTACACATGCAACATATACGTGCATCACACAGTTGGATATACATGTCTCAATCACAGGGGCATATGATGTACACAGGCCGTGCAACAATGGCTATGAACAGTTTGCCAGCAGTCACTACATGGTATCATTGCATGGGAAGTAAACCTAGTTGGAATGCACTGTTACTGCACTGTACCAGTTCAGTGCATGTGACTACACACTTTGGGGTGTGACAACTACTCAGTGGGCATGCTAGCCAGTGGTGTGCACACTGAAAGCCCTGCTAGTCAGACAACATGCACAATTAGTGAGGCAGTGGACAGCACACTCACCTGCTCCCCTGGTTTCCCATACAGCTTGCTGTACTGTGGAAGGAGGCTGTCCAGCAGGGCCTGGTTCTCCTCAAGGCTGAAGGCTGGGGCTCTCTCCACAGTACGTGCCATTGCAGGAGCCAGAGGATGCATAAACAGCAGCAGTGTTGGTGGCAGATGTCGTCCTGGAGCATGTAGTGCAGGCAAGTGAGCTCTCAGGGGAACAGCCAGCATTATATGTGTGCTGCAGAGGCAGATACTGTCCCATGTGTCCAAAGTGATAGGTCCAAGTCGTTTGCATCTTCTGAATTTGACCAATCCATGGAATAGCAGCACTAATACACGCCCACAGCATCCTTCAAATCTTCAACTTCATGACACCCATGATTTTGCAACATTGTTGTGGCTGGCCAACTGAATTCACTGCATCAGACTCGTTGGAGCTTGAAAACGCGTCCGTTGCCATGCCAGGCCCCAGCCAATGTGTGCGCACCGTTCTGTCCATTGCTGTACAACGCGTACCAGGCATACAACGCGTACCCGCTCACATACAATGCAATGGGCCGGCCGGGCACACCGATCGGTCCATTGCTGTACAACGCGTACCAGGCATACAACGCGTACCCGCTCACATACAATGCAATGGGCCGGCCGGGCACACCGATCGGTCCATTGCTGTACAACGCGTACCAGGCATACAACGCGTACCCGCTCACATACAATGTAATGGGCCGGCCGGGCACACCGATCGGTCCATTGCTCTACAACGCGTACCCGCTCACATACGATGCAATGGGCCGGCCGGGCACACCGATCGGTCCATTGCCCTACAACGCGTACCCGCTCACATACAATGCAATGGACCGGCCGGGCACACCGATCGGTCCATTGCCCTACAACGCGCAGGCATACAACGCGCTCACATACAATGCAATGGGCCGGCCAGGCACACCGATCGGTCCATTGCCCTACAACGCGTGTACCCGGCTCACATACAATGCAATGGGCCGGCCCGGCACACCGATCGGTCCATTGCTCTACAACACGTCCCTGGACAGGTCACACGCATATGTCACCATGCTGGTCACTGGTGAACCTATGCCAGCCACATTTACTTTCCAGGGACTCAGGGGCACACCTACAACACCACACCCAGTCCACACTGTATATAAGGCATGTGTGGCAGCATAACCTATATCTGTGTATGGGGGTGAACATGTGGATTTTGGGGTGGCACTTGGGGCAGACACACCCAGGCTGTGCACGTGTTCATGGGGACAGGGTCCTTTGTGTGTTGTGCACCTGACCACTGTGGTGTGCAACTTTTCATTTCTGAGCATGTGTCATGGTCACATTTCCAGGTTGTGTATGTGTATGACATGTCACATACCCCCAGGCTCACATGTGGGAAGGCATGTACGTCACAGGGTGGGCCATTCCAACAATAGTGATGTCCCTCCACAGTCTATGTGCATGTTGTGTATCACATGTCTCTGACTCCATGTGCACAATGGGAGACAGTCTCCACATCCACGTGGTTTGTGCATGAACTTTGATGGTGTGTGTGTCACAGACGTCCATGTCTGTCCTGCAGAGGCTACAGGGCCCACTACCTGTGGGTGTCATGTTAGTTTTTCTGACGTGTACATGAGACGCCATGTCATGCCAGTGTCCATGTGGCAAGACAGGGTCCCTGGGAATCTACCTGTCAATGAGCTGTGATGCCTGTGGAGCATCTTTCCAGACATGTCACTGTGGTATGTGTGTGGAACGTGAGAGCAGTTAATGGGTACTGTGACACAGCCTAATGGTGTCCCATAGCATACCCTGGAACCTGTTGTCAACACTTGTTGAACAGAGATGTTAGATGATGTCCATGTAGGTGCCATATATGTCCAAACGGAACGACACACACATCAAGTACTTGTGTTTGTTGATGATGTATCATGTGAAATTGAGTATGGTGAATGGCACATAGGTGGGGTGACTGACAATCTTGCTTTCTTCACCTATGCACTGCAGGGCTCCTGCTGTCCATCGACCATTCCCAGACCTGGCAACGATGGTGGAACGTGACAGCATCCGACGGTACCGCTTCACCAGGCAGCTGATTGAGGATTTGGCAGTGCAGTTGGACCCACATTTGCAGCCTGGCCGGCCGTATCCTACAGCGCTGACCCTCAAGGTGAAGGTGATGGCAGCCCTACACTTCTTTGCCACCGGTACCTTTCAACACACTGTGGCAACTACTAGTGGGATGTCACAGACTATGTTCAGCCATGTGCTACGCAATGTTTTGGGGGCAATGTTGAGATACCTCAACCAGTACATCTATTTCCCAACACATCAACGACTCACTGACGTCAAGAGTGACTTCTATGCCCTGGGGAGGATGCAACATGTAATTGGCTCCATTGATGGGACACATGTGGCTTTGATGCCACCACAGGCACATGAGCAGGCATACCGGAACCGTAAACATTACCATTCGATCAATGCTCTGGTGGTATGTCTTGCAGATATGACCATCTCACATGTGTGTCCCGTTTCCCCGGTTCGGCACACGATGCCTACGTGATGAGGAGTAGTCGCATCCCGAGGATGATGTCACAGATGCCGAACCAGCGTGCCTGGCTTGTTGGTGTGTACTGACTTTGTACCATTGTGTGTGTTCTGCTATGTTGTTTTCCGCACACATTTTCAAATCGGCTAATGTGCAATTGTCTGTCTATAGGTGACTCGGGATACCCCAACATGCCGTGGTTGCTGACACCCCTCAGGAACCCTGTGACACCAGCCCAGATGCGCTACAATGAGGCACATGGTTGGACGAGGAGGGTGATTGAGCGGACCTTTGGTCTCCTGAATAGCCGCTTCCGCTGCCTGGACAAGACAGGAGGGGCCCTCCCATATGCCCCAGCAAAGGTGTGCAAGATTGTCATCGTCTGCTGCATGCTACACAACCTGGCAGTGCGGAAGGAGTTGCCTCTCATCCTGGATGACGATGACCAACGTCCGCCACCTGTGGAAGATCCTGGCCTGGGTCACGATGCCAGTGAAGATGATGATGGTGATGTCCGCACACAGCTCATCACCAACTTCTTCAGCTGAATGTGAGTATCCAGGGATGTCATGTCAATGATGTGAGTTTGCATGATATGTGTTGGTGGTGCTCTGGTGCTGTTTGAGTGTGGCCATGTGCTACTTGACTGGATGCATGCAGCGATGTGTCCTTGCAGGTGGTCTGTACTGCCCAACAGTGTTGATATGCTAACTTGGTTTTGTGTAGTTATCTCGTGACATGTATTAGACATGAGTATTGCCGTTCTGTGCTATTCTTCAGTGGTTTTGACTGTGTGTCATGTCTGTCCTTCACAGGGTGCTGCCGGAGTTGTCTGATCAACTTGGATCCCCGAATCCATGATTCAACTTCCAAGGTGGAAGCAGTCGTTTCCCTACAGGTGATGTGCCACACACCCCTGGACTTTCTATCTTCTGAATTTTTGACTTTGTGGCCACAGCCAGGTTGGATTAGCTTGCATTTGTAGTGGAAACAACATGTTGCAAATGTGTAATAAACCTGTGCTTCACTTTGGGATGTGCGTTGTCTGTAGTCACACATCTGACTGACATTTGCTTACTGCACCTGTAGTCTAGTTGACAGTGACTGTGAATAGGTGGCGTGTCTGTGCATTCCACTGTATTTAGTTGCAACATCAGTATAGGTGATGAGTCTGATGGCCCTGGTGTGTATGTGTTGTGTGGCCCTAGTGGTGTGTCTCCTTCATATGTGTCACGTCGCCATGACTGACATGACGGTGTTGGACTTGCTGTAGCAGTTAGCATGCACAGTGTCATTTAGCAGATCACCATCTACATGACAAAACCACGTTGGAATCACAACAGAGGCAGATATGGTGTATTGGTGAGTTTATTTATATACGGGTGTGAGGATGGTGCACAGGATGGTGGGTGCTGTACATAGAAATTGGAATCCAAAGTTCCCATGTGTATTGGAAGTCTTGGTAGCTGAAATGTCCAGAGTAAAGTCCACAGTCATCTGATTAATTTGGCCAACTAGGGCTCCCCATGTCATGTGGGAGAGTTGGGTTGGCTTCGACAGGGCGTGCAGTTTGCACACAGAGGAAAATTCCAGAACATGTGATGGCTTCCTGGGGGATGTAGATGGCCAACGGCCTCTCAGCTTGGCCTCTTCGGACGGCCCCTCTTCTTGGGGGGGGGACCCTCAGGTGCAGGCTGCGGCGGTACAGGGGACTCTCTGCCAGAGTCCTCCTCCCTCCCTGTGGCATTTGCAGTTGTTTCAGCAGCAGTTGTTGTGGGCACACAGGGAGGTGAGGCCATGTTGGTGCTGATCTGGCGGAGGCATGTCAGTATGTCCCTATGCACCGCTGTCAGTTGTTCCAATGTGTCCCACTTGGACTCCATGCCAGACATGTGTGTCTCGACACGTGACATGTGTGTCTCGACATGTGACATGTCTGTGTCGACACAGGACATGTGGGAGTCCAAGCGGGCATGATGGGCAGCCTGCTGCTGTTGTATGTCCTTGAGGATCCCCACTACCTGGCTGACCTCTCCGGTGCTAGTCTGGTACGCATCCCCGATGCGTGCCAGTTGTGGGTCATCATGCAGTCCAGACCCCTCTGCAAAGAGCGACCTATGTCTACCACCCCTCCCACCACCCCTGGCGACACGTGCAGGACCTGCGGTGGCACGCACAGGTGACCGTGGGCCCACTTGGGTGTTGTTCCTGGGCTCGTTGTCACCAGCTCCAGTTTGGGCCTGGGTCCCTGTGCTGTTGTCATCTGTGGTCCTTGGTCTGTCCATGTTGGCAGGGGTGGCCTGTGTGTTGGCAGTTGTTGGAGGGGTGGGTGCAGGGGGTGCAGATGTTGGTCCTGCTGGTGCTGCATGATGACTCACACCGGAGGGTCCAGCTGGTTCTTCGCCATCCGAGGAGTGCAGTGGCTGATCCACACTAGTGAGCTGTGTTCCCCGGAGCCTGGGACAGGGACTCCTCAACATCTGCTGCTGTGTCCCCATCATCACCTGTTTTGGGGAGAGACACAGATTGTATGTTATGTTTCTACTGGCATCAATTGTTCAAACACCTGACAGTTGTGACTGTACCTCTGGATGTGGGCCAGGACATTGCATTCTCCTAAATTGTGACAGTCAGAGAGTGATATTGGTGTAGCACATTGTCCTGCCAACCTGTGGCATGTCAATGTGTATGTTGAGGTGTGTGCATGACCAGCATTGGTGGTATTTGGTTGCCATCCAGGCCTCCTTCTCCCCCAGCCCAGTTATCCCACCATGAAGCGTGCTTCCATTGCAGGGAGTGCAAGTTGTCTTTCAGGATGTCAGTCAGTGGTGTCCTGCTGTTGGTTGTTGCACAGTTCCCAGCAGGGCCTTGTGCTCCCCCCAGCAGTACCCAGTGTCAGCCATCTTGTGAATCCTTTTCCACTCCCTGTGATGTAAGCATGGTTCAGAGTGGTGTTGATGGGCCAATTGGGAGGGTGAGCAATATCTGTGCCTACAACTCCCATCATGCTATTGCCTCCACCCCCCTTCCCAGCATGCCCAACCTTCCTTCCTTTTGACTCTGCTTCCCTGTGGGGTGGGGTGCCTGTGCTGACAGGATGGCTGGGAGTGTTGTCCTGGCAGTTGTTTGGCTACAAGTCCCAAGAGTGTCCCTGTGCTTCACACAGCATAACCCAGGGTAGTGGTTCTTTGTGGGATCTTCAGTTAGGATGTGAGGCATTGCATTCTCCCAGGTGGGTTATGTGGAGTTAGTGTTGAGGGGGGGTGTAAGGGGAGGTCCTTGTAACTATGGTCAGTGCTGTGAGTCCTCCTTCCCACCCAGCCAGATATCCCACCATGGAACGTGCTTCCATTGCAGGGAGTGCAATTTGTCTTTCAGGATGTCAGTCAGTGGTGTCCTGCTGTTGGTTGTTGCACAGTTCCCAGCAAGGCCTTGTGCTCCCCCCAGCAGTACCCAGTGTCAGCCATCTTGTGAGTCCTTTTCCACTCCCTGTGATGTGAGCATGGTTCAGAGTGGTGTTGATTAAGCCCGGGCGTAGTTTGCGTAGTAGCACTTCACGTAGCTACGTGAAGTACAGCTTCAACTACACGTAGCTATGCAAATTGCGTAGTGCGTAGCTGTGTGTTGACTGCACTGTACAATAATTACCAAAAGCAAACTTGTACAGTGCAAGTTAAGATAAAATAAATATCTCTGTCTTTATATGCTAAAAATGCATATAGTCATTTCACTAAAGTGAAAACAAAAGTTAACAAGCAGTGAGAGAGGTGATGATTTTGGTATCCTCACTAACTTAGGAGAGAACCAACAACCAAGCAGATGTCTTGAAAACAAAAAGCACATCTTATTGAACGATTCCTCCTAGGACCACTCCAAGCACAGTTATGGGCAAAATACAATCCCAACCAAAGGCCCTGCAAAGCATTATGGGACGAGATTAGCAGTGGGCAGTGAATATTATAGTGTCCAATATCAAAATAATTCTACAAAGAGCTGCAGTTCAACTAGTCGTCACTGGGTGTCGTCCCTCAAGAGTGAAATGCAAAAGTATTGAAAACCTTTCATGAAGCTTTTGCATTTGACTCGTGAGGGACGACACCCAGTGACGACTAGTTGAACTGCAACTCTTTGTAGAATTATTTTGATATTGGACACTATAATATTCACTGCCCACTGCTAATCTCGTCCCATAATGCTTTGCAGGGCCTTTGGTTGGGATTGTATTTTTGCCCATAACTGTGCTTGGGGTAGTCCTAGGAGGAAGGGACCACCATTGAATCGTTCACATGATATGCTTTTGTGTTCAAGGCATCTGCTTGGTCCTCCCCCTAGGTTAGGGGACTCCAAAATCATCACCCTCTCATTGCTTGATATGTCAAAATTCATTTTTGTGAATTGGTTATATGCTTTTAGCATAAAAATTGCTTTATCAAAGCATTTGAAGGAGTTTGTTATTATTATTAAGCCTGGGCGTAGTGCTAGCTGTGTGCTTGACTCACTGCACTGTACAATAATTACCAAAAGCAAACTTGTACAGTGCAAGTTAAGATAAAATAAATATCTCTGTCTTTATATGCTAAAATTGCATATAGTCATTTCACTAAAGTGAAAACAAAAAGCAGTGAGAGAGGTGATGATTTTGGTATCCTCGCTAACTTAGGGAGAGAACCAAGCAGATGTCTTGAAAACAAAAAGCACATCTTATTGAATGATTAGGTGGTGGTCCCATCCTCTTAGGACCACCCCAAGCACAGTTATGGGCAAAATACAATCCCAACCAAAGGCCCTGCAAAGCATTATGGGACGAGATTAGCAGTGGGCAGTGAATATTATAGTGTCCAATATCAAAATAATTCTACAAGAGCTGCAGTTCAACTAGTCGTCACTGGGTGTCGTCCCTCACGAGTCAAATGCAAAAGCTTCATGAAAGGTTTTCAATACTTTTGCATTTCACTCTTGAGGGACGACACCCAGTGACGACTAGTTGAACTGCAGCTCTTTGTAGAATTATTTTGATATTGGACACTATAATATTCACTGCCCACTGCTAATCTCGTCCCATAATGCTTTGCAGGGCCTTTGGTTGGGATTGTATTTTTGCCCATAACTGTGCTTGGGGTGGTCCTAGGAGGAAGGGACCACCATTGAATCGTTCACATGATATGCTTTTTGTGTTCAAGGCATCTGCTTGGTCCTCCCCTAGGTTAGGGGGACTCCAAAATCATCACCTCTCTCATTGCTTGATATTTTATTGTCAACATTCATTTTTGTGAATTGGTTATATGCTTTTTAGCATAAAAAATTGCTTTATCAAAGCATTTGAAGGAGTTTATTATACTCCTGCTACGCTACGTTTATTAGTACAGTTATTCACTCTGCTACGTGCAATTTGCGTAGTGCGTAGTAGCACAAACTTTGCATGCTTCGTGAGCGTAGCAAAGTATTATGCCCAGGGTTAGTGTTGATGGGCCAATTGTGAGCAATATCTGTGCCTACAACTCCCATCATGCTATTGCCTCCACCCCCCTTCCCAGGATGCCCATCCTTCCTTCCTTTTGACTCTGCTTCCCTGTGGGGTGGGGTGCCTGTGCTGACAGGATGGCTGGGAGTGTTGTCCTGGCAGTTGTTTGGCTACAAGTCCCAAGAGTGTCCCTGTGCTTCACACAGCATAACCCAGGGTGGTGGTTCTTTGTGGGATCTTCAGTTAGGATGTGAGGCATTGCATTCTCCCAGGTGGGTTATGTGGAGTTAGTGTTGAGGGTGTGTGTGAGGGGAGGTGCTTGTAACTATGGTCAGTGCTGTGAGTCCTCCTTTCCACCCAGCCAGATATCCCACCATGGAACGTGCTTCCATTGCAGGGAGTGCAAGTTGGCTTTCAGGATGTCAGTCAGTGGTGTCCTGCTGTTGGTTGTTGCACAGTTCCCAGCAGGCCCTTTTGCTCCCCACAGCAGTACCCAGTGTCAGCCATCTTGTCAGTTGTTTTCCACTCCCTGTGATGTGAGCATGGTTCAGAGTGGTGTTGATGGGCCAATTGTGGGTGTGACCAATATCTGTGCCTACAACTCCCATCCTGCTATTGCCTACACCCCCTTCCCAGCATGCCCATACTTCCTTCCTTTTGAGTGGACTTCACTGTGTGTGAGTGTGACAGCAATGGCAAGATGGCTGACAGTGTGGTCCTGTTGTTTGTTGGTGCACAGTTCCCAGCAGGGCCTTGTGCTCCCCACAGCTGTGGCCAGTGTCAGACATCTTTGAAGTGGCTTTTGACTCCCTGTGAGGTGTGCATGCTTCAGTGCTAACTTGCTGGGGCATGTGGGTGTGAGATGTTGATCTGTGACTACCACTCCCATCATGCTATTGCCTACACCCCCTTCCCAGCATGCCCATCCTTCCTTCCTTTTGAGTGGACTTCAGTGTGTGTGAGTGTGACAGCAATGGCAAGATGGCTGACAGTGTGGTCCTGTTGTTTGTTGGTGCCCAGTTCCCAGCAGGGCCTTGTGCTCCCACAGCTGTGGCCAGTGTCAGACATCTTTGAAGTGGCTTTTGACTCCCTGTGAGGTGTGCATGCTTCAGTGCTAACTTGCTGGGCCATGTGGGTGTGAGATGTTGATCTGTGACTACCACTCCCATCATGCTATTGCCTACACTCCCCTTCCCAGCATGCCCATCCTTCCTTCCTTTTGAGTGGACTTCAGTGTGTGTGAGTGTGACAGCAATGGCAAGATGGCTGACAGTGTGGTCCTGTTGTTTGTTGGTGCCCAGTTCCCAGCAGGGCCTTGTGCTCCCCACAGCAGTAGCCAGTGTCAGCCATCTTGTCAGTTGTTTTCCACTCCCTGTGATGTGAGCATGGTTCAGAGTGGTGTTGATGGGCCAATTGTGGGTGTGACCAATATCTGTGACTACCACTCCCATCATGCTATTGGCTACACTGACTTGACCAGCATACACAGAATTCCTTCCTTTCAGTGAGCTTCCCTGTGAGGTGGTGTTCTAGTGGTGGGTGAATATCTGGGAGTATTTGTTGGTTCTATTTGTGCCACTGCCTTGCTGTATTTGTTGTTAGGTTTGTAGATGTCATGACACAGTTACATATCACTATGAGATGGCAGGTATTGTGTTTGTCTGACTAGCATTCACATCTTGGGATGGATATCTTTTGGTTGCTGTGTATTTGCTAAGTGTGCATGGTTTGCCTATCCCTTGACTGTGATGTGTGTGTGTGTTGTCACACCATATTGTGTATATTAGTTGTGTACTCACCAGGCTCTGGGATGTCTGTTAGTCCGTATACGCTCACTGGTGGTAGGATGGCCCGCACCTTCTCCTCCCAGGGCCTGAGGTATACTGGTTTTGCAGGAGGGCCACTGCCGGTGTGCTGGCTGAGGAGGTAGTCCTTTTGAGTAGGTCCCTGACCCTCCTGCGCACATCCATACCACCTGTTCTGGATGTCTTCCTTTGTGCGCAAACATGGTGATTGTGCATTGACCCTGTCGACAATCCTCGCCCACATCTTGGTTTTCTGCGACATGGGAGTCTGTTGTACCAATGTACCAAACAACTGTGGCTCAACCCTGAGGATCTCGTCTACCAGGACTTCCAATTCACAATCTAGGAACTTATGGTTCTTCTTTGGGGGCATGGTGATGGGTGGTGGTGGTGATTGATGTGTGTGTGTGTGCAAGTGGGGGGGTGTGAGTGTAGGTTTAGCTGGGTGTGTGTGAGGGTGCTATTTGTAGGTGTGGTAATGGTGTGTGGCTTGTGTGATGTATGAGCTGTGAGTGTGTCTGTGGTTGCTGTGTGATGGTGTTCTGTCTGGCAGGTCAGTGGAATTTGCAAGGGATCATGGTAGGGATTTGTGGGCTTTATGTAGGTGGAGTTGGAGGTGGGTCCTTGTTCCATTTTTTTCTCCTCCCTGTATTTATTGGCTTAGTGGTTGCTTGTTTGGCCCTTTTTTTCTAATTTTTCCTTGGTGTTTTTGGTGCATGTAGGAGTCGTTCTTGTGTCCGAGTAGGATGCTGCAGTTGTCTGGTGCGATCTTGTCCGACTCGTTCCCGCTGTGTGTCAGCTAGGTTTCATATGCGGCGTCCGAGTCGGTCGTGTAGTATTGGGTTGCTTCGGCTGGGTTTTGTATGCGTGTCGGTCATACGGCTTGTGCTCCGGGCGAGTCGGTCGTGTTTTGCACGCACAGCATCGTACTACGCGGGTCGGAGTTCACGGGTACGTTTCGTTCGGGTTCAATCCGAGTGCGTGTCGGTCGGTTCGTTTCGCGTGATTTCCCGGCCGGATGGCTTGTTTCCGTCCGGCTCGGTCGGTCGTTTTGTATTCCGTCCGAGTCTGTCGGATTTCACATGCATTTCATCGTACTACCCGGGTCGTGTGGCACCGGTCCGAGTCAGTCGGACTAAATTCCCGTACCGAGTCGGTCGGTATGTTTTCCGGCCCAAATCGGAATCGGCCCCTAAGTATTGGAATAAGCCTCATCTTTGGAAACTATAGTTATCCTGTCAGGCAGATCATTCTGGCATACATTAAAAGGAGTGGAAGATAAAAGGCAGCCCTGACAGACCCCAGGCTTGATTCTAAGCAGCTTCAAAAGATCCCCTCATTGGACGCCCCGAATCCTAGAGAAGGTATCCTTTTTAAGGGCAGCAATCAGGTTTACCATGGCTTACTAAGGCCCACAATTATCAATATTTTACATGGGCACTCACGTGGTGCTGAGCAGCGATTAATGTCGCAAAGCAGTGCCTATCAGTTTTCATGTCAAAAGTGAGCATGGAGCAAAAATTGTTTCAGATCCTAAAGTGTGAACCCCTCAATAAGGTATGCAAAAGAGGAATAAAAGAGTGGGAGCAGCACAAACACTTCAAAGTTCCATGCAAAGACAACATTTGTAGCATGTCTTGACTTTGCATAAAACTAGTGAGAAATAAAAGCAGGAGCAAACAATTGGTAAGCAGAATACTGCATGATATTCCCATGTGCATTGTGCAAGTTTCGTGAAATTACACATTTAGCACAGCGTACTCATGGGTGATTCTCACTGTATTGAAATTCATATTGGTGGATATACCTCGAGTACAAACATGTATGACACCACTGATTTACCTTCGCACCTTATTGAAATACTTAGCATGACATTAAAATGGCTTTTCTTCATGATGTCAACAGTGGCAAGACACCTTTAGTAAATATGGTGTTGAGCAAATATTTTTACCATATGCACAACTCAGCACTGTAGATTTGTAGTAAATTGGTCCTCTTGTCCCATTGACACAATGACTCAGAGAGGAGCCATTTCTGGTCCCCGAACTAAAAACTGTGGCCCGATTCATAAAGGTAAAGTTAGACCAAAAGTCTTATGTTAGACCTGAAGTCTAAGTTTAGACCTAACGTCTAACTTTACAACTGTAGCCTAACTTTATAACTGAAGTCTATGGGCCCAATTCACAAAGGTAAGCTTATCCCAAAAGTCTAAGTTTATGACTTTCGGTATTCATAAAGGTAAGTTATGATGTAGTATCTTTATGTTTAAACTTGGGGTGGAGTTTCCGCACTTGTGGCAGAATCTGTGCACGCAGAGCAAAATCTCCGCACTCCAGACCCAATTACGATGGTGCACGGAAAAGCCTTCCGACCGCCATGGTCCCGGAAAAAATCCCCCCGCATGAGCCGCAGCATTTCCGTTGGTCAAATTACGATGCAATATACGCAAAATCAGACCGTGGCGGACGGATATCACAAAAAAACGTCCACCGCGGCCAGAAAAGCTGCAATTCCGACTGCAGCGGATGGGGAAAGCTGTCCAACGGCTTGGAAAGGCCGCTCCTGCCGCGGCATGACCGCACGGCAAATTACGATGAGAATGCGGAGCTGGCGGACCGAGCACTGCGTCCGACCGCCGCGCACGCAGATAGGTCAAATGAATGGCGGACGGAACCAACTTCACAACAATGCCCGAAGTCTGCCTGTACTCCCTGCCGCCCTCAATCACAACACACACGCCACAATGACACACCCCAACTAGCTCCTGGGAAGGAAAGCCATGCGCAGCATGGAAGAGACATCTGGAGGCCATCACTCATATGGACACACCCACATACCACAGTATAAAACAAACCCCTTCCTGGACCAGCATCCTTTGCACACCACGAGCCGAGACAGAAAGACAGGACACCATTGACTCACACTGCACAACATCACACCCACCCATTTCCACACAACACCACTTTCACCCACACACCTCACACACTTCACATATCTCCACCACGACCTTGCACCCTGCACCCCTCATTCATTTGCACCATGCCCCCCAAGAAAATTCCCAAATTCACCGACTCAGAGTTGAAAGTGATGGTAGACGAGACAATCAGGGTAGAACCACATTTGTTTGGTCACCTGGTCCAACACACCCCACTTGCACACAAGAATCAGATGTGGGCAAGGATCCACAGCAAAGTCAATGCCGTAGGGACCACCCTACGCACTGTGCGTGACATCAGGAATCGGTGGGGCGACCTCAAGGGCCGGGTCAAGCATCGGGCCCAGAGGAACCATGAGGCGGCCCAAAGAACTGGTGGCGGCCCTCCCATTCCACCACTAACCTTCACCAAATGGGAGAAGAAGGTGCTTGCCATACTGCATTCTGAGAGACTCACAGGAATCAAGGGGGGAGTGGAGGCTGGTAAGTACAAACAAAATGACCACATCCCACTGTAATGTACTGTTGTGCACAACAAGTGAGCCTCAATCGCCAGCCCACATTAAACTCATGTGGAATGCATGCTTTCAATATGAATGGATCACAAGGCTAGCATTTCCTTACTCAGTCACACCTCACAGGTAGGTAGCCATCTCACTGGGGAGGGGGTTGTTGAGCCCTGACAGCAAGACCACAACTCCCACAAGGCCCTCTGTCTTCCCTCACAGACAGCATGGAGCCAAATGACCCCCACATGCCGCACTTGGTAGCCAACTCTGGAACCCCCCATAAGTTGTAGGCAGTGCACATACAGCTAATACCATCGACAGGCCACATGATTCACAGTGTCAGTGATGAAGTCACATGTAACTGCAAAGCAAAACACAAGAACAAGATCACAAAAAGCCAATGTGCAAGTCCCATTGCCTCAAAGCAGAAAGACTCGGGTCAACACAACACATGCATGGAAATGCTGTCAAACCTCACAACCACAGGAGGTAAGTACAAAAAGCATAACACAAATCATGGAGTTGCGGCATAGTAGTCAGATACTCATGGAAAAGACACAAATGTCCAAGCATGAACTGAATCGGTTGAGCAACAAGGTGGTATCAGAGGACATGTCCTTGGAAATACAATATCTGTACAAATGAATTTGTATCTACAGCCATGACACATAGCTAACGAGCAATGTATGTACCTCCACATCATGGTCGACTGCTGACAAACTGTTATGGATGCATAGTAATGCCAAGCTAAAAAGTAAGGCCATCTCAAATGAAATGTGCGAAACATGAACATCAAAGTTGTGCTGTGTACTGAACATGATGACAATATAACCTCTCTTCAACAGTTGACTCATCACCAACAGCAGGCGACCATGCCATGGGCGAGCCCAGACAGTCTCCCCCCCTGGAAGGTGAACCCTCGGATGCAGACTCCCTGGTATTTTCGGATGAGGAGGACCGACCTGGCCCCTCCGGCATGCCCAGGCCAGCTCAGTCTCTGGCCCTCACTGTCCCCACCACCACCACCACCACCACGACTCCCACAACAGCTGCACCGCCAATGCAGACCCCTGCAGCAACGACCTGTGTGGCAGCAACCTCCACCATCACCACCGCTGCCTCCAACACTGTCCCTGTGCCAGCAGTTGCGAATACCACCAGGCAGCCTCGGGGTGCTGGGGACAGTGATCAGCGGCAGCGCCAGGCACCGCCACAGGTCCATGGCAGCAGGGCATGTAGGAGGACAACTGGGGGACAGCCACAGGAGGACAATCAGGCAGAGGCCCTGGACACCGTGCTAACTGTCCTTGGTGCATACCAGCAGAACCAGGGACAGATGGGCCAGGTCCTTGAGGAACTGCAGGAACTCCGCCGGCTGCAGAGCTCCATGGACACTCACTTGGGACAACATGTGGAGTACATGGGCCAGTTTGTGGGTGTCCTGAGGGACATGCATGCGGCTCAAATCGCTGCCAACCCCCCCATGGCCAGCCGGATGATAGTCACACCACCTCAGCAGCAGCCACACGGAGGGGTGAGTCACACCACAGCGAATCCTCAGACGCCTCCGAGCATGCAGCAGGTTCCCCCCAGGCCAAACGGCAGAGGGGGCATCCGAAAAAGACCCCGGGAGGATCAAGTGGCACAGCACCGTGCCGTACCAGTTTTCGGAGCAACCGCTGATGTCAGCAATGTGACACCGAGCATTGACTTTGTTGTAAATACGAATCCACATTGCCACAAGGATGGCAGTGTTCGGTTGGACTTTGGAACTGTTGTGTGTTCTACCCTAACTATCCGTGTACCATCACTTTCCACTTTACCCCTCACCTGTCACTCATTTCAAAAGAAACACAACTCACAACAGTATGCCTTTGTGTCAAGAGCATTTTCATCACAGTAAGTAGCATGTTGTCTCACATTGCAATGTATCCGAATATGTAAAAGCGAAAATCCATTGAGAGAGTGGAGGAACATGGAAAGACCCAAGGAAATAACAGTGCGTTGCCATATTATGGAACAACCGCAAAAGCACACCACGAGGCAACACTGCAATATGCATTACAGATAACACTGGTAAACACCATCAACATGGACAGCAGGGGGACTGGAGCACCGCCTGCACCTCCCAACACAGTTTAGCCCTTAGCATCCTGGTAGTTGCAGTTCTGTTGAAAAGCTTACTTCTGTTAAAGTTGTCGTGTGTCACCAAGGTTGGTGCAGGTCAGTGCTTTGAATCTCTAGACACATGTGTGTCGCGTTATCCTCCCACATCAGTAGGGGTAAGATACATTGTGATCGGTGTCTGCTGAGAAAGCTGCCAAAATCTACTCGGGTCTCTGTACCTCTCCCTGCCCAACACAGGTGAAACAACTCAGTCACATGACAAGTAAGCATCATGACTGAACTGCATTTTCCAGAATGCAGAGTGGTGAACTGTGCTGGGAGGTGAAGCAGTGTGCTCACATCCCCCTAATGACATCATCATGGACATGACGGAAGTTGTCACAGATCACACAGCGCAGAACAATTACATCCTTAGCAGGGTGCCCACAAGAGCCAGCATCACAACACATCCTGTCATGTGGACGATGGTGACATTGTCGCATTCACACACTCAAGTACTGTTGCCCAGGGATTTTCATGTGACATGTATGATCTAGGCATGTTTACCCACATGACCACCAGTCCCTGACAACATACCCACGCTAAATCTGCTTTTACAACCGAAGTTATCTTCTCCTGAATGAGCACAACTGCTGCGGTCACAGGGCAGGCATCGCGTATATAGGAACTGTTGCACTCCGTGTTCCTTGCTGTAGCAATGTTCTCCTTACTCCCCCATGTGTGATTGTGGATAGTCATTTGTGGCCTCACATTCCCACAGCGAAAGCATACTTTAAAAAGTGTGCAGGCACAATGGGCTTCTGTTTCAACAAGTAGTTGCTCACACACCAGCCCTGAGACCTTCGAATTCCAGGTGCCTTGACCGTCCCGCGCGATTCAGTCACTGCTGAACACGGCACTCCCACTTTTTTCCGGGGGACTGACACAGAAATCATCGTAAGCCTCTGATACTGAAGGCCGTAGCACACTTTTTGCAAACTTGTGGGCTCTGGCCTTGTCCCTTCGTTTCATGCTATTTTTGGAGTACTACCGGGTGTCATTCCTCCAATTTTCAGACTGCATTTAGCAGTTTGATATCACTACTTGTGACTGTGCAGCTGAGTGCTGGTTCTAAGAGTGCTCTCACGCCATGTCTGCCCGTCCTGTGGTCCAGGCGAACCCCGGTCAGTTGCAACTGTACCATGACCGCATGCAGCTTCTCTTTGGATGTGTCCCATTAGCTGTGCTACGCATCAGTTATAGGCTAACCTTCCGCTATGCCTATTTCACCTGCGTGCAACCTGTGTTCTGTTGTCGACGATGCCCCTGTCACTGGGCCATGGATGTCTGCCTTTCCAACACTTCCCTTGCTGCCCTGGATCATGAGCTGTGGGTGAGTCCTTTGTTGGTCCACGACCAGGACATCTCCGGTGATACACGTTTGTGGGATGCCTTTCAATGTGTCAGACAGGCTGCCAGCTGCGCCTGTGCGTTTGCGCAAAGGCTCCTGTGCCAGGCCTACATCGAACCTCTCCCAGGTTGCCATGGGATGCTCCTTTCATCCTCGTGGTGCAAGGAGCACATCTGTTCCTTCATACTGCTGGATTGGATGGCGGTCCTTTTTGCTGAAGATGATTTGGATTGTCTTTTGGAACTGATTGCCTTCGAAGCTGCCTGTGCCTTCTTGGATTCGTAACTACTTAACAGCAACAGGAACTGTTGGTGACTAATTCAATATCCTTTTACCTTTTTCATGCCTACTGACAGGAATTGTCATTCAGCTCTCTGACTTTTTCCCTGTCTGCATTAGCTTTGACTCTGCTGACCTCTGTGGTCTGTTTCACTTGGTACCACAGACATGAGCAAAGCGAGGCTGTTATCTGACCATCATGGACATTGTCGACTGGCATGAGCCCGGCTTCCATCATGCAGCTGTAGCACACAAAATTTACATGGCATAGTCGTTTTGCAAGTACATTAGTATTTGTCTGTCACATGAGAAGTGTCCGCAGAGCTTGTTCTCTGCGCGGTCCAGGAGAACTGCCTGCCCATTCTGTCCGTGGTTGGAGGACATTGTCCGTTGTCATTCTGTTCTGGTCAGGCCCTAGCACCCCGACTCAAAAGAGTGACACAGCTGCTAGAGGTCACGGGTGCCTTTTAGATATCATGGGGAGGCGGGCTAGTTGCCCCACACTTGGAGAGTGATCCATCCAGTGATGAGAGCGACACAGCACATGGGATGTACATTTCACCATGTATTGGCTGAGGAATGGGATCTGCTGACAAAGCCCATAGACCTGGTACATCTCATACGACTCCTCCCAGCAAGGGGTGGGGGGATATGCTTGTGGGTCTTCGTCCAGAGGGATTATTGCTATGACATCTTGCTTCTTGTGATATGGATGTGTCACTATGGTAACTGTTTTCGTACTCATGCATTCTCAACTTGTTGTGGCACGTATGTTGCATGTTTTGACACTGTAGTAAAAATGCACATTTCAAAGCGTTTCTTGTCTTCAACTTATCTACTTGTGTACACGCGCTTGAATTCCTCTGAGTGAGTAGAGGAGCTAGTGAGGCACTATAGCAATTGGGTCCTGTGCTCATGGGTGCTTCGGGGTGCTCGGTCCCTGCCTGCCCAAGTTCTCTAATCCTGCGCATAGTCCTGTATGTGTACAAAATGCCAGCAACAATTCTCAAAGTTTGTGAGACAACAGCAAGGCACACAGACACAGTCATAGTCGCTCATTGTTAACTTACACTCAACGGAAGTTGTTGACGATGAGCTGTTGACGCTGGTCAAGGCCTTCTTCCTCACCACTGTCATCGTCACTGGGCATGTGTGGGTTGGGAGCGGGGGGCTGTTGCTGTTCATCGTCGCCCAGAATCAGGGGAATCCTTCTGCGCAAGGCCAGGTAGTATAGCATGCAGCAAGCGACTACCATCTGGCATACCTTCTGTGGTGAGTACATAAGTGCACCACCAGTCTTGTCCGGGCACATAAATCTTGAGTTCAGCTGTCCAAAAGTGCGCTCCACCACACAACGTGTCCTCCCATGTGCATCATTGTATAGGACTTCCCCCGGCGTTGTTGGATTCCGCAGTGGGGACAGCAACCATGGACAATTGGGATAGCCAGGGTCACCTAGTTGTGAGACATACAGGCAAACAGTGTGATCTGAATAGGTGATTTGAGCCGCATGTCACACATACATCACAGTCATTGACACAGCCCACTCACCAACAAGCCAGGCCTGCTCGGGGTGCAGATTGGCCATCAATTGGGGTATGGTGCTGTTCCGCAAGATGTGGGAGTCATGTGCTGAGCCAGAATACTTTGCACACACGTGTGGGATGATCTGATCCGCCTGGCATACCACTTGCACGTTGATGGAGTAGTAGTGTTTGCGGTTCCTATAGATGTGTTCACTGGCCTGTGGTGGAACGTGGGCAATGTGGGTGCCATCAATGGCTCCCACAACATTTGGAATGCCTCCCAGGTCTTAGTACCCCCCCCTTCACAGCTGCCAATTCATCCCTCCTCTTGATAGGGACATGTCTGTACTTGTAAAGCAATGATGCTGACAGGACGTTACGCAACTCCATGCTGAACATGGGCTGTGACATCCTACCGGCGCTAGCCACAGTGTACTGGAAAGACCCAGTAGCGAAGAAATGCAGAGCAGCCATAACCTTCACTGTAGCAGACAATGCAGCCGGATATATTCTTTTGGGCTTCAAATGGGCCTCCAACTGGGCACATAGGTTTCGTAGTGTGCGGCGATCCAAACTGAATTTCCTGATGATTTTGTTGTCCTCTATCGTCGCCAGATCGGGGACAGGTCAGAAGAAGGGTGGTCTCCTCCTACGTATGTCAGGGTACACAAGCATGGGCTGAGTTATAGATGAGATGTGGTGAACAGCTTACCCAGAGACTCACACAACCACAACGTTGACAGGACTCATGGTCACGTGAAATGCACAAGTGACCTGCATTCAGACGTTGTTTTTCTTCACTCACTCACTCGACATACTGACACTACGACATCCAAAGAAGTCGATGTGTATGGCATATAGTACACTGCTACATCAAGGATGAACTGCCCTATGGTTAGATGGCACAGCACTTGTGTTTCCCAGCATCAGTGCTGAGTTGCATGGAGCTGCAGTCACTGCACGACTGCAAGCTTTAGTCCCACAATACACAGCAACATTACGGAATGAGGGCAGTGAGTGTCATCTGGACAACGCAACATGGATATACAGCACGGTGGACAGACACATGTGGACATTATGGGGTCAGTCCTGCGTGAGTGTGTGAGGAATTTGCGTAACAGACATTGCAATGTCCACCTGAATGAGGCACAAATGCACATGGATTGTGTATACATACCCACATGGCTGACAATGACCGATGATGTCGGTCAGGGCTATGTTTGGCTGTTACACGTGTGCACTCCTATGACGTGTGTGAGAACATTTGCAGGCAATGGCAGCTAGGCACACTGCACGCCACCCCAGTATGTGTGTTGGGGGTGCTAGGGATTACAAGTCTGTCTGATTTGCAGACAATGGACACCTCTGATTGTCTGCCTATGTCACTGGCCCTTCACAAGACGACCCCTGGCCAAGGGACGCCAGTCAGATGTCAAGGGATATACAAGCGATGTTCCCAGGTTAGATGTTTCATTACACAACATTGGTACAGTGCGAGAGACCTTTGTCCTTTTTGACTCCTTCCCTCATTTCAGTCCATGCTGGCCACTAGGCATGACAATGTATGAAATTTGTTGAGCACAAATAGGGCCGCTCCTAATTACAAATCAAGGTGCTACAATGTTAATTTGTGAGTGCAGGCATCTCACAAAAAGTGAAAGACTGGTCTCACACACCACCTGGTGTCATGCTTCATCATTGACCAGTCCTCGCCCTCTAAAAACTTGGTTTGATAGAGGGCGGGTATACACCTGACGACAGGGATGCACTTCTAAACTAAGTGGGGGCCCTTAAAGAAAAATTGTGGGATTTAAAAGGCCATTATAGATGTCAAAAAACAAATTTAATAAAACTGGCATCTATATGGTAGTTAAAATGAGTGATCGGTGTGTTGGGGATTCTATTGTCCCCCCACCGTGGTGAATCTGGTCGACATGTTTCTGCCTATTGGCCCAGTAGGGTCCGTGGCATTCATCAGGACCTAAAGGAAAGATAGCGGGCTCCACTCTTACCAGGCTATTGGTGAGAGGGTTCCACTGTGTGGGGTGATCTAGATCACGCTCCACTTTTTGCGGCTTATATGTTCAAGCCTGAAAGAAAAAGGTAAGAGTGTAGAAAACAAAATAGCACCATGAACAAAATTACTTGAAATCTCATTCAGCCACATGCACGGGCAAATATTGTGAGTGGCTATGAGTGCATCAATCGTGTCAAGCATCTGTGCACTCAAGATTTGTGGTATCTCTAATCCACAATGCTTACCCTAGTCAGGGAACCGATGTGCCCCATAGGAGGGTGAGGGAGGAAGACCCCTGTAGTCAAACGCTAAATGATAGGAAAACAAGAAGACACAAACAACAGGCAGGTGAGAGGATTACCAAATGTACTGGCACTGCATTTAGAGTCTCTGGTATCTAAGGCATGAAAGTCTGAACGAGACTAGTGTCAGCTACTAGTTCAATCATGCACACACCCATGTTTTCATACTCTTACTGTTCTGTAGTACGCCTTCCATGTCTGCACCTAGATATGTACTCCTCACCTCCTCGATGGTAAATGAGGAGCGCGAATGCGTATGTTTTTATAGTGTTGGCGCAGGGCGGCGTGTGCTAATCAGAGATCTAATTAGGCAAAATTGACTACAGTGAGTTGAGGTTCCGGTGTCACAAAACGGCACTGTTTAATTATAGAATGCGCCGCCTGACTAGCTTGGAGCGAAGGACGCGGTTTTAGAGAGACTTATAAAGACATCCGTTGTCACCTGCGAGCGTGCCTGGTGTCTGCTGATAGGTTTAAATGCTGGGAGTGCTGGCGTGGTCCCGTCTATCCCTTCCTGCAGTGAAAGAAGTGTCTGAGTCACGCGCAAATGCCTGTCATCAGCCAGTGTGCTGTGCACCTGGGTGCGCGTGCGCTGGACGCGCCTAGGGAAATTGCAAATGAAGAGGCATAACGGGCGTAATCCCATCTTACACTGTGTGTAGCAGAAGCAATATCTGGTAGAAGCGCATGTATGAAATTTCACTCTCCTTTTCTTGGACATACCATGTGTGTGAGGACTTGACTCAAAGGTCACACTCTCTCATACCTTCACAGTGTAGTGACCAGCTGGTCACTGTTCTAGTTGTTCTGATGCACCAGCCATTCCCAGAGGGCTGGCTTACCCCCCACCCCACAGCCACCCAGCACAGACGTCACTGGACATGTGACCCTGCCAACAAACGGGGCCGGACGCACGTGCCCTGGGCCAGTTCTCCTATACATGTACGGTGTCTGTGTGGTTACTTTATATGCATGGGGGCCTCGTGCCCCACGACATTACACATGGGGTGCACCAATCACTTTAGGCACATGAGTTGTGATGTGTGATGTAAGTCACATGGCGCCAATGCAAATGCAGAATGTGTTCGCATGCGCGGTAGCTGGCATCCGCAGCGATGACACGCATTGGCCCCAATTGGATGAAGCAGGGTTGCGGTCGCAGCTTCCAGGCCATTGCAGTGTGGCAACCACTATGCGAATGAGCCATCAGCCAATGGGGGCCTTCGGCGTACATTTCTTGACATTGCGGTGTGCGTGCTCTGCAACTGCGGGGCTCGTCATTGGCCCCAATTATCTTCAGGGGCACCGAGGGTCACTCATGAGGATTGGGTGGGCCTCGCACTTTGCATTTGGCAGGTTGCTACATTCATTGTGGTGCCGCCACGCTTGCTGGGAGTTGTAGTTGTTCAGGGGTTGCATGCGTGGAGATGGTTGGTACGTACCTCTGCTGTTGAGCACAGCGGCGTCTTGTCTGCCGGAGGTGCAGCAGGTAGTGCAGCGGGAAGGCCTGTAGCGCAGTATCCATGGCGGCTCCGGTGGTTTGGATGGGTTCTGTATCGGCTCTTCCTCTCCATTGTTGTGTTTCCATCATCCGCAATGTGGTGGTTTTTACGCGGCGGTGGGAAGGGCTGTTTGCCACATCGTAATCTGGTTAGCGGACGGAACGTGTTTCCGCACGCCGGTCTTGCTCTGTTGGCTCCATCCACCACCCTTGCGTACGCAAGAAACGTGCGGAGCATTACAGACCGCGGCGGACGGAATACGGCCTCTGTTGGACCATTGTAATTCGGTGGTCGCAATGACCGCATCCGGAGCGAGGACATTAACCTTTTCCGCCACCGCCACCAGTGCGGATGGGCTTCCGTCCGTCATCGTAATGAGCCCCTCAGTGTGGAGATTCCACTCCACACTCGGAGTGGAATATCTGCTCTCGGGGCAGAATCTCTGCACTCGGGGGGATCTCCTCCCTGAGCGTGGAGATTCCGCCCCTAGTGTGGAGATTCTGCCCGAGTGCAGACGTAAAGATACTACTCTTAACTTACCTTTGTGAATACCAAAAAGTAGTAAAGTTAGACTTTTGGTCTAAACTTAGACTAAAAGTCAAACTTTATGGGCCCAATTCACAAAGGATAACTGAGACAAAAGTCTAACTTTACAACTTTTGGTATTCACAACGGGCATTTACGAGTAGTAAAGTTAGACTTTTGTCTCAGTTTAACTTAAGTTTTGGTCTTAAGTATAACTGAGACCAAAAGTGTAGTCTCAGTTAAACTTAAGACCAAAACCTAAGTTAAACTGAGACAAAAGTCTAACTTTACTACTCATAAATGCCCTTTGTGAATATCGAAAGTCGTAAAGTTAGACTTTCGTCTCAGTTTACCTTTGTGAATCGGGCCCTATCTTTGTAAACCAGGCCCTAACTTTACACCTGAAGTCTAAGTTTAGACCAAAAGTCTAACTTAGACCAAATGTCTAACTTTTACTACTTTTCAGTATTCACAAAAAGGTAAGCTACTACTAGTAACTTTACGAGTAGTAACTTTACTAGTAGTACCAATACTAATAGCAGCATTATCTTTGTGAATACCGAAAAGTTGTAAAGTTAAACTTTGATCTCAATTAGACTTCTGTTCTAAACTTAGACTTCAGGTCTAAACGTAGACTTCAGGTGTAAAGTTAGACTTCAGGTGTAAAGTCAGACTTCGGGTATAATGTTAGAATTCAGGTGTAAAGTTAGACTTTAGGTTTAAACTAGGTCTAACATTACCTTTGTGAATCGGGTCCATAATTCCTTAAGATGGTCATTTCCCATAGTTATAACATAAGCATAAAAGCTTTGATCAACACCAGACCCCCATTTATGACAAATCCCTTCTTGATAAAGTATTGCTCTCAGGTGGCTTCAGTTTGTACATTGATACACTTCTATTTCTCAAGCAAAAGAATTAGCGGGCAATTTTGTTCATTGAGGCTTTGCTCAAAACATAGCTGTTAGACCTGGCACCATTGGCGTGGGTCTCCCTTCCATTTTTCGCTGTTGTCTCCTCTGTTTTTGCTGGTGTTAGATTCTCTGGGCGCTGTGCCACTGCCCTTCAGTGCCACAGAGCGAATGCTCCCTGTGTAAATATGACATGTGAATTGGTATATCCCTGATTGGCTTATTTGGTTTACCTGTTAGTCCCAAGTAGCGTGGCCTGTGTGTGCCCAGGGCTGGTAAACCAAATGCTGCTGGTGGGCCTGCAGCGCTGGTTTGCGCCACCCACAGAAGCAGCTTGTAAAGTGTGTCTCAGACCTGCCACTGCAGAGTCTTTGTGGAGTTCAGAACTGCCATCTTGGCTGTGAAGTGCACCCACTTCCCAGCCCCTGAACCTTCCCTTGGCATCATGTAAGTCACCCCTATGGTAGGGTGCATTGTATGTGTAAGGTAGGACATGCCTTGGTGTGTGTAGCATGTCCTGGTAGTGAATTACACCCAATTTCGTTTTTCACTACTGTAAGGCTACCTGTTCCCCATAGGCTAGAATGGGCAGTTTGACTATTACATTCTATAGTCCTAACTGACCCCAGGAACATGGTAGAAAACGAATTTAGTATGCCTGAGCTCAGAATATTAAAATACCTCTTTTAGTGAAGTTTATTTTTATATTCTGTGTTTGAAAATACCACTTTTAGAAAGTAGGTATTTTCTTGCCTAAGCCTTCCAGTGTGCTCTGCTGTTATGTGTATTGGCTGTCTGGTTTTGGAGGGACAGGGCAGGCTGAGTCAGACCTGGGTTGAATAGAGAGATCTGCATTTAGAGTATGGGGAGGGGTGGCTCCTTGACCTGAATAGGGCTGTGCCTGGCAAGGTGAATGCTGGCTCCACCTCCTACTGTGTGTCTGATAGCAGACCCCTCTTTCTGAAAGGAAGGATGCAGCCTGGTAAACAAAGTGCTCCAGGACTGAACAGAACTGGTTCTGGCTAGGCTCAGTGACTTGTAGCTTTTGAGAACAAAATCTTTTGGGGTATAAATATCTGTGCTGAAACCCCTACAAAGGGTATTGCTCCTGGATGTCAAGACGAACCTCTGTCCGTGTAACTGAAGGAATCTGCAGGAGGTGACTATCCTTGTGCTTGTGTGCTGTTTCTTAGATTGGCCTGCAGTGGTTACCATTGGACTTGGAAGAAGAGGGAAAAGGACTTTTGAGAGAACTTTTATCAATCTTGCTAAAGCAATCACCCAAGGGCTAGGAGAGAGCTAGCCTCCTGTTGAAGTCTCAGGCACATCAGACTTCACCACCAGCCTCTTGATTCCTCCCAGCGAGGATTTCTATCTGCAGGTGAGGCTCCTGTGAGTTCCAGGGCCTCTAGTTCTACTACAGAGAAGAGAGTGCTGAAATCGTCGCTAACGCACGTTTGCGAGCCGCCGCAGCCGAGAGCGCCCGAAAAATCATCGCGCTGCTGCCGCCGAGTGCTCGCAACCAAAGATCGAGTCATCGCACCGAGATCATCGCTTCACGACATCGCAGCGCAGACGTCGAGCGTCCGCCATTTTCATCGCATCGCATCAGGATCGTCGCTTCCTCGCGGAGCGCCATTTCTTCGCATCGCAACCCGACCGCACACGCAACAAGATCGTCGCCTCGCCTCCTCCCTTGCGGCAGGGAGTCATCGCATCAACGGTCTAGCGTTCAGAAGTTTGTCGCATCGTCTCTACACGCATCAGCAGATCGGCGCATCATCCTCCCTCGCGGCAAGGATTTAACGCATCGCCGGCCTCTCGTGCAGAAATTCATCGCTACAGCTTCTTTGCGACAATTTGTTGGTTTTGCTACGAAATCCAGGTACTTTGTAGGTAAAAGGGTCGCAGAGACCACTGCTTTGAACTGAACTCCTCTTTGCGCACTTGAACTATTTTTGCAGCATTCCAAGAGTAATCCTATTTGACAGTATTGTGGCTTTTTATCGTTATTGGTCTTGTGTTAATTCTATATATAAAGATACTTATTTTTGATAACTACTTGTGTGGTGTCCCTTTGTAGTGTTCCTCACTGTGTTACTGTGTATGGTCATAAATGCTTCACACACTGCCTCTGAGATAAGCCTAGCTGCTCGTGCTACGTTACCACAGGGTTGAGCAGGGGTTATCAAAGGGTGTAGCCCTCTCACTCTGACTTAGGAAGAAGGGTCCCTACTTGGACAGTGGCCAGCCATTGCCAACTAGAGACCCCCATTTCTAACAATAGCCTTCCCGAAGCAACAAAATAGGGTACAAACAAAAGCAAGTATTGGAAAAAATCTCAGGACACTTGACCTGTATTTGTTCCCCTTGACTTGGAGTGACCATAATGATGCTATTTTTACACTTTCTATTACAAGACATCCTCCTCTTACTAATCAATAAAACATTACGTAAGCAATTACAATAGGAAATACTTAGATCCACCCGTAGATGGTTGTATGGCCATTACTTGTCAGCTGAAAACACTAAATTAAGCTTAAAAAAGTATTGACTGTTTGTGTATCCTACCTGAGGGCCTTGTAATAATTTGCTTGGCATTTGCTATGGAGATGTGTAAGGGCCAATCTGCTATTCCTGCATCAAATAATGAGTGTTACAAATGAATGACTTTGGAATATAGAATACAATGTAGACCCCGTATTACTAGGTCTATTTCCCCATGTTATTCCTGATTCTGGACCTAAGAATGGACCCTTTTATGGTCCCATTTACCACCTTCTCAGAGTAAGTGGTAAATGGGATTGGGAGAATGCTGGGGGTCGAGGCAGCAGTTTGAGCAGGTATCTGTGGCCAGAGGAGGCATGAGTGAGGCTAGGACGTGTGCTGTCTACTCTGCCAAGGTGTTCAAGGCATGGCTGGGCACTGACTGAAGCCCTGTCCATCTTCTACTGTAATTTTACAGGGTTTGGTGTTTTTAGATCCTGTATTTTGTGTGTGGATACTAAGCACCATTTATAGTATGGTGGGGGAGTCTGCCAACAAAGGTACTTCTCTCCCACACTCGTAATGTGATTGCCTCCATATGGATGACCCACATTCAAATCCATGAGACCCCCTTGTTTAGCAAATTGGACAAATCCTTGTGTCAGAGGGCTGGATAGATGTAGGCCACATGGAGGAAATCAAATTTATGTTAAAGGTTAAGAAGTTTAGAAATGTACAAATACATTATAATGATGTTATAGACAATGCTAAGATAATTTTCTGGAAAAATAACGATTTCATTTGTTCCAATTTGGCAAAAACCTTATTCCAATTAATGGCATTGATTCTTAACTTTTATATGATGCTGATTACTGCTAGCAAAAGTTATGCCACAGTATAGCTAATTTCTTTAAAAACAAAACCTCTGCTACAAGTTAAAATATGCTGGCGATGTCTAAATTGCATGTTTTGCTAGAAGCTGTGACTGAATCCCTCCTGTCTTTGGAACATCTCACACATTTCACTTTCAATGAAGTCAAATCAGAGGAGAACATTTATGTCATAAGTAAAAGTAATCATTCTGAAAAGTCCCTAGTTTCAGCACTAGGCTTGTTGTTATCATTGTTCCTAGAGGTATATTATCAGCATTCACATTAATGCCACTTTCCCAATAGGAAGTGTTCCGTGGGAGTTCAAACAGTCAGTCATCACCTCTAACTAATTTAATCTGAACTCCCTGGACCCAAGTATCCACTCACCTACTGCTGGGCTTCTAGTTCGGAGTGAGATCACAAAGAACTGCTACTCTTCCAATTACATAATTGCCTGGACCAGCACAGTTTATTAGATTCTTTCAGTTCTGTTTTTCATCCCAAGCATCTTACATGGACATGGTTAACAACATCCAGCAACTCATTGATAAGGAACATATGGCAGTGCTGTTTGAGATGGATCTCTTTCCAGTCTTTGATACTATCAACCATTTCATTCTTTTAGACAGATTCTCACCAGTTGGTGAAAGAAGGAGCCAGAGAATTAGATGGCTCTCCCACACCATATGTAATAGATAGAGAAGCAGCTATTGCTGGTGAAAAGTGTAATTACACTTTTTGATTTTAGCCACACTTAACAAGCTGATGACATCCAAGCCACATCTCATCATTCTAACTATTGTTCTACAGATTGTATACAATAAAGAGATGGATGGAATGCTTGAGTTAATCTCAGCCACTGGTAATTACTCTGGGCTGCATTCCAATCCATCATTATTTTGCACACCATGTCACCTCAGTTTGGACCCAGCTATATGCAAATCAGTCTTGACCCTGCTTCATGTAGAACAGTCCATCCCAAACTGCCTAGCCAGGTTCTCCTTGAACCACAACACATGTAATCCAGGACTTGTTTTGCACTAAATATGGGCTCATCAGCCAGGTACAGCTTGGTCCCAGGGATATAGGGCCTGATTTAGATCTTGGCAGAGGGGTTACTCCACCACAACGATGACGGATATCCCATCTGTAGAAATATAAATCCCATAGGATATAATGGGATTTATATTTTGGCAGATGGCGAGATTTAAATCAGGCCCATAGTGTGCATGGGACCAATGTCTGGGCATACCCGTCCAACTTAGGGTGACACACTAAAGTATACCAAAAAGTTATTATGGAATGCTTAAATGAATCTCAGCCTCTGGTAAAATTACCCTAGGCCACATCCCAATCCATTGTTATTTTGCACATCATGTTACCTCAGTCTGGACCCCGCTATATGCAAAGCAGTCTTGACACTGCTCCAGTCGCAACAGGAAGGCACACCTTCCTGCACAAAAACAATCCTGAGACTTGTTTTCCTCTTTCCATGTGTCCTGGAGAAAGCAGCACACATGAAAAGAGCAGAAAACAAGGTGAAATAAGGATATTTCTCCTCATTAGGCATCACCTCTGGAGGCACAAGGTTTTGGAGCATCTCCAGGTTTACATGGGCTTATACATCTGCGGAGGCATCAAAATCCATGAGTGTTGAATGGGAACATCCACCACAATGCCCAAGGAACGCCTCCCAAGCGCAGAATAAGGCAACACAGCGATTTGCACTGCCTTGCCCTACTCCATATTTATGAGCCATTCAACGCAAACCAAAGTGGCTTTGAATGGCCTCATAGATATGATTTTGAAGTTTGCACCCCCAGAGCATCACAAAAAGTGACACTTTGGTGGTGCAAGGGGCTCATAAATATGCCCTTTTGAATTTAGCTGGTTATTTGGTACCCAGGCTTAGTTTATTGTTATAGTGGACTCCAATTTAGGCTTTTTTTTAATAAATATTTTTATTAGAAAAGATGATTACTCTGAAACAATTATAATAACACATGACAAAGAAAGTTCATAGGAAATTGCTCAAATTTATAATCCTCCTCACCGTAAAATGCTCCATAAAATCATCTCCCCGATCCCCACTTTGGCCCTCCTCAGGCTCTTCTTTGAACTTCACCCATCAATATAGTGATTTAGAGAAAAGAAAAAGAAAAAGAACATTCCCCTATCCCTGCCATCTCCAGACAATCATTGTATCTGCTTATCACGTCCCCTCCTAGGAGAGAACTCAGCCCAGCTTGCCCTCCCCAACCCATTATGCGGAAGCCTGCACTATTCCATTCCATTCTATACCTGTGTCCACACTCCGATCTCCTATACTTTACAAGCCCTCTCTCCATAGTTTCTTCGGTAAGTACTATACTTATTCATTCTAGCATCATACCAGGCTTCCCATTGGCTAACTTTCTTCATTTTTGACTTCCATTCCTAAAAACTGGGCCCTGCCTAGGACTTCCATAGGTTAGTTATTAATGACCTTGTGTTAGACCTGGCATCATTGGCGTGGGTTTCCCCTGTATTTTTGCCTTTGCCTCCTGTTATTTTGTTGTGTGTTGGGCTTCGTTTCTGCTGGTCTAGATGCTTTGGGCACTTTGCCACTGCTTTTCAGTGCCAAAGTGCAAGTTCTTCCTCTGTAAATTGTTGTTATGGATTGGTGTTTCCATAATTGGCTTATTTGGTTTACTGTTAAGCCCATAGTACAGTGCACTGGGTGTGCCCAGGGCCTGTAAACCCAATGCTGCTAGTGGGCCTGCAGCACTGATTGTGTCACCCACATGAGCAGCCTGTAAATGTAACTCAGACCTGCCACTGCAGTGTCTGTGCGCAGTTTGGTACTGCCATGTCGACCTGGCAAGTGCACCCATTTGCCAGGCCCTAACCTTCCCTTTTCTTACATGTGAGTCACCCCTCAGGTATGCCCAAGGTACCCCTGTGGACAGGATGCAGTGTATGTGAAAGGTAGGACTTACCCTGATGTGTGTGGCATGTCCTGATAGTGAAATACTGTCAATTTCGTTTTTCACTATTGAAAGGCTATCTGTCCTATAGGATAGAATGGGAGTTCATTTATAACGTCTTATAAATATAACTTCCCATTGGGACATGATAGGAAATACAGTTTAGTATACCTGAACTCAGAATATAAAGAAGCATTTTTTAGTGAGGATGATTTTTACATTCTGTGTTTGAAAATACCACTTTTAGAAAGTAGGTATTTTCTTGCTTAGCCATCCTGTGTGCCTCTGCTAGGTTGTGTATTGATTGTCTGGCTTTGGAGTGACAGGGTCTGCGGATGTGCATTCTGTTCAGACAGCCACTTGGTAGAGGGAGGTGTGTCCTGCCTTTCCAGGGTGAGTCAGGGCTGGGCTGAATAGACCTGGGCTGAATTCAGAGTAGGGGGAGGAGATTTCTTTCACACCTGAATGGGCCTGGTCTGCCTTGAACAATGCTGTCTCAACCTCCTGCCAGGAAGCTGCACCAAAGAGGACAGAACTGGTTTTGGCTGGACAAAGAGCATCTCTGCCAATAGAGAACAAATGATTTTGTTCTATAAAGAGTGGGGCCCAGACCCCTGAACTTTAGATTACTTCTGGAATTCAGGAGGAACCTTTGCCAAGGAGAAGAGCTGGAGAAACCGAGAAGAAGTACTTCCCCTTTGCTGTGTGATGTCTGGGGTCTGCCTGCAGTGGCTGTTTCTGCCAAGGAAAGGACAAGGACTTTGCTGTGTGCTGTGTTCCCTGCTTGAGGAAGATCTCCAAGGGCTTGAAGTAGAGCTTGCCTCCCGTTTTTGAAGTCTCAGGGATACAAAGACTTCACCCCCAGCTCCCCTGAACTTCCTTGCTGAGAGTTCTAAACCTGCCAAGAGGTGCCTGCTGCTGTTCTGGGCCTCTGGAGGTTGTGCCTGCTGTTGGGAGCTGGAAAAGTAACGGAACAAGGAGAAGCGTGACACATCCGTACATGTTTCCGACGCTTCGCTGAAGAAACAGATGCAGCGCCTGCCCACAGCTTGAGAAATTGCCACATGCCGCATCGAGTGCAGCGATCTACGAAGACCGAGATCACTGCACGAATTCCGATGCAGGCCCTGCTGTGCGGATGCAAGAACCAGTGCATTGTGGGACCGTGGCTGAAGAAATCAATGCAAGCGCCGTTGCCCCCGCCGCATTGAGAACCGCCGCATCCCCGATCCTCACACATCATGCCGGGCGCCAAATCTACAAGGACACCGGGCCGCAGTAAGAAACCAACGCATCACCTCCCCGTGCAGTAAGAAACCGACGCATCACCTCCCCTTCAGTAAGGAACCGACTCATCACCTCCCCTGCGTGGCAGTAAGGAACCAACGCATCACCTCCCCTGCGGCTGTTCTTGCTTCTGATTTTGACGCATCCAAGGTACTTTGTGTTGCAAGTGTTGCATCTATAATTTGCTATGGACAGAACTGTTTCTACCTTTTGAAAGTCATATTTTTATTACTTTGTTGTGGATTTTTGTCGCTTGGGTCTTGTTTGGTTTAGATAAAGATTACTTATTTTTCGATACTGGTGTGGCGTCCATTTGTAGTGTTTTCACTGTATTACTGTATGTGTGCACAAATGCTTTACACACTGCCTCTGAGATAAGCCCGCCTGCTCGTGCCAAGCTACCAAGGGGGTGATCAGGGGTTATTTTAGAAGTGTATCCCCCCTTACCCTGACTAGGAAGAAGGGTCCCTACTCAGACAATGGTGCAAACCATTGCCAACTAGAGACCCCCATTTCTAACACCTTGCAATCAATGTTGCTATAAAAATACAATTTCTGGGTTTCTCCAAAAACGTCGGTCTACCAGACCTATTAGAGCCACTCTCGGTAAGGGATAGATGTTTTCTTGAATGGCCTGGCACACGAGTCTCAGCTTAAAGGCTCAAGTTAGCAAGGTTAGCAGTCATATATTTTTCTTCCTTAACTAGGTAATCTATTTCATTCTGTCTGCTCACAAGGGGCTAGTTCTTGGGGCCATTGTTAACTCCTATAGAAACAATGGAAATTCTCTGTTTTGTTGGCAATTCCAAGCAGCTGGTTGAGAAGCTGGATATTCCTCAAAATGTACGACACTTTACGGTGACTGACCTCAGATAGTATGTTCAACTCTCAAAGGCTAGAGAGATTGCCTTTGGCTGAGAATTGATTCAGTGCAAATGTTTTTGAATTTCTAATCATTCTTTCCATGGTACCCCTCCCCAGTATCGCAAAGCAAACATTTTCTTTCCTATGTAATTTAGGGCACCCTTTGCCCCTTCCTTTGCTGCTTAGTCACTATTGGTGGCCATAGATAATTGTGTAAAGCAGCTAAATTTGTGAACTCATTATCAGTTGATTTTCAGCTTTCATCCTCATTTAAAAAGGGAATATACGACCACATGGCCGCTTAGGTCCTCACAAGCAACCTGCTCAAACCACCCACGTGCAGACTTAAAACTCGAGGAGGTAAATCCTTTACCTTCCTGGGTACAAGAGCCTGGAACCTACTCCCTAGGGAGTTGAGATTCATTAAATCTGAAAGGATCTTTAAAAGGCAGCTCAAGACCTGGCTTTTTGGCATCCCCGATGATCTGTGCTATTCACTCATTCTCTGATGCTTTTCTCCTCCAAGATTTAATCAAGACTGATTAAGCTTACACAGTCATACTCACTGCAGCTAGTGCCAGGATGCTCCCTTGGGAGTGGCATCATGCTTTATAAGTACAATATTCAATTCAATTCAATTGAATAAAGTCCTTCCTGTTGATTTTAACATTGCTCCTCTCTTGTTTTCTAAATGGATTCCTGTCAAATCAACTCTGAGTAAAACACATTTTTCAGTGCATTATATTTGTTCACGCTCCCTCTCCCTCTCTGTCTCTTGCTCTCTCTTTCTTTTTTTCACTCAATATCTCTCACTCTTTGAAATGCTTTCCTTGCGATCTAAAACATTTGGCTGCTGCTTTTAGGTCAGACACAGACAGCTTTAAATGTTGCATGGCTCATGTCATCTGTACAGAAAATGGCAATGGGGTCATTGTTCGATGTAAGTGAGAATCACCACTTTCTTCAGATGTTGGTTGGAATGTAACTATAACTCAAGACATATGAAGTTTTTTCATTGCACAATGGATTTTGTTGCTGCAGCAGTGAGATGACTCTGCATAGGGAGGAGCTTTCTTTTTTCTTTGTTTTGTGTAGCAGCTTTTTCCTTGCTGATCTAGAAAAACATTTTCAAAAGATTTTTGTGTTTTTTTTGTGACCTGACTGGTTGACTAAGAACCCTATATAGAATTTTAGGGTCCAGAAACCAAATGGCTGGGGTTGCGGAGACACCGCTTCCACCAGTCGAGTGTGGACTGGTCTGCCATACTTAGGGGGTCATTAAGATGTCGGGCGGAAAGCCTCGGCCAACACCGACTGGGAATCGGGACCGACCGACTTGTGGTCAGCGGTTCCGACCACCGGATTACGATGCGACCGAACACTGTTTGGTCAGGGTCCCATTGTTCCCTATGGGAGCTCGTGTTTCGTCCAACAACTGGCCGTAACACCGGCTCCTATGGGGAAATGGGGTGTTTGCTGAAAACCCTGCACCTTGTCGCAGACACCCCACCCCACAGTGCCTGCCATGCAGTGCAGGGTTTTTACAGGGGGGTACCTTAGGTACCCCCTCAGCCATCAACCGTAGGCCGGAGGGGCCTAGGGGGCCCTGCCAAGGGCCTGAAAGTCACTTTTCGACAGCCTTTTCGTGTCGGACTGGCCGACGTAGCAAGGCTTTTGGAAATCGACATCATATTCCCGAGGGAGGAAACACTGCCCATAGGAGTGTACGATGTGGTTCCGACCATCAGAAATACTCTGCGAGTCGCTCGGAACCGATTCGGAATGACCACGCAGTTTACGTTCCGATCACAAACATCTTAATCGGGTGGTCGGAATGTAAACCGACCGAGTCGGTCGGAAGGGCTCCGATGCAGTCGAGGAGATTCTGACTGTCGGGAGGAGGCTTTCCGCCCAACATCAGAATGAGCCCCTTAGACTTAAATAAAGAAAAAGTGCCCAAAGTTTTGCTCATAAGCCCATGGCCAGTACTATTGAATGTTGGCATTCTGGATAGCAAGGCTGGGTAGTCTTGTTTTCACCTTATACCTCTTTAATTCACCACTAGACTCTCTCTACCCCTTTACCTAACCCTTCCAGTTTCCTTCTTTCTCCCTCTGTTGCGCTGTTTTCCTTCTTTCTCTCCCTGCTTCTCTCCCCCTCGTGTGGGATTCATTCTCTTCAGTGCTTCGTTTGTAAAATAAAAAGTGCTGGGACCCAAGGGTTTGCAGCTGGTACTGTGGAATGTCAGAGGTGCTGCGTAGCCATGTTTCCATCCCATGCCCTCTTCATCCACCACCAGACACTCCCTGCCCCTTTATCTCACTCTGTCAGGTTCTTTTTCATCACTGCTTTCTTTCATTGTCACTGTTTTTCCATCTTTCTCTTCCTCCTTTCCCCATTTTGTGTTTTTCTTTCTCTTGCGCATGGCTCAAGTCTGACGAGGAAAAAATTGTGTTGGTTGCACAAATAGGTGTCAGTGGGCCTCACCTGCAACCACCGACTAAAATGAGGCAATGCCAATAGTTTTTCCACTGATGTCGACATGGTGGGAGCAGTTTTAGTGAAAAGAATCAATGTCACCTTCCCTGCTTAGACAAATCTTTCTGTGCTTTCCATTGACGACCCCCAATGTAGAGCATTGTTTTGCCAAACAAAAATTCAATTTCTTTAGTATGCTGGAAGTTTTCTTGCAGTGCTTTGGAAACATTTATATTTTTCCACTTATTTTTCCCCTTCCTATGACCATCATTCTGTGCAAGGCGGCTGCAGGCAGTACATGAAATGGCTAACATACTGCCAGAAGGCCCAGCTAACATAGGACAGATCTTCCAACACTATTTCAGCCAGCAATCCAGCAGTGGTGAGGGTGAATCTGCTAGTTAAGCCATCAGAATCACAGCACTTCTACAACCTTTAATTGAGGCTGGGGAGCCAAGAGCCGGAAAGACTTGGCACCAATTAATTTTTGGCCACTGTCCCATTACCACTCAGCTTTAAATAAGGTCCTAATATATTGTCAAAATCCCTATTTTACTCTATTTATGGCAAAGAACAAATGCTCACCAGCTCATTCCAGAATTGTGAAAGATTACAATCTTTGTTTGAACCCCATATGAGCCTATATGCTGTATATGCCATGCTCCAGAGTACCTAAAGATCAGAAGAGCTCACGAGGCAAATGGTGATGCACGGAAGATTGGGCTTCTGTCAGACTGGGAGAATTTCCACAGGCCAGAGCCTCGGAAAAGCCAATTAGCTGGGGGCATGTCAATTACATTTAAGGCATGAGTCTAAAGCAGATGGGGCTGTGACAGAGTCAGATACATGCCACACACTGCTCTACGTAGGCCAGTAGGGCTGGGCAGAGTCAGTCACATGTGATGTGTACTCCCCGCAATGCAAGAAGGATTAGAACAGAGTAGTAGCTCTCCCAAACAATTTGATCCTGAAAATTAACAGTCATTAAAAGAAAAAAGACATTTATAGCAATATGTTTTTTCTTTAATTGCTAGAGTTCATAACAAGCAACCACTAATCGGTATGGCACAACATCTTCTGAACTACAACCGCTTCTGAAAGAGTCTTATTCTATGCTTTTGTAACAGGACTAGCTGCGTATTTAGGTGTCAGCTGCATATCAAGGTTTATTTATTTTTTAAAGTACATATTCTGCATTTATTCTAAAAGTATGCACCACTCTGTCTCATTTTCATATGAAAGGGCTAGAGACCAAGGGGGTGATTTACTAACAATTTGCGCTGGGTTTGCGTGATAAAAGTGATGCAACCCAGTAATTTTTTTTTAATTATTATTTGCTTTCCAGCTCAAAAATTGTTTTTGTTGGAAATTGGCTAAAAGTATCATGAAGTTGCATTATTTGGCGTCAAGGTGGTGTTACATGGGCGTTCCCATGCAATCACCCACTCTTTTTTGGGGCAAAACCCTATCTACCAAAAATGTGAGACAGGGTTTTGCGTAAAAAAATAACGCCTTTTGAAACCAGACGTTAAAAAGAGAAATGTTTTCATTTCTCCTTTTTTCCAAATTTGCATGTGTTCTGCACTGTACAACACACATACAAAGTAGGAAAAGTTTTAGAAGTTGTCTAGGCATAGTATTTTGCACTGGAAGCGAACCCTTCCAGTACAAAACCTATGCTAGACTCTCGCACACACCCTTGCACTATGGCGCAAAGGTGTGTGCTTGGCGTACGGCAGCAAAATTCTGCACCAGTGCTTGGGAGAGGGGAGGAGAGTGCCATATCTCTGTAGATGTGTTGCTGTCCTGCTTCCTCCCTGTGACACAATGCAGCACAGCATTTTTGGCTGCTGCGCTGCGTTGGGTGACAGTTTAGTAAATCTGCCCCCAAGTATTTAAGCTTTTTTGGGGCGGGATATGGTATTACCATTTATTATAAGGAATAAAAGGTAATTTGATGCACATTGAAACGATATTGCAAGTAACCTCAGACTTCAATGACTTTATAAGGGACCTTGACCTTCAGGCTTCTTGCTCGACGTAGTGAAAAAGTCCTCCATGACTTGCAATATATTATAAAGTAAGGTGCAGAGTACCGTATATTATGTAGTATCAGGTCTACTAGTTTGTGCTTTCATCGACCCTTAGACATAGGAGTATTTTATTACTCAAGTCGCTTGTGTTGCTAGTCAAAAATTAGCGATTTTTTAGGGCTTGTGCCGGGTGACCCTTTCTGCCATGTGCAAACATGATACCTCCAGTTAGAAGATTAGAATGTGCCACATTTAACATACTCCATGGTAAGAATCGTCCATGCGTGCACATTTGTACGAGGAATGTTTATTAATCAATGTTTTTAATTACAGTCTGCTTCATTTGCAGTATTCAAAATGCACACTTATAGCTAGGAAAAGGTTAAGTTCAAAGACATATTTACAGGTAACATGAATAGCATGCCTTATTGCTAGCAGTCAAACTTGATGCTATTTTTATAACTCAAGATGTTTAGTTGACATTTTGAATGTAAACGTACATTTTTCAAGGCTTCCTGGAGTCATTTTTAATTGATAACAGGCTTCGCTGGTGTGATCTTCTTTCTTCTAAACATATGGTGAAAGGAAGCTTGCCAAGGTTACTTCTGGTAACAGTGAGCAAATGTTCACTGTTAACCAAAACACGCCGTGTTTAAATTAAAACCATATGTAAACGAAATAATTTCAATCAAAGGGGCAATATGGCAGCCACAGTAGTCCTAAATGAGGGTCTGATCCGAAGTAAATGACACCAACATAGGAATTTCACACAGAGAGGCAGAGAACTGAGTAAGATGCACGAACATTGGATCGCTTTGCACCACACCTCTTCTATATATTGATTATGTGAGCAGAGGCAGCAGCGAGGCCAATTGCTTAATTTGCACAAAATAAACACGTGCAGATACACCCAGGTTTTCTCAGGAGCCCGCCGCTATTGGTTTAGAAGGCTGCCTAGTTTTGATACAACCACGTGACCTTTCTTCCACCACCCTGCACTTCCTTTCCCTTTATACTAATCTTTCAGGTTATTTTTTATCCCTGATTTCTTACTCCTTTCTCAACCTTTCTTTACTTTTGTCCGCCTTCCTCTTTTTCCCTTTTCTGCTTTTCTCTTACTCTGGATGAAAGTTTGTTGACGAAAAATAAATGGAATTGGCTATCTCCCAGTATCCTTTATAGTTTAGGGAAAACAAAAAGTTTTCTTAAAATAACCCTCATCCACCAAGATGTCCCATGGTGGCATGCTTCATCATAGGGTTCTTCCCACCCCGCTGCGGGACAGGGCGTGCTGCAACCGACGAAGACGTGGGAGCACTTTGTGAGATGTAAACTATAAGGTAAATTACGGTATAAGAGTGGGAGGGTCTATTAGTGGTTAAATAATACCTGGCTAAATGGGAACTAAATATTTATTCAATCTTATAGCTGGTATTGTTAAAAGTGGAAAAAGGAGAAACACACATCTATGGGGTCGATTCCGATCTCGGCCGGAAGCGCACCGAATACGATTCGTCCGGAAAAAATACGAGTCCAACGCGTTTTTCCCGACCGATTCGAACAGTCATCCGAGCGAGCAAGTACGCTGCGCATTACTGCTAAAATTCCGTGCGAGCCGTACGTACCCATTCCATCTCCAGTTCCCCGACCGAGCTGAATCCGGAAACGCCGATTCGAGTCGCACGGAAGTAAATACACAGCACCATCCGGCCGGACAAGTACGATGCGCAATCCGTACGCGCCGAACTAGTCGCTACGTCTGGCACGTCAGAGCATCCGGGAGAGCCGCACATAAGCTCCGATTCGCGCCACAAGACGATCCACGGCTACGAGACGAACAAGCCAGCTACGAGTACGAGTCGAAGCCACGAGAAACCCGAATGAGACGAACCAACCATGAATCCCATCGCGCAGGTCCTACCAATACTCTACATCTATTACCGGAACCGGTACGGACGCGTACGGCGCAGACGGTAAGTCAAACACCCACTACACAAACAAACAACATGTACCCAACATATGTCACACACACATAGGGATGCAGAAATGATGTACACTAGCAACATCAGAACCATAGGGGCGGGATGGCTATCACCAATGCCATACACACCCATAGGGGCCTGGATGCCTACCACTACCACCACCCCTACTCATGGGGGCTGGATGCCTACCACTACCACCACCCCTACTCATGGGGGCCTGGATGCCTACCACCACCACCACCCCATCTCAGGGGGGGCTGGATGCCTGTCACTACCACCACCCCTACTCAGGGGGGCCTGGATGCCTACCACTACCACCACCCCTACTCATGGGGGGCTGGATGCCTACCACTACCACCACCCCTACTCATGGGGGCCTGGATGCCTACCACCACCCCTGCTCAGGGGGGGCTGGATGCCTGTCACTACCACCACCCCTACTCAGGGGGGGCTGGATGCCTACCACTACCACCACCCCTAGTCATGGGGGGATGGATGCCTGTCACTACCACCACCCCTACTCAGGGGGGGCTGGATGCCTGTCACCACCACCACCCCTACTCAGGGGGGCTGGATGCCTGTCACTACCACCACCCCTACTCATGGGGTGCTGGATGCCTGTCACTACTACCATCCCCACTCATAGGGGAATTGATACCTACCACTACCACCACCCCTACTCATGGGGGGCTGGATGCCTACCACTACCACCACCCCTACTCATGGGGTGCTGGATGCCTGTCACTACTACCATCCCCACTCATAGGGGAATTGATGCCTACCACTACCACCACCCCTACTCATGGGGGGCTGGATGCCTACCACTACCACCACCCCTACTCATGGGGGGCTGGATGCCTACCACTACCACCACCCCTACTTATGGAGGCCAGGATGCCTACCACCACCACCCCCACTCAGGGGGGGCTGGATGCCTGTCACTACCACCACCCCTACTCAGGGGGGGCTGGATGCCTACCACTACCACCACCCCTACTCAGGGGGGGCTGGATGCCTACCACTACCACCACCCCTACTCATGGGGGACTGGATGCCTACCACTACCACCACCCCTACTCATGGGGTGCTGGATGCCTGTCACTACTACCATCCCCACTCATAGGGGAATTGATGCCTACCACTACCACCACCCCTACTCATGGGGGCATGGATGCCTGTCACTACCACCACCCCTACTCGGGGGGCTGGATGCCTACCACTACCACCACCCCTACTCATGGGGGGCTGGATGCCTACCACTACCACCACCCCTACTCAGGGGGGGCTGGATGCCTGTCACTACCACCACCCCTACTCATGGGGTGCTGGATGCCTGTCACTACTACCATCCCCACTCATAGGGGAATTGATGCCTACCACTACCACCACCCCTACTCATGGGGGGCTGGATGACTACCACTACCACCACCCCTACTCATGGGGTGCTGGATGTCTGTCACTACTACCATCCCCACTCATAGGGGAATTGATGCCTACCACTACCACCACCCCTACTCATGGGGGCTGGATGCCTACCACTACCACCACCTCTACTCATGGGGGGCTGGATGCCTACCACTACCACCACCCCTCCTCATGGGGGCCTGGATGCCTACCACCACCACCACCCCTACTCAGGGGGGCTGGATGCCTGTCACTACCACCACCCCTACTCAGGGGGTCTGGATGCCTACCACTACCACCACCCCTACTCATGGGGGGCTGGATGCCTACCACTACCACCACCCCTACTCAGGGGGGGCTGGATGCCTGTCACTACCACCACCCCTACTCATGGGGTGCTGGATGCCTGTCACTACCACCACCCCTACTCAGGGGGGGCTGGATGCCTACCACTACCACCACCCCTACTCATGGGGGGCTGGATGCCTACCACTACCACCACCCCTACTCATGGGGGCCTGGATGCCTACCACCACCACCACCCCTACTCAGGGGGGCTGGATGCCTGTCACTACCACCACCCCTACTCAGGGGGGCTGGATGCCTACCACTACCACCACCCCTACTCATGGGGGCTGGATGCCTGTCACTACCACCACCCCTACTCATGGGGGCTGGATGCCTGTCACAACTACCATCCCCACTCATAGGACGGGTAATGCATGACACAACCAGCATACTCCAACATAAGGAATGTCAGCAAAATACATCCCCCAACATCATGACAAGAGTGTGTAGTCTGTGTCAAATGCCTACAACACTGAACATGACATTGAACATACAATGTGACCCCCTATCACATGTGTCACACAAAAATGTGTGTGGCCTTCACAATGCAAGCAGACCATGACCACTGTGGAAATGGGGTCTAAACCCCCATCATCACAGTGACCAAAAGGTAAGTGTGGGGTCCATAGCTGAAGCACATTTTAAACATTGTGGCAATGGGGTCAAAACCCCCATCATCACAGTGACCAAAAGGTAAGTGTGGGGTCCATAGCTGAAGCACATTTTGAACATTGTGGCAATGGGGTCTAAACCCCCATCATCACAGTGACCAAAAGGTAAGTGTGGGGTCCATAGCTGAAGCACATTTTGAACATTGTGGCAATGGGGTCTAAACCCCCATCATCACAGTGACCAAAAGGTAAGTGTGGGTCCATAGCTGAAGCACATTTTGAACATTGTGGCAATGGGGTCCAAACCCCATCATCACAGTGACCAAAAGGTAAGTGTTGTCATGGAAAAAGCTGCAACTGCCAAACAGCATGGATGATTCCTGGTCACAGAACAACAAACACATCAGTGGCAAAGTAGTGGTTGTGTCCCATAGCAACATAGATTGGGTGAGGCAAACAGTGCAGTGCAAATAAAACATACCTTTGGCCATGTGCAGACAAACATCACCCATGGGGACTGACATCGTCTCCATTTATCAATTACACAAAGCCAGAAGTGACCATCATAATGCAGACCCACATATCTGCACTACTGGACACACAAATGTAGATATCCTGGGGAGACTGTAGATGTGAGGTGAACAAATACCATACCATGGCAGCAATGGGACATACGAACCATGATTATTCTGCTGACCTAGGAGTCCCAGGGACAGCATGGGAAATCCTCCAAACAACATACAGGCAATGGCACACCAAAGATATGCCAATGCAGTGGTGCAGATGCACAAACACAAACAGGCACCCTCACACTGCATATCAAACACAACAGGTGATGGGGGGGTGTGCCAGTGTCCCCAGGCAACCACACAACACATGAGGAGGCCTGAATTCCAATTACACAGATGTGTATACAGTGCCATACAAAAGTAACTCATGGATCGGATTCCCCTATGTGGGCAATCAGGCATTGTTAGGTGAGAGAGAGCCCAAATTACACATGTCACACAAGCTTGTAGGAACAGCAACTAACACAGCAAGAGACAGACCCACCACAGCACTTCCCCCAGGGACCCCACATTGTGGTGACACTAGCCTGCATGATAATCCCACTGTGATGACAAAGGTAGATGTCGTTCACACTGTGAACCACAGCCATGTCTCCTGAGCAACAAACTACCATCACACCTACACAAGCACAAATCAATCAGCACGGCCTGCCAGCCAAGGCCAATATGGAGGTAGGGGTCTAGCCGTGCAACAACTCACATTTGCACACACTCAACACCACACACCTTGATCTCCACCAATGTGCAGCAGTGAAGCTCACATGGACAGGTGACATTGCACATGCACCCATGACAATCCCAGGGGTGGTTGTTGGAACTAAGGTGCAGAAACCCATCACACCTGGCCAGTCAACAAGACTCGTGAATGTCTGACACACTGCACAGTACGCCGTACATGGGCATGATGTGAACTCCACCCCAATCAATGGGATCCCGGCCACAGTCACACACCAATGAAGAAGCCAAGGTCACCCACAAAGAACACACGTAGACAACTTCCAACATTGCAGCTCTGATCCTGAGGAGTGGCAGCAGTCACACACACAACGTGTCACAATCACTGAAAGCCACCACAAACTGTAAATTACATGACTTGTGTAACCAACAAGTGCCAAGGGGAATCCTGACTGTGTCTCATCTGCGTTTGCCCACATCCCCAGCCCTGACAACAAAGACAACTAGGGATGACAACCTGATGAACATTAGTTTGCCATGCACCCACATCACGGAGAAACCAGGTACAAGATGCTGGATGAACACAGGACAACTCAGCAAGCATGACAAACAGGAACATCCTTAGGGACACAGCCGGTGTAGGAAAAGGGAAGGAAACACACACAGACATGCTTACACAACACAGGCCCAGGCAATGTCACGGGATTACACACTGCCATGAGGGCACTCCACTCCTGTGGAAGGTCCGCTGTGCCAAACCTTGTCTGTGCACCACTCCAACATGTCAGCAAAACACTCGGTCAGTGAGTCAACAATCACAACACACTGAAGGCTCTGCTCACATCAGCCTGGGTACGGGAGTGTCACGTCAGTCATCTGCATATACCCAAAACACGTGTCAAGCAAGTTGCACTGTATACACAGATGAGTCCTTCAACATTGATGTGCTAAACTGCATGTCCAGTGGAGATGGGCACACAGTCAGGGAAATAGAAACATTGAACAGTGGTAAGCCCACCAGATGTGCATCAGTGTAAGCCACAGATGTCAATTTACAAATGCAAAACGTACATCCCTGTGTCAAATGCAGAACATTACACCATCAGACTGCAGCAAAGGATGCTATGGATCCAAACTAGATTAGGACACATATCCCATGGACCACATGGAGTCCATCACTTCATTTACCTGATCTGAACACTATTACAACAGCAAATGCATGATGATACTCATCTACATCATGTACATCAAAAGAAAAACCACTAGTAAAAAAAAAGAGGCTTTATTCAGCAAATGTTGAGAAAAATTTGAAGTCCAAAAGAAACTAAGGCCAATGGCCAGTCCACATACACAGTCCGAACAGGGTGATATGTGACAACTTGTCACCCATTGCTTGTCTGCACTGGTACGGACAGGGGACATCCCCCTCGGAGGGGCATACAAGGGGCAGGCCAGGCACCGCAGGGACATGATCAGGGGATGCCAGAAGGAGGCAGTGAAGGGGTGGTGGGTGCAGGAGTGTCACCGGCAACTGCAGTGGAGGTGTCTGACTCAGTGGGGGCCGGCACCACTGTAGGGCACAAGTCAGATGGTGTGGGTGCTGGCACCACTGCAGTGGGCCGGTCAGATGGAGTGGACTGGGTCCTCAGTCTGCCTGTGCCTGGGGGAGGGTGTCCGGGTGTGAGGGGCACTCCCCTCTGTGTGTGGTGGTCGCCTCTTCCGCCTGTGCGTTGGGTCAGATGGATCTGTGGGGAAGAGGCCAAGCTCACAGAGGAAGAGCTTCTGGGAGGGGGGTTGCAGGTGAGGCAAGGGAAGGGGTTTTGGAGGGAGAGGTATCTGAGAACTGCGCAGTGCTCGTGGATGCATGTGTGTGTTCCTGGGCCCCATCCCCTGTGAGTGAGGTGTCAGTCCCCTGACTGTGCGTGCATGTGCGTCTGGATTTTGGTGTGTGTGTCTGTGTGCTGCTTGTGTCTGTGCTGGTGGGTGCCTGTGCCGGTGTGTGTGTGCTTGGGACAGGCAGGGTGCTGGGGATTGTGGATGGGGCAGAGGTAGGAGGGGTGAGGGACTGTTGCAGGAGGGGCACCTCTGCCGTCAGTGAGGAGGCCATGGACTGATTGGTCCGATGTAGGGCAGACATGCCAGATGACATGCCCTCCATGAATGACACCAGTTGTGTCAACAGACCCGTGTGTGCATGGAGGACACTCAGCACTGATGTCTGCCCTACATGGATCTGTTTAAGCAAGTCCACAGACTCCACACTCAGGGCAGGAGGGGAGACAGAGGCAGGGGGTGCGGTGCCTGGCATGAAGGAGACACGCTCCCCTACACGGGAGCCTCCACGGACATGTGGGATGGGAGCAGATGGGAGGGTGGAGATGGTGGTGGTGGCGGGGGCAGACTTGCTTGATTTTGTCTCTGGTCTGCTGACACCCGCCTCCACAAGGGAGTCCTCACTAGAAGTGCTGTGGTCCTCAGCCGAGGTGGTCGTAGCTGAGGTCTCCTCAGTGGGGCTCCCTCACCCTCCGTGCCACTGGGTCCCTCGGTCTCCCCTGCAGTGGACCCAGTCTGGCTCTGCTGCTCCTCCTGGTCCGTGGAGCTGTCTCCTCCTGTGGCCGTGGATGTATCTGCAAAGAATCAGGATAAACAGAGCAACATTAGTCACCTGTACTGACCACACACGCCACAGTAAGTACAGCACATCACAGAGCAAGCCCTGCCATCATTTGCTAGACATTGCAATAAGTGCTGACACTGATTTGAAGAAGCCCATTGTCTGCCTGACAGTCATTCATGCCACACATATCCTACCTGTCCATGCACCCATCTGTCTGGTGCCTGTTGTATGCGACTAATCATATGTGCACACATGCACCACATACACAGTTGTTGGACATCCAAGAGAACATGTGGAAATGTGTCACTCCAAACACATGCCATCTCCTGCCACTGACTCAGTACATGTGTCAGGAAAAGTGACGGGCAGAGTCTCTGTCGATATGCGGGTTTTGCTTCCATCACCAGACACAATGATGTCCTCATGTCCTGATAGACAATGCGACAATGGTGTGCTTGCAGGACATATCACACTACTGCTGGATCACCCTTTGCGAGTTGAATGTCATGGCACAGGCCTGTCTGGCAAGTCAGTCATAACTGTCTCCTGTCACAGGGGCAGTGCATACACACAACACCAGTCTACACTGTGTCACAATCATGGAACTTTTGGGTATGCAAGCCCGGTAGCTGACAGGTGCACATGTGCACCCCTGGCCACCCACATCATGAGGACTAAGATGATCCCACGTCAATCAAATGAGACATTTGAGTGACTGCAAACACAAATCCATACACATGGGCACTTCACCGTCTGATGAGAATGAACCAAAGCTGCCTGCACCTCAATGTTTCATACACCTTTGTGCACAGTCAAGGGATCAGAGACCTATGCATTAACCAATGTGCAGATCCTATAGTCACAACTCAGATGGCTGGCCACCCCAAATTGTTAAACACTCCAGGAGTCAAAAAAGCAAGGCCACACCACGGTGACACAGAGGCAGACACCTGAGTGCACTCTTCACAATGCCCAATATGTATGCTGACACACAGGAGTGGGAGAACAGAGTGCCTTCGATGTATGGAGTAGGCATTACAGTCCTGGTCCATATGCAACATGGTATTACCCTGAACACTAGGCAGGTGGCTATGCATGTGTCACACACATGATGTACATACTTCTGAGGCTCCCCCTGGTCTCTGCTGCAGCATGGGTGTGTGGCACATACCCCAGGCATGTGGTGAGTCAGAGCAGCAATTAGAACACATTGTGAAGCCATACCTAGAGTACATGTCAGATCACAGGCATTGTGTGAGCAATTGTACCACCCATGCAGCCCACAACAAAGTTCCTGTAACTGATGCTGTCCCCAACTTGAACCACAGGTAACTGCAAGTACACAGTACCCAAGTGACCTAAGTCACAGACTGTAAGGGCCACACCTGTGTATCAGATGAGGAGGGGGCATGACACAAGTGAGGGACATGAGTCCAGGACGACAAGACAGTTGTACTGTGGAAGTGGAACCAGGCTAAAGGAGTGCATAGAGCATGTTAGTCATAGTACACAGAAAAGGCTAGCACTTACCCCCTCCTTGCTGCTGTCTGGCCTTCAGCTGCCCATCCAGGTCAGGGAAGACCACTGCCAGAATCCGGAGCATGTGGGGGTCAGGGTCCGGTGTCCGCCCCTCCTGCGAGGAGGCGACAGCTTCAGCTGGACCCTTGCAATGCTCCGGGTCCAGCCACGAAGGTCCTGCCACCTATTCTGGCAGTTGCGGATCCTGCGCCTGTAGACCCCCACAGATCTTACTGCCCGGACGATGGTCAGCCAGATGTCCTGCTTCTGGTGGGCATCAACCTGTGAGGATGACAAAGTGAAAAGGCCATTACTACACATGCAACATATCCGTGCATCACACAGTTGGATATACATGTCTCAATCACAGGGGCATATGATGTACACAGGTAGTGCAACTATGGCTATGAACAGTTGTCCAGCAGTTACTAAATGGTATCATTGCCTGGGAAGTAAAACCTTGTTGGAATGCACTGTTACTGCACTATACCTGTTCAGTGCCTGTAACTACACACTTTGGGGGTGCCAACTACTCAGTGAGCATGCTAGCTACTGGTGTACACACTGTAAGTCTTGCTAGTCAGACAACATGCACAATTAGTAAGGCAGTGGACAGCACACTCACCTGCTCCCCTGGTTTCCCATACAGCTTGCTGTACTGTGGAAGGAGGCTGTCCAGCAGGGCCTGGTTCTCCTCAGTGCTGAAGGCTGGGGCTCTCTCCACAGTACGTGCCATTGCAGTAGCCAGAGGATGCAGAGTCAGCAGCAGTGGTGGTGGCAGATGTCGTCCTGGAGCATGTTGTGCAGGCAAGTGAGCTCTCAGGGGAACAGCCAGCATTATATGTGTGCTGCAGAGGCAGATACTGTCCCATGTGTCCAAAGTGATAGGTCCAAGTCGTTTGCATCTTCTGAATCTGGCCAATCCATGGAATTGCACCACTTATACACGCCCACAGTATCCTTCAAAAGTTCAACTTCATGACACCCATGAATTTGCAACATTGTTGTGGGTGGCCAACTGAATTCACTGCATCCGACTCGTAAAGCTTCGAAAACGCGTCTGTTACCATGTCAGTCCATAGCCAATGCGTGCGCACCGATCGGTCCATTGCTGTACAACGCGTATTTCGAAAAACAACACGCATCCGTCCACATCATATGCAATGGCCAATGCGTGCGCACCGATCGGTCCATTGCTGTACAACGCGTATTTCGGAAAACGACACGCATCCGTCCACATCATATGCAATGGCCAATGCGCGCGCACCGATCGGTCCATTGCTGTACAACGCGTATTTCGGAAAACGACACGCATCCGTCCACATCATATGCAATGGCCAATGCGTGCGCACCGATCGGTCCATTGCTGTACAACGCGTATTTCGGAAGACGACACGCATCCGTCCACATCATATGCAATGGCCAATGCGTGCGCACCGATCGGTCCATTGCTGTACAACGCGTATTTCGGAAAACGACACGCATCCGTCCACATCATATGCAATGGCCAATGCGTGCGCACCGATCGGTCCATTGCTGTACAACGCATATTTCGGAAAACGACACACATCCGTCCACATCATATGCAATGGCCAATGCGTGCGCACCGATCGGTCCATTGCTGTACAACGCGTATTTCGGAAAACGACACACATCCGTCCACATCATATGCAATGGCCAATGCGTGCACACGGATCGGTCCATTGCTGTACGACGCGTCCCTGTACAAGTCACTCGCATATGTCACCATGGTTGTCACTGGTGAATGTATGCCAGCCACAATTACTTGCCAGGGACTCAGGGGCACACCTACAACACCACAGCCTGTCCACACTGTATCCTAAGGCATGTAAGGCTGCATTACCTGTGTGTGTATGGGGGTCAACATGTGGTTTGTTGGGTGGCACTTGGGGGCAGCCACTCCCAGGCTGTGCACATGTTCATGGGGACAGAATCCTTTGTGTGTTGTGCACATGACCACTGTGATGTGCAACTATTCAGTTCAGAGCATGTGGCATGGTCACATCTCCAGGTTGTATATGTGTATGTTATGTCACAAACACCCTGAGTCCCATGTGGGATGGTATGTACGTCACAGGGTGACCCATTGCCACAATTGTGATGGCCCTCCACAGTCTGTGTGCATGTTGTGTTTCAGATGTCTCAGATTCCATGTGCACAATGGGAGACAGTCTCCACATCCACGTTGTTTGTGCATCGACTTTGATGTTGTGCGTGTGTGTGTCACAGACGTCCATGTCTGTCCTGCAGAGGCAACAGGGGCCACTACCTGTGGGAGTCATGGTTGTTTTGCTGGCATGTACATAATACGCCATGTCATGCCAGTGTCCATGTGGCAATACAGGGTCCCTGGGAATCTACCTGTCAAAGAGCTGTGATGCCTGTGGCACATCTGTCCTCACTTGTCACTGTGGTGTGTGTTTGGAACGTGACAGCAGTACATGGGTACTGTGTGTAGGAGAGTAGGATCTGCTTCACATGGGTACCCCTACTTTTTGCTGATGCTTCACTGTTTTTCGACTTAAGTCTGGCTGGGGCCCTGCTAATCAGAACCCCAGCCTAGCTGCTTCCTCTCTAAAATGGTTTCCATGTGCCTTAGGCACATCTCTGATTGGAATCTGGAGTGCCCTTATAAGTCCCTAGTATATGGTATACTATGTACCCAGGGCATAGGTACCTCAGAGGCCTACCAGGGGCTGCAGCATGTATTGTGCCACCCCTGGAAGACCATCCAAAATGACACCACAGGTCTGCTACTGCAGCCTGGGTAAGGTGGTGCATGCACCCCTTACTGTGATATAGGTTACCTATATCACTGCATATGCACACATATAAACCTATAAGTCACTCCTATGGCAGGCCTTATCAATACTGAAGGCAGAGTGCTTGGTTCTTATGTGAGAGGATGCCCTGCATGAGCAGAGCCCCTCTGCAGCAGTCGGAGACCCTTCTCTGATGCTGTTTGTAGTGCAGCCTGACCATATACTTTTAAGTGCATTATATCCTCGCGGTAGAATGCTAACTGTGGACTGGCTGCACCAAAACATGTCGTGTTTGGTGTCAAACATCTTGGAATTCTACCCCCCCGCCAGTTCTGGCGGCGGGGGTAGCATTCCACCCTTCTAGAGGGAGAGACATGTACCCACCGGCATACCCGGTAACTTCTTTCCAGAGCCCTGGCATCACAAAATGGATGCTGCTGCCACAGACATGGGTCTGGCCTCCTGCTGCTGACTGAAACTCCGGCAGGGGAGGCCTGGACAATAGGTTTCCTGTCCCAGGGAGGTGTAACCACCTCCCCAGACAGGATGATGTGTATTGGGGCTGGGCGGGAGCACTCTCTGGTGCTTTGAAGTCCTGCACTGGGGGCACATTTGGTGTCCCTGTGCATACCCCAGTTCAAACCGGCTCAGGGGCTTCCAGCCCCTGCTCTGGTGCGAAACTGGACAAAGGGAAAGGGGTGTAACCACCCCTCTGCCCTGACCCTCCCATAGGTGGGTCCCCAGAGTATGTCCAACCCACTAACTTGGTATAAGTATGGGACCCCAGTCCTTAGGATTTTAGATTTACCTGGACGAAACTCTGATACAGAATCCTGGACCTTCGACGCTCTACTTTAAGATTAGAGGACTGAAGAATCTCCTTTGGGGTCAAGGAGTGACTCCCCTGCTTGGCAGGCACCAACGAAGCAATTGTCCGGTCTGCATCGCTGAAGCTCCCGCCGGATGCCGAAGTCTTTGCATCACCAGAGGTGGATTTTCAGACTTCCCCGAGGCTGCCCTGAGTCCCCAGCAAAGCTGAGGCCCATAGCTGTCGTGGGTAACGTGGAACCGTGACCCCTGGACACTGAGCGCATTTGCAAGTGCATCCTCTTCCTGGTCTCCCACGACGTTGTGCTTTGGGCTCCAAGTAGCCCCCGCCTCCAGTCCCGACTGCACTGAAGATCACTGGCCTCCACTCCACGAGTGTCCCGTGAGCCAGCTCTAAGTGCGTCCACTCGAGGCTCCTTTGCGGTCGCTAGTCCATTGGCTAGTGGGCCCTCCAGAAGGCCAATCTTCTTCTGCTTGAGCTTTCCTGGTTGCTCCAGGCGTGCCCTGACTTACCCTTGCTGGGTGAGTCCCTCAGATCTTGCTGGTCTGCACCACTGTCCTTCTTCTATTTCCACGAGACTTGCCGCTGCCAAGGCTTGTTGGGTCCAATCCAGTCGCCGACACCTCAGCAATCGACAAATATCGTGGGGCAGCTCGAATCCAGCTCCTGGTTGTCATCGACGCCTCCTGGACCTCGTGGCTGAAGAGTAAAGATGACTGTCAACCTACCTGAAGCACCCAACATCGGTGGGCATCCGCTCATCGCCTTCCTGGTCACTGGCTAGTGACCCAGACTCTGTCCCCTCTGCTTTCAGGTTCTTCAGATCTTCAATCCACCTTTGGATCCACCCGAACACTTTCGACTTGGCCGCCAGCAGCACTTTGCAGCAGATCGCCATTGAAAACGACGACGAAACCCGACCCCGAAAGACACCTATGCACCCGGCTTCCCTGGGTGAGGTAACTCGAGTACTCCGGTGCTCCCATGGGTATAGACTCTAGAACAACCCAGTTCTAAAGGGGTTTGCTCCAAGTCCTCCTCTAAGTGTCCCTTTTCTTTAAAATTCCAACCGCGACTTTCCCCATAGAAGTCAACGGCGATTCGCGGCTGTGTTCTCACACTGCACGCGTCTCCCGTGGTTCCCCTGTGTCACTACCTTGGGTGGTTCCTTGTGGTCCAAGCACTTCTACAGGCTCCAGGCCTTGTGTCTAGATCAGTCGTGGTTCTTATACCACTTTATTGGTATATGGTTTGGTACTCCCCTAGGGCTCAAACGTGTATTTGTGCTATTACTGTTGATAACTAACTTGTAACTTATGTACTTCGAACTCTAGCCTCATAAAGAGACTAGAGGGGTGTGTTTAGCAATAAATACATATATTTTGAATATATACCTGGTGTGGTCCTCTTTCATTTGGTCGCTCAAGAGGTTATAGACTGGTAAAACAAGCTGCTTTACATTCCTTCAAGACTTAGCCTGAAGGCTGCTCTCCAAAGCTACCACTAGGATAGCTTTCAGTAAAGGTTGTCTTTAACCTATCTCCAATAAGGGGTTGTTTGGACTGGTGCAAGGTGCCCACTATAATTAGTGGACAGCATATACCAGGCCAACTTCTCACATTGGTGTGCAGCGTGTGGGATTCCAGCTTGCTATTATTTTACCAGATAATCTCAATTGAATTGATCAACTGAAAACCACTAAGGGTACCTTAGGTACATATAAATCAAGCTTAAGATACAGTAAGTTCTACTGAACTTAGAGTTGTGTGTTAAGGGATAGCACACCCTTTCTACAACTCAAGAGAGTTTAGTAGGCCACACTAGGGTAGGTAGTGCATACACCACACCTCACTAGTAATGTCTTCAAAGCCAGGACCCAGTGAGTCCTTGCCAGAAGCCAGTGGGCTTCTTCCTCCAAGTATGATAATCTCCCATTCTTGGAATTGAGAGCATTGTGCAATACTAGGAAGCTGAAGGCAGGCAAAAGTGCCAGCACCCAACACCTCAGGGAGGTGCTACTGTCAGATGATCTCAGCAGGCCCCTAGGGTCTGAAGGGGTAGGCAGAGAGGGTGGGGCAGAAAATGAGGAAGGGGTCAGGGGTGAAGAAACCCAGGGCCCCCCTCAGAAACTGGCCAGGAAGGTGAAAATGACCTTGACCTGGAAAACCCAATTCCTCCTGTGGAGGAGGAGGAGGATCAGAATGACCTCCCTTTGCCCCCCAGGAAGAATTGTGAGTGTGCCCAGAAGGCCTAGATCTCCTTCTCAGGAGTCTAACCACTCTGACACCTCAATAGGGACCTCTGTTTCCTCTCATAGGAGGGAATCCTCTCATGAAAGGAAAGAGAGACTGCTCAGATATGGAGAAGCTCAGTTGAAGCTCAGAAGAGAGCAGTTGGCTATAGACAGGGAGTCCCTAGAGCTTGAAAAGCAAAGAAAAAGATGGGACTAGAGTCCCATGGTGGCAGCAATTTCCCCAGAGATAGGGAAAGGTCTTATGACCATAGAAACCTGAGCAAGATTGTCCCTCCCTACCAGAGTGGGGATGACTTCCACAAATGGATAACTGCACTGGAGAGGGCCTGTAAAGTACAGAGGGTCCCTCAGGAGCAGTGGGCAGCAATCTTGTGGCTCTCCTTTGCAGACAAAGGTAGAGACAAGCTCCTCACTGTAGGAGAAGAGGATGCTGACAATTACACAGTCTTGAAGAGTGCTCTGATTGATGGGTTTGGCCTAACAACTGAACAATACAGGTTAAAGTTCAGAGATACCCAAAAAGCACAGACTCAAGACTGGGTGGACTATGTGGATTGTTCTGCTAAGGCTCTGGAAGGTTGGTTGATGGGCAGTAAGGTATGTGACTTCACAGGATTGTACAATCTTATCATGAGGGAGCAGATTCTTAATAACTGTCAAAATCAGCTGTTGCATCAGTACCTGGTGGACTCTGATCTGACCTCTCCCCAAGAATTGGGAAAGAAGGCAGACAAATGGGTCAGAACCAGGGTGAGGCAGAAGGTACAGAACCAAGGTGGTGACCCAAAGAAGCAAGATTCTAAGAACTCTGATAAGGGTGGGGAGAAGGGTAAAGACCAGAAGTCTTCACAAGGCCCCCAAAAATCTTCTTCAGGTGGGGATTCACAGTCTAACAAAGGGAAAGGCCAAAAGAAACCATGGTGCAAGGTCTGTAAGCAAAAGACCCACTGGACCAGTGATTGCACCAAGTTCAAAGACTCTACTCCAGCCCCCACCAATGCCCCTAAGGCACCTGCTCCCCTAGTGCAGTTACAGTTGGTGGTGGGACTACACAAGCCAAGGGTTTAGTAGGGTTGACCCTGGGTAAGGAGATGGGCTCTGACCTAGTCAGAGAACTCACTCAGGCTGTCCTAGTCTGTGATGGAGGCATGGATGTGACCTCCTCTGTGAGTCCCAGTAATCTGGGCAAGTACAGGCAACAGCCATTAATAAATGGAAAAGAGGCTTTGGCATTTATGGACACAGGAGTAAGTGTCACCATGGTGACACAAGATCTTGTGGATCCTGGGCAGATTATACTTGGTGAAATGTACCAAGTGACCAATGCTAGCAACGTCAGAACAGACCATACTCTGGCAGTTGTTAACTTCTCCTGGGGAGGGGTAACTGGCCTTAAGAAGGTTGTGGTAAGTGCAGACCTACCAGTTGAATGCTTGCTTGGCAATGATCTAGAAACTTCAGCTTGGGCAGAAGTGGAGCTCAGGACCCATGCAGAAATGCTGGGCATCGCTGCAGATGTGTTTGCTGTGACCAGGTCACAGACCAAAATGTCTAACACTGAACAGGCCTTGGATTCTGGAATAATGGACCAAGTGCCCTCCAAGAAGAGGAGTAGTAGGGTAAAGGCAGTGCCTTCCCCCTTGGCTCAGAAGGAAGATCAGTCTCTTCAGGGAGGGGATCTCAGTCCTGAGGAAGGAACTGTCCCAGAGGAGCTTGAGCCTGATCAGGTTGAGTTCTTAGGGACAGGGGGCCCTTCCAGGGCAGATCTGAGCCAGGAGCAGCAGAGCTGCCCCTCTCTTGAACCCCCTCAGACAGCAAGCTGCTGCTGAGGCTGCTGGGAAAGCTAGTGGTCCCCATACAGTGTATTGGGATGATGGACTCTTGTACTCAGAGTGTAGAGACCCCAAGCCTGGTGCCACCAGGAGGTTGGTTATACCTCTGAAGTTCAGGGGCTTCATATTGACCCTAGCCCATGACATTCCTTTAGCAGGTCACCTGGGCCAGAACAAGACTTGGGACAGAATTGTCCCTCACTTTCACTGGCCCCACATGTCTGAAGACACCAAGGAGTTTTGTCGCTCCTGTGTAACCTGCCAGGCCAGTGGCAAGGCAGGTGGCACTACAAAGGCCCCCCCTGATACCACTACCTGTGGTGGGGGTTCCCTTTGAAAGGGTGGGGATTGACATTGTTGGTCCCATGGATCCCCAAACAGCATCTGGGCACAGGTTTATCCTGGTGGTAGTGGATCATGCCACCAGGTACCAAGAGGCTATTCCCCTTAGGACCACTACAGCACCTGTGGTGGCAAGAGCCCTCCTGGCAATTTTCTCAAGATTGGGCTTACCTAAGGAGGTTGTATCTGACAGGGGTGCTAACTTTATGTCTGGATACTTAAAAGCAATGTGGAAGGAGTGCGGAGTGACTTACAAGTTCACCACACCCTATCACCCACAATGCAATGGTTTAGTTGAGAGATTCAACAAAACCTTGAAGGGCATGATTAAAGGGCTCCCAGAGAAGCTTAGGCGAAGATGGGACATACTCTTGCCCTGCCTTTTATTTGCATACAGGGAGGTGCCTCAAAAGGGGGTTGGCTACAGCCCTTTTGAACTTTTGTTTGGTCACCCGGTCAGGGGTCCATTGTGCTTGGTGAAGGAAGGATGGGAGTTACCTCTCAAGCCCCCAAAGCAAGACATATTGGACTATGTACTTGGTCTCCGCTCCAGGATGGCTGAGTACATGAAAAAGGCAACTAAAAACCTTGAGGCTAGCCAGGAACTTCAAAAAGCCTGGCATGACCAAAAGGCTGTACTGACTGTTTACCAGCCAGGACAGAAGGTGTGGGTGTTGGAGCCAGTGGCCCCTGCAGCTCTCCAAGACAAATGGAGTGGACCCCATACCATTGTTGAACAGAAGGGTGAGGTTACCTACTTAGTAGACCTAGGAACACCCAGGAGTCCCCACAGGGTTCTCCATGTCAACAGATTAAACCATATGTGGACAGGGCAGACATGGGCTTGCTCATGGCTACTGATGAGGGACAGGAGGAAGAGAGTGACCCACTCCCTGACCTGCTCTCACAGAACCCTGATGATGGGTCAGTGGATGGTGTAGCCTTGGCAGGCAGCCTCACTTCTCAGCAGCAAACTGATTGTAGACAAGTGCTCAATCAGTACAGACATATGTTCTCTCTGACTCCAAGTCAGACCACCTGGTGCACTCATGAAGTGGACACTTGGGACAGTCTGCCTATTAAAAATAAGATTTATAGGCAACCTGACCATGTCAGGGACTGTATCAGGACAGAAGTCCAGAAAATGTTGGATTTGGGAGTTATTGAAGCCTCAGATAGCCCTTGGGCTAGTCCAGTGGTCCTTGTGCCAAAACCTCACACCAGTGGTGGGAAAAGAGAGATGAGGTTTTGTGTGGACTACAGGGGTCTCAATGCAGTCACTAGGACTGATGCCCATCCAATACCTAGGGCAGATGAGCTAATAGACACTTTGGCCTCAGCCAAGTATCTAAGCACATTTGACCTGACAGCTGGCTACTGGCAGATCAGACTAGCTGATGATGCAAAGCCAAAGACAGCATTCTCAACCCCTAGTGGGCATTATCAATTTGTGGTAATGCCCTTTGGTCTGAAGAATGCACCTGCCACTTTTCAGAGGTTGGTGAATACAGTCCTTACAAGTCTGGAAGCCTATAGTGCAGCATATCTAGATGATATTGCTGTCTTTAGCTCTACCTGGGAGGATCACCTGGTCCACCTCAGAAATGTTTTGCAGGCCCTGCAAAAAGCAGGCCTAACTATCAAGGCCACAAAGTGCCAGATAGGGCAGAGTCAGGTTGTGTACCTGGGCCACCTTGTGGGTGGAGGCCAGATTCAACCATTGCAGAGCAAGATCCAGACCATCATGGACTGGACTGCTCCAACTACCCAGACTCAGGTGAGAGCCTTTTAGGCCTGACTGGGTACTATAGGAGATTTGTCAAGGGGTATGGATCAATAGTGACACCCCTGAATGACTTAACTTCCAAGAAAATGCCCAAAAAGGTTCAGTGGACAGTTAGGTGGCAAAAGGCATTTGATGACCTGAAGCAGGCCATGTGCACTGCTCCCATTCTACAGAGTCCTGATTACTCCAAGAAGTTCATTGTCCAAACAGATGCATCTGAATTGGGGGTAGGGGCTGTACTGTCACAATTGAATGATGAAGGTCAGGACCAGCCAGTAGTTTTTATTAGCAGAAGGCTGACCCCTAGAGAGAAACGTTGGTCAGCCATTGAGAGGGAGGCCTTTGCTGTGGTCTGGGCTCTGAAGAAGTTGAGGCCATACTTGTTTGGTACTCACTTCCTTGTTCAAACAGACCATAAGCCCCTCTTATGGCTAAAACAAATGAAGGGTGAAAACTAACCCTGGGCAAAGCACTACGCTACGCTCGCGTAGTTTGCGAAGTTTGCGCAACTTCGCACAACGCGAATTGCACGTAGCACAGTGCAAACACGCGTAGCGTAGCGTAGCGTAGTGCAGCGGTCATTTTTGCTTGCTCGCGGTCCTCAACGTCAAGTTGGCGACCGCGAGCAAGCAAAATGACATCCTGGCGAGACTTTTCTCGCTCGCGATCAGCAACATCAAGTTGCCGATCGCGAGCGTGGAAAATAAACCTCCCGGCGAGATTCTCAACGCTGGAGGTCAGGTTTCTCATTGCGAGTGGTCGCGTATGCTCGCGACCGCTCGCGATGAGAAACTACCAGTCCGCGTTGAGAAAGCTGCTGCTCGAGTAAAAATCTACTCGAGCGGCAGTAAAAGACAGCTCGCACTGTGCAAGATGCCGTTTTCAATGATTGCACAGTGCGGACAAGCATCCGGCACTGTGCAATCATTGCGAACAGTGCACTACGCAGTTCGCGTAGTGCTACGCGTAGCTCGCGTAGTGCGAACTGCACTTTGCGTAGCTTCGCGTAGCGCTACTTCGCGAACTACGCCCAGGCTTAATTGTAATCGATGTCAGGAATAGTGCAATCCTGGGTAATGGCCTACCTCTGCCAGTTTTGTAATCCAGCAGAGGATTTTAGGGCTGGTGATGGTAATGGGAATTATTAATATACACGGGCAACTCTCCTGCCCATAGGAAAACTGCATATTGAGCCAATGATTCAGTCTTTCAGGGCTCTTTATTTCACTATATTTCATAGCATATAAAGTGCAAATGCAAAAAAAGTACATATCATATTACAAATATTGTTAAAATATTTAAAACAAAAGACACCATTATAGATAAATACAAACAATTAGTTGATTCATAAAAACATCTTTAAAAATTAAAAACTGTATCATTCCATAATATCATGTCATTTAAATCATATAAACAACAGTTCTAAGGAACATAAAACAGCCTCGATCGTCGAGTATCAAAAGTAACTGATCTTCTATTCTTCATGGCAGCCCAAAGAAATGACGCCCATGAATAACATACCAAAGGATCCGCCAACAACTGAAAAAAGTAAAGGGCAAGTCTACAGCACCTAAAATTATATTTTCGCAGAATGGGGATTATAAATCTCTTCCTGTGGACTCTGTGTAGGTAGCAGAAAAAGAGTATATGCAAATCTGTCTGTGATGAAGTTCCATTACAAGGAGCATAGAGTCAGGTCATCTACAGAATATATGTTACTGGGATAACCTGGCATCAAAGGGATATCATTTCGTCAAAACCTCATTAAAATAAACCTATGCTGGGGTTAGACACAATCACTAAATAAGAGTAAACAATCTGGGTATTTGGAGGGGACATTCGACACAACTTCACATTGTTTTTTTTACTATTAACCTCCTTCTGTCATAAACCATTTTCTGCAGCCAATGATTCTACTGCTGTAGAGCATCTGTTCATCTGTTCAGAGACTAAACGTGATGTAATAAATATATGTTATTTATTCCGATTTGAGTGTTTACCATTGTAATCCAAAAGCACAGTCTAGACATAGTAGCCATTATGGATGTGCCCCTAGACATCTATCTAGATATGCAACCAAGCAACAGAAAAGCCACATGACCCATTCTAAGACACATCTATGCACATCTTATTGCACAACCTGATTTTCATGTTATATGCGGGAAAGTAGCATCTCAAAATGCTCAGGTGGTCTTTAGGTAACATTTAGACATGAATACAGATATTTATAGGAGATGTGAAGACGCAATCATTAGCATTTTTTAACCTGGTTTGTAATGTAAGAACTACTTTACTTTCTACCCGTCTGTCATATCTGCAGTACATATCCAAGGTGGCTTAATGTTTCAGAGATGCTATCCAGTGCTTGATAGAGGTTACAAGGGACACCCCAAGATTGGCACATCATTGGCACTGTGATTTTAACACTGTCATTACCAGCTGTTGTCCAGGTTTCCCAGGTACTGCTCTGGGGAGAAAAAGCAAGCCAGGGTCTTTCTAGAAATGCCACAGCCTTGGTCCCTAGCACAAAGTAGGAAGCTGCTGAGGTTTTAACGTTGGGGCAGTGGGCAAGAATGACTACCTCTTGCCCATCTCCTAGGGTGTCCTCTCAGCTTCCAGTTTTCTGCAGTGTTGCTATCATATTGACAAAGAGTAGACAACATTTCACAAGACAGGAAAAATATTCACGAAGTAATGCTTTCACTGTACATTCTTAGTAGCATCAGGAGCCCTCGGTAACTAACAAAACATAATACAGCACTACATATCTGTAATACAGCTGAGCTTGTGAGGTTTTACTTAGGAATTTGTCAATTGTAGCTGAGCACATAAGTCTCTGCCTTGTGATATTAGACTGTTCATACAATTAGAATTTATTAACCCTCATGTTAAATGCTGTTTTTGGCATTTAGGCTATACTGGGCATACAGTGGCAAGAAATCTGCCTATGTGCATTTATTTGTACATATGAAGCTGTATCTTGAATAAAAACTCCACTTGCAAGGGCTATAGAAAAGTTAATTGTATTAGAAATGTATATGCTAACAAACTAAGAGCTCGATTTAGAGTTTGGCAGACAGGGTACTCCATCACAAATGTGTCATAGTACGCTGTCTGCCAAATCATTATTCCTCCCACCTCATATACTGAAGGGTGGACCAACAATAGCATCTCTGTTGGCTCCTTGGCTGAAAAGTACCTGCAACAGCCCTACGGAGGACAAGAAGGACATTAAACCACACACCCTATTTAAGGTGGCTGGTTGAATGCCTTTTTTGTTCCCTCGCCACCAGGAAAAACAGGCAGTGAGGAAAAAAAACAAATAATGACTACCACGCCTGGCAGAAAACTATCACGATGTGGGGTCATTAGTTTTTGTATTTTCTGAAACATACTCCCATAGTTTGTTTCAGAAAAACAAAATCTTTTGAAAAGTGTGATGAACAGCCATCATAACTGACAGCAGACATCCACCAAACGTTTGGTACTTTGAAAGGAAACTCTGGGACACTGGTCCCTTTGAATGTACAGAGATGAGGCTGGGCTGGTAATCATTCTAAATTTTGACTGATGGTAGTCCATTAGGATGGCAGAGGCCAGATCCCTTATGGCCATGACAAAGTACCATCCGTCAAACTATAAATCAGGCAATAAAAATTGATATGGCACAACAGCATACACAATTTAAGTAAAAGGTTTGAGACTCTATACATACACATTGCCTTCCAAGGTGCAAAGTTGTTTCATGAGTGGAGTCCAGTCAAATGCATCTGGCTCCTTCCGTAGCCATTTCTGGTATTCTGCAACATTGGCCTCACTGTTGGTTGCCAGGTAGATCTCGTCAAAGTGTTCACAAGCAGGCATGGCTTGCTAGAGCACCGCACCAAACCCTAAGCTAAGCAGGATTTTCCCTTTTATGCCACCTGTTATCAGACAAAAGAACATCATCATTGATTAGCAGTCACAATGCGAAGAATGATGCCTCTTGTGAGTTCTGCATTGTTTGCACCCTGATTTAAAAATTAAAAGATATGTGAGTATATGAACAATCTGTTGCGTATTGTCTTCAGTGCATTCCATGTATCTTCAGCTCAGCCTTTAGGCATTTTTATGTAGGTAAAAAGGTTTTGATGTTACTGGCAGGTGACTGTCTGATGAAAGGAGAATGGGGGATAATGCACTGTTTAATACAGCAATATCTGCTATGCACCTCCTGCACCCAGCCTGAAACCTGCCTAGAGGGAGCTAGCATTAATATAACACTGGCAGCAAGAATGTTTTCCACATCTCTCCTGCTCCACATCTTATTCTCCTCTGGCCTAAATGTATCTCACTAGTGATGTCTTTATACCTAAGGACTGAGCAAGAGATCTAAAGAAGGAACAGCAAGGAGATCAAGACATAACAGCTCATAATTTTAGAACTCACTGAACACAAGGCAACACAAATCAACAACATCTAATCAGGCTTGACAGATGTGTTTCTTCATTCGGCTGCATTGAACCCGCCCCAAGTTACCAGTATGCTTGCCACAGTTTCAAGTTAGCTTCATCACCTTGCACTGCACCTGCCCTTCTGTCTGATGGTGACAACTGCTGTGTCATACACTGAGTATTACAACTGATAAGCTTTCTCAACTGTGTCCAATATTGTATGCAAATAATACAAATTGCAATCTCTCGACCTTTGCATAATACTATGTGACATCATGCACTGACACCTTTCTTTCTGCTGAAAACCTGCAAAACACATGAAATCACCTTGAAAAGGCAAAATAAAGTTTCTTACCATATAATGTACATGCTAGCTGTTTTCTTTCCCTTGCCCCCTTTCTGTTTAAATATTGATTGAAATATTCAGCTAACAAATCACCAAATTGTCATATGTTAAAGGATTTGGAACATTTTGAAAACAGAAACTGTTTACCCAGAGTTAGAAGGCGGAGCTGCAGCAGGGAGGTAAACCTTGCACACTGTGCAATGCTTAGCGAAACTGAGTGGTGGCATCCAAGGCATTTATCGTTGACACTATCTGAATGCACGCGGTGGACTGAAAATTATTGCATGGGTCCTCACCCATGCAAATGTATTTAAACGGTTTAGTATCATGCAACTGGTAGCAGAAAGTCACACACCAGAATCACCTGGATATTTGTAGTATTGACTGCTGGGCATGCTTTTCTGCCCACACAAATGAAGATGCTTTTTTTCTTGGTGTTGTCCTCCGTTGTGGGTGTCCTGCCAAGTAGAAGCTTTTATAGCTCTCTCGGGTGTAAATATTACATATTTAGGTTATATGTTTGATACATCTTTTTTTTGCATCATTACAATAAAGATAAACGAGAACATATTTCCAACATTCACCATTATTTGACACAGGTCTGCATGCATTTCTTCATATATATTTGTATTTATATTCTTCAGGTTCTACTTTACAGCAATTCACTCTTTAAAGCACCAAGTGTTACTATTGGCCTTTCATAAGTCTATTCAGTAGTCCATCATCAATCAAGGTGACCACCTGGCATGGAGGCAAATTCAGGATAGGACTGTGAAAAATTAAGAACAATCGGTCACAGTTCAAGACAAAAATTCTGGACTAAGGGTTAAAATTCAGGACAAAAATTCAAGACAAAAGGAAGAGCGGACATACCTCATCAGTTTATCAATGCATTTCTTTACTATTTTTTAATATTGCACTACTTAATCACTGTGCTGTGTATGAGATTGCCTCGAGGTATGCTACATTCAGATGTTGTATTATGTCCTTGTTCAATAGTAAATTTAAGCCCTTGAGCACAGTGTCAAGAGCATCACTCCTACCCAAATATACCCAATCTTTCTTGAAAAGAAAACAAACAACAGCAACATTTTGAATATGTTTCTAAACAGTTCAATATGCGTGGCAAACGGTAAACTACCATTACTACGCAGCCACTACTTTGAATTATGATTTGTACGCATCTTTTACTTCGCAGGTACCATTACAATGCATGCTTTAAGTATGCATGCTTCTACTTCGCAAATACCATTACTACTAACCCTGGGCAAAGCACTACGCTACGCTCGCGTAGTTTGCGAGTTTGCGCTACTTCGCACAACGCGAATTGCACGTAGCACAGTGCAAACACGCCGTGAAGCGTAGTGCAGCGGTCATTTGCTTGCTCGCGGTCCTCAACGTCAAGTTGGCGACCGCGAGCAAGCAAAATGACATCCCGGCGAGACTTTTTTCATTCGCGATCAGCAACATCAAGTTGCCGATCGCGAGCGTGGAAAATAAACCTCCGGCGAGATTCTCAACGCTGGGAGGTCAGGTTTCTCATTGCGAGTGGTCGCGTATGCTCGCGACCGCCGCGATGAGAAACTACCAGTCCGCGTTGAGAAAGCTGCCGCCGAGTAAAAATCTACTCGAGCGGCAGTAAAAGACAGCTCGCGACTGTGCAAGATGCCGTTGTCAATGATTGCACAGTGCGGACAAGCATCCGGCACTGTGCAATCATTGCGAACAGTGCACTACGCAAGCTCGCGTAGTGCTACGCGTAGCTCGCGTGAGTGCGAACTGCACTTTGCGTAGCTTCGCGTAGCGCAACCGCGAACTACGCCCAGGCTTAGTGAAAACCCCAAACTGCTTAGGTGGTCCATTTCCCTACAGGGATGGACTTCACAGTGGAACATAGACCTGGGAGTAACCATGCCAATGCAGATGGACTCTCTAGGTACTTCCACTTAGAACATGAAGACTCAACTGGACAAGGTTAGTTTAATGTCCCTACATTTGGGGGTTGTGTAGGAGAGTAGGATCTGCTTCACATGGGTACCCCCACTTTCTGCTGATGCTTCACTGTTTTTCGACTTAAGTCTGGCTGGGGCCCTGCTAATCAGAACCCCAGCCTAGCTGCTTCCTCTCTAAAATGGTTTCCATGTGCCTTAGGCACATCTCTGATTGGAATCTGGAGTGCCCTTATAAGTCCCTAGTATATGGTATACTATGTACCCAGGGCATAGGTACCGCAGAGGCCTACCAGGGGCTGCAGCATGTATTGTGCCACCCCTGGAAGGCCATCCAAAATGACACCACATGTCTGCTACTGCAGCCTGGGTAAGGTGGTGCATGCACCTCTTACTGTGATATAGGTTACCTATATCACTGCATATGCACACATATAAACCTATAAGTCACTCCTATGGCAGGCCTTATCAATCCTGAAGGCAGAGTGCTTGGTTCTTATGTGAGAGGGTGCCTCTGCATGAGCAGAGCCCCTCTGCAGCGGTCGGAGACCCTTCTCTGATGCTGTTTGTAGTGCAGCCTGACCATATACTCTTAAGTGCATTATATCCTCGCGGTAGAATGCTAACTGTGGACTGGCTGCACCAAAACATGTCGTGTTTGGTGTAAAACATCTTGGAATACTACCCCCCGCCAGTTCTGGCAGCGGGGGTAGCATTCCACCCTTCTAGAGGGAGAGACATGTACCCACCGGCATACCCGGTAACTTCTTTCCAGAGCCCTGGCATCACAAAATGGATGCCGCTGCCACAGACACGGGTCTGGCCTCCTGCTGCTGACTGAAACTCCGGCAGGGGAGGCCTGGACAATAGGTTTCCTGTCCCAGGGAGGTGTAACCACCTCCCAGACAGGATGATGTGTATTGGGGCTGGGCGGGAGCACTCTCTGGTGCTTTGAAGTCCTGCACTGGGGGCACATTTGGTGTCCCTGTGCATACCCCAGTTCAAACCGGCTCAGGGGCTTCCAGCCCCTGCTCTGGCACGAAACTGGACAAAGGGAAAGGGTGTAACCACCCCTCTGCCCTGACCCTCCCATAGGTGGGTCCCCAGAGTATGTCCAACCCCTAACTTGGTATAAGTATGGGACCCCAGTCCTTAGGACTTTAGATTTACCTGGACGAAACTCTGATACAGAATCCTGGACCTTCGACGCTCTACTTTAAGATTAGAGGACTGAAGAATCTCCCTTGGGGTCAAGGAGTGACTCCCCTGCTTGGCAGGCACCAACAAAGCAATTATCTGGTCTGCATCGCTGAAGCTCCCGCCGGACGCCGAAGTCTTTGCATCACCAGAGGTGGATTTCCAGACTTCCCCAAGGCTGTCCTGAGTTCCCAGCAAAGTTGAGGCCCGTAGCTATTGTGGATAACGTGGAACCGTGACCCCTGGACACCGAGCGCATTTGCAAGTGCAACCTCTTCCTAGTCTCCCACGAAGTTGTGCTTTGGGCTCCCTGTAGCCCCCGCCTCCAGCACCAACTGCACCGAAGATCACTGGCCTCCACTCCACGAGTGTTCCGTGAGCCAGCTCTAAGTGCGTCCACTCAAGGCTCCTTTGCGGTCACTAGTCCATTGGCTAGTGGGCCCTCCCGAAGGCCAATCTTCTTCTTCTTGGGCTTCCCTAGTTGCTCCAGGCGTGCCCTGACTTACCTTTGCTGGGTGAGTCCCTCAGATTTTGCTGGTCTGCACCACCGTCCTTCTTCTATTTCCACAAGACTTGCCGCTGCCAAGGCTTGTTGGGTCCAATCTGGTCGCCGACACCTCAGCAATCGACAAACGTTGTGGGACAGCTCAAATCCAGCTCCTGGTTGTCGTCGACACCTCCTGGACCTCGTGGCTGAAGAGTCAAGACGACTGTCAACCTACCTGAAGCACCCAACATCGGTGGGCATCCGCTCATCGCCTTCCTGGTCACTGGCTAGTGACCGAGACTCTGTCCCCTCTGCTTTCAGGTTCTTCAGATCTTCGATCCACCTTTGGATCCACCCGAACACTTTCGACTTGGCCGCCAGCAGCACTTTGCAGCAGATCGCCATTGAAAACGACGACGAAACCCGACCCCGAAAGACACCTATGCACCCGGCTTCCCTGGGTGAGGTAACTCGAGTACTCCGGTGCTCCCGTGGGTATGGACTCTAGAACAACCCAGTTCTAAAGCGGTTTGCTCCAAGTCCTCCTCTAAGTGTACCTTTTCTTTAAAATTCCAACCGCGACTTTCCCCATAGAAGTCAATGGCGATTCGCGGCTGTGTTCTCACACTGCACGCGTCCCCCGTGGGTCCCCTGTGTCACTACCTTGCGTGGTTCCTTGTGGTCCAAGCACTTCTACAGGCTCTAGGCCTTGTGTCTAGCTCAGTCGTGGTTCTTATACCACTTTATTGGTATATGGTTTGGTACGCCCTAGGGCTCAAACGTGTATTTGTGCTATTACTGTTGATAACTAACTTGTAACTTATGTACTTTGAACTCTAGCCTCATAAAGAGACTAGAGGGGTGTGTTTAGCAATAAATACATATATTTTGAATATATACCTGGTGTGGTCCTCTTTCATTTGGTCACTCAAGAGATTATAGACTGGTAAAACAAGCTGCTTTACATTCCTTCAAGACTTAGCCTGAAGGCTGCTCTCCATAGCTACCACTAGGATAGCTTTCAATAAAGGTTGTCTTTAACCTATCTCCAATAAGGGGTTGTTTGGACTGGTGCAAGGTGCCCACTATAATTAGTGGACAGCATATACCAGGCCAACTTCTCACACTGTGACACAGCCGAATGATTTCCCATAGCACAACCTGGAACTTGTTGTCAACACATGTTGAACTGAGATGTTAGATGTTGGCCATGTAGGTGCCATATATATCCATACAGAATGGCACACACATCAAGTACTTGTGTCTCGTAATGATGTATCATGTGATATTGAGTATGGTCAATGCCACATATGTGGGGTGACTGACAATCTATCTTTGTTCACCTATGCATTGCAGGGCACCAGCTGTCCATAGACCATTCCCTGACCTTGCAACCATGGTTGAACGTGACTGCATCCGACGGTACCGCTTCAACAGGCCGCTTATTGAGGAATTGGCGGTGCAGTTGGCCCCACATTTGCAACCTGGCCGGCCATACCCTGCAGCGCTGACCTCCAAGGTGAAGGTGATGGCAGCCCTACACTTCTTTGCCACCGGTACCTTTCAACACACTGTGGCGTCTGCTGGTGGGATGTCACAGACCATGTTCAGCCGTAGTGCTACGCGATGTTTTGGAGGCGATGTTGAGATACTTGAACTAGTACATCTATTTCCTAAACGTCAACAACTCACTGACGTCAAGAGTGACTTCTATGCCCTGGGAGGATGCCACATGTCATCGGCTCCATTGATGGGACACATGTGGCTTTGGTACCACCACAGGCACATGAGCAGGCATACAGGAACAGGAAACATTACCATTCTATCAATGCCCTGGTGGTATGTCTTGCAGATATGAGCATCTCACATGTGTGTGCACGTTTCCCCGGTTCTGCACACGATGCCTACGTAATGAGGAGTAGTCGCATCCCGAGGATGATGTCACAGATGCAGAACCAGCGTGCCTGGCTTGTCGGTGTGTGCTGACTTTGTACCATTGTGTGTGTTCTGCAATGTTGTATTCCACCCTCTTTTCCAACTCAGCTAATGTGCAATTGTCTGTATGTAGGTGACTCCGGATACCCCAACATGCCGTGGTTGCTGACACCCCTCAGGAACCCTGTGACACCAGCCCAGATGCGCTACAATGAGGCACATGGTCGGACCAGGAGAGTGATTGAGCGGACATTTGGTCTCCTGAAGAGCCGCTTTCGCTGCCTGGACAAGACAGGAGGGGCCCTCCCATATGCCCCTGCAAAGGTGTGCAAGATTGTCATCGTCTGCTGCATGCTACACAACCTGGCAGTGCGGAAGGAGTTGCCTCTCATCCTGGATGACGATGACCAACATCCGCCACCTGTGGAGGATCCTGGCCTGGGCCACGATGCCAGTGATGATGATGATGATGAGGGGGATGTCGGCACACAGCTCATCACCAACTTCTTCAGCTGAATGTGAGTATACAGAGTTGCTATGTCAATGATTTGAGTTTGCATGATATGTGTTGGTGGTGCTCTGTTGCTGTTTGAGTGTTGCCATGTGCTACTTGACTGTATGCGTGCAGCGATGTGTCCCTACAGGTAGTCTGTACTCCCCAACAGTGTTGACATGCTAACTTGGTTTTGTGTAGGTATCTTGTGACATGTATTGTGCATGAGTATAGCAGTTCTGTCCTGTTCTTCAGTGCTTTTGACTGTGTGTCATGTCTGTCCTTCACAGGGTACTTTCAGAGTTGTTTGGTCAACTCGGATCCCCCGACACCATGATTCAACTTCCAGGGTGGAAGCAGTCGTTTCCCTGCAGGTGATGTGCCACACACCCCTGGACTTTATTTCCTCTACACTTGGTGACTGTGTGTCCACTGCCACGTGGTATTACCTTGCATCTGTAGTGGAAACAACATGTTGCAAATGTGTAATAAACCTGTGCTTCACTTTGGGATGTGCGTTGTCTGTGGTCACACATCTGACTGACATTTGCTTACTTCACCTGTGGGCTAGTTGACACAGACTCTGAATAGGTGTGGTGTCTGTGCATTCCACTGTATTTCCTGGCAACATCAGAGTAGGCGATGAGTCAGATGGCCCTGGTGTGTATGTGTGTTGTGTAGCCCTAGTGGTGTGTCTCCCTCATATGTGTCACGTCGCCATGACTCACATGACGGTGTTGAACTTGCTGTAGCAGTTAGCATGCACAGTGTCATTTAGCAGATCATCATCTCCATGACAAAAACAACGTTGGAATCACAACAGAGGCAAGTATGGTGTATTAGTGAGTTTATTTACATACATGTGTGAGGATAGTGCACAGGATGGTGGGTGCTGTACATTGGGATTGGAATCCAACGTTCCCAGATGAGTTGGAAGTGTTGGTAGCAGAAATGTCCTGAGTAAAGTCCACAGTCATCTGATACATTGGTCCAACTTAAACTCCCCATGTCATGTGGGAGAGTTGGGTTGCATTCGACAGGGTGAACAGTTTGCACACAAAGGGGAATTTCCAGAACAGGTGTTGGGTTCCTGGGGGATGTACATGGCCATCGGCCTCTCAGTTTTCCTTCCTCGGACGACCCCTCTTCTTTCGGGGGGCACCCTCACGTGCAGGCCGCTGTGGTGCAGAGGACTCTCCACCAGAGTCATCCTCCCTCCCTGTGGCAGTTGCAGTTGTTGCGGAACCAGATGTTGTGGGCACACAGGGAGGTATGGCCATGTTGGTGCTAATCTGGCGGAGGCATGTCAATATGTCCCTCTGCACCGCTGTCAGTTCTTCCAATGTGTCCCACTTGGACTCCATGCGAGACATGTGTGTCTCCACACGGGACATGTGGGAGTCCAAGCGGGCATGATGGGCAGCCTGCTGCTGTTGAATGTCCTTGAGGATCCCCACTACCTGGCTGACCTCTCCGGTGCTATTCTGGTACGCATCAGCAATGCGTACCAGTTGTGGGTAATCATGCAGTCCAGACCCCTCTGCAAACAGCGACCTCTCTCCCACCACCCCTGGCCACAAGTGTGGGACCTGCGGTGGCACGCACAGGTGAGCCTAGGCCCCCTTGGGGGTTGGTACTGGGGTTGTTGTCCGTTGCTTCACGGTGGGCCGGGGACCCTGTGCTGTTGTCATTGAGTGTCCTTGGTCTGTCCGTGTCGGCGGGGGTGGTCTGTGTGTTGGCAGATGTTGAAGGAGTGGTTGCAGGGGGTGCAGATGGTGGTCCTGCTGGTGCTGCATGATGACTCACACCGGAGGGGTCAGGTAGGTCTTCGCCATCCAAGGAGGGCAGAGGCTGTTCCACACCAGAGAGCTCAGGGGCCCCCGGAGCCTGGGACAGGGACTCCTCATCATCTGCTGCTGTGTCCCCATCATCACCTGTTTTTGGAACAGACACACAATGTATGTTATGTTTCTACAGGCATCGATGGTTCAAACACCTGACAGTTGTGACTGTACCTCTGGATGCGGGCCTGTACATTGCATTGTCCTAAGTTGTCACAGTCAGAGGTTGATATTGGTGTAGCACATTGTCCTGCCAACCTGATGCATTTCAATGTGGATGTTGAGGTGTGTGCATGGCCAGAATTGGTGGTATTTGGTTGACATCCGGCCCTCCTTCTCCCCCCAGCCCAGTTATCCCACCATGAAGCATGCCACCCTTGCAGTGGGTGCAGGTTAACTCTCAGGATGTCAGTCAGTAGTGTCCTGCTGTTGGTTGGTGCCCAGTTCCCAGCAGGGCCTGGTACTCCCCACAACAGAACACCATTGTCAGACATCTTTGAAGTGGCTTTTCACTCCCTGTGAGGTGTGCATGCTTCAGTGTGAGCTTGCTGGGCCATGTGGGTGGGGATGTTGAGCTGTGACTACCACTCCCATCATGCTATTGCCTACACCCCCCTTTCCCAGCATGCCCATACTTCCTTCCTTTTGACTTTGCTTCCCTGTGGGGTAGTGTGCCTGTGCTGACAGGATGGCTGACAGTGTTGTCCTGGCGTTTGTTTGGCTACAAGTCCCAAAAGTGTCCCTGTGCTTCACACAGCATAACCCAGTGTGGTGGTTCTTTGTGGGATATTTAATTAGAGTGTGAGGCAATGCATTCTCCCAGGTGAGTTGTGTGGAGTTTGTGTTAAGGGTGTGTGTGAGAAAAGCTGCTGGTAACTATGGTCAGAGCTGTCAGTCCTCCTTCCCACCCAGCCAGATATCCCACCATGGAACGTGCTTCCATTGCAGGGAGTGCAAGTTGGCTTAGAGGATGTTAGGCAGTGGTGTCCTGCTGTTGGTTGGTGCCCAGTTCCCAGCAGGGCCTTGTGCTCCCACAGCTGAGGCCAGTGTCAGACATCTTTGAGGTGGCTTTTCACTCCCTGTGAGGTGTGCATGCTTCAGTGTGAGCTTGCTGGGCCATGTGGGTGGGGGATGTTGAGCTGTGACTACCACTCCCATCATGCTATTGCCTACACCCCCTTCCCAGCATGCCCATACTTCCTTCCTTTTGAGTGCACTTCACTGTGTGTGAGTGTGACAGCAATGGCAAGATGGCTGACAGTGTGGTCCTGTTGTTTGTTGGTGCCCAGTTCCCAGCAGGGCCTTGTGCTCCCCACAGCTGAGGCCAGTGTCAGACATCTTTGAGGTGGCTTTTCACTCCCTGTGAGGTGTGCATGCTTCAGTGTGAGCTTGCTGGGCCATGTGGGTGGGGGATGTTGAGCTGTGACTACCACTCCCATCATGCTGTTGCCTACACCCCCTTCCCAGCATGCCCATACTTCCTTCCTTTTGAGTGGACTTCACTGTGTGTGAGTGTGACAGCAATGGCAAGATGGCTGACAGTGTGGTCCTGTTGTTTGTTGGTGCCCAGTTCCCAGCAGGGCCTTGTGCTCCCCACAGCTGAGGCCAGTGTCAGACATCTTTGAGGTGGCTTTTCACTCCCTGTGAGGTGTGCATGCTTCAGTGTGAGCTTGATGGGCCATGTGGGTGGGGGATGTTGAGCTGTGACTACCACTCCCATCATGCTATTGCCTACACCCCCCTTCCCAGCATGCCCATACTTCCTTCCTTTTGAGTGGACTTCACTGTGTGTGAGTGTGACAGCAATGGCAAGATGGCTGACAGTGTGGTCCTGTTGTTTGTTGGTGCCCAGTTCCCAGCAGGGCCTTGTGCTCCCCACAGCTGAGGCCAGTGTCAGACATCTTTGAGGTGGCTTTTCACTCCCTGTGAGGTGTGCATGCTTCAGTGTGAGCTTGCTGGGCCATGTGGGTGGGGATGTTGAGCTGTGACTTCCACTCCCATCATGCTATTGCCTACACCCCTTCCCAGCTTGCCCATACTTCCTTCCTTTTGACTCTGCTTCCCTGTGGGTAGTGTGCCTGTGCTGACAGGATGGCTGACAGTGTTGTCCTGGCGTTAGTTTGGCTACAAGTCCCAAATGTGTCCCTGTGCTTCACACAGCATAACCCAGGGTGGTGGTTCTTTGTGGGATATTTAATTAGAGTGTGAAGCAATGCATTCTCCCAGGTGAGTTGTGTGGAGTTTGTGTTAAGGGTGTGTGTGAGAAAAGCTGCTGGAAACTATGGTCAGTGCTGTCAGTCCTCCTTCCTACCCAGCCAGATAGCCCACCATGGAACGTGCTTCCATTGCAGGGAGTGCAAGTTGGCTTTCAGGATGTCAGTCAGTGGTGTCCTGCTGTTGGTTGGTGCACTGTTCCCAGCAGGGCCTTGTGCTCCCCACAGCAGTACCCAGTGTCAGCCATCTTGTCAGTTCTTTTCCACTCCCTGTGATGTGAGCATGGTTCAGAGTGGTGTTGATGGGCCAATTGTGAGGGTGACCAATATCTGTGACTACAACTCCCATCATGCTATTGGCTACACTGACTTCACCAGCATACACAGAATTCCTTCCTTTCAGTGAGCTTCCCTGTGAGGTGGTGTTCTAGTGGTGGCAAAATGTCTGACTGTGTTTGTTGGTTAGATTTGTGCCACTGCCTTGCTCTATTTGTTGTTAGGTATGTACATGTCATGACACAGTTACATATCACTATGAGATGGCAGGTATTGTGTTTGTCTGACTAACATACACATCTTGGGATGATTATGTTTTGGTTACTGTGACTTTGCTAACGGTGCATGGTTTCACTATCCCCTTGACAGTGATGTGTGTGTATTGTCACACAATATTGGGTATATTGGTTGTGTACTCACCAGGCTCTGGGATGTTTGATAGTCCATGTACACTCTCTGGTGGTAGGATGGCCCGCACCTTCTCCTCCCAGGGCCTGAGGTTTAATGGTTTGGCAGGAGGGCCACTGCCGGTGCGATGACTCAAGGCGTAATCCTTCTTGAGTAGGGCCTTGACCCTCCTGCGCACATCATACCACCTGTTCTGGATGTCTTCCTTTGTGCGCAAACATGGTGATTGTGCGTTCACCCTGTCGATGATCCTCTCCCACATCTTGGTTTTCTGCGACATGGGGGTCTGTTGGACCAATGTACCAAACAACTGTGGCTCTACCCTGAGGATTTCATCTACCAGGACTTCCAATTAACTGTCTAGCAACTTTGGATTCTTCTTTGGGGGCATGGTGATGGGTGGTGGTGGGGATTGATGTGTGTGTGTGTGTGCAAGTGAGGGTGGGTGAGTGTAGGTTTTGCTGGGTGTATGTGAGGGTGCTATTTGGGAGGTGCTAATGGTGTGTGGCTTGTGTGATGGATGAGTTGTGGGTGTGTCTGTGGTTGCTGTCTGATGGTGTTCTGTGCTGGCAGGTCATTTGAATTTGCAAAGGTTCATGGTAGGGATTTTTGGCCTTTATATGGGTGGAGTTGTGGGTGTGTCTTTGTTTCATGTTTTTTTCCCCACTGTATTTATTGACTTTGGCAGTGCTTGTTTGGCCCTTTTTTTTGTATATTTTCCTTTGTATTTCCTGGGCATGTAGGAGACGTTCTTCTGACCGAGTCGGACGCTGCAGTTGTCTCGTGCGAGCTTCTCCGAGTCTTTCACGTTGTCTTTCTGCTGGGTTTCATGTGCGGCGTACGCGTCGGTCGCGGAGTATTGGGTTGCTTCGGCTCCCTGTTTTGTATGCGTGTCTGTCGTACAGCTTGAGCTCCGTGCGACTCGGTCTGGTTTTACACGCATTGCATCGTACTGCGCGGGTCGGAGTTCGCGGGTACGTTTCTGTCGGGTTCATTCCTGGTGCGTGTCGGTCGGTTCGATTTGCGAGGTTTTCCGGCCGGATAGCTGGTTTCCTTGCGGTTCGGTCGTTCGGCTTGTGTTCCGTACGAGTCGGTCGTAATTCACATGCATTGCATCGTACTATGCGGATCGGGCAGCGCCGCTACGTGTCGGTCGGACTAAATTCCTGTACCGAGTCGGTCGGTATGTTTTCCGGCCTGAATCGGAATCGGCCCCTATGTGTGTGTGTCTCACGGTCGACATGTTTCAAGCCATTACCTCAAGGCTTTTCTTCAGGACCATGACAATGATCCCTTGTACCACTCCTGATAGTGACACGAACTAGATCTTCTTAATAAATATTAAGGGAAATATAAGTGCAATACGATACCCAATCGGTATTTTTTCTGTAAAGATATTTTAATAGCTGAAATCTGGCCCCATGAGCTCAACGGGGGAAGGGACACTTGTAGTCACACAATTATCAAAGCTGCTCCCTTGCCCTGCATACTTTGCCTTCGGCTTCCGTCGGAGCCGCAGGCAGACCAAGCTGGGACTGTATCCAACCTGCACTCCATCGCGGTTGGTCTGAACCTTTGGATTTGACCCGGTCCAGAGCGACCTGATATCTCTGATTGGTGTTTAATGCTTCCAAGCGCTATTTTACAGTTTACTCTTTAAAAATTCATAATACTGGTTCAATTTATTAGATTTTTGCCGTTGTGGTCTTGTTTTATTTATAAAATTAAGCTATATTTTTCTAACCTTGGGGGTCATTACATTGACGGGCGGATCGCCACTGCCCGTATGGCGGTGGCGATCCGCCCGCCATTCCCCTCCGCCCGCATGCCATTTCCCCCCACCACATTACGATGGCGGGGGGAGCCCGGCGGACGGAAAGACCGTCCGCCGGTTTTCCGCCTGTCACACAGGTGACCGGGTGGAAAAGGGCACTAATATGGTGGCGGTGTCTGCAAGACACCGCCATCCATATTAGGATGGTTGCGGAGAGCAGCCTTTCCATGGCGGCTACGCCGCCATGGAAAGGCATACGGTCTTCGCTATTGGGGGCCCATTGCGGGCCACCAGAGTGTTGGGGGCATGGGGGGGGCACATGGGGGGTACCTATGGTACCCCCCTGCATTGGCATGGACAAGGTGGCAGGCACCGTGCGGTGCCTGTCACCTTGTGCATGCCAATGCACGACGTGCAGTCCCAGCACATGTGGCGGGCGGTGCTGTGAACACCGCCCGCCACAATGTTGGGAATAGGGGATGCCACCGTGGCGGTGGCATCCTAATACTCGTGGCGGGACCGCTGCTCCTATGGCGGACGGTCCCATTCACCGCTACGGTGGCGGGCGGACTTTGTCCGCCCGTCATCGTAATGACCCCCCTAGTGTGGAATCTTTTTGCGTGGTGTTTTTCACTGTTTTACTGTTTGAAGCATTTGAGTCTCTGTAGGGGCAAATGCTTTCAGCCCTTTTGGAGAACCACTGAAGTCCATGATAAAAGATAGGTTCTGCTCTTCAAATTCTGCTTTGAGGAGGAGATGCCGTTATGCAGGGCTTTTATAATTTCTGCAGCCTTCAAACTAGTTACCTCTTTTAAGTTTGACATACTATTGTAGTATGTCAAACATGTTAGGCATCCTTCTCTATAAAAGATGTGTGGGTGCCCAGTGTTACCCTGTCATAATAGGATATATAGAGAAAAAGGTCAACCAAATATTCCCTTGGGGGCTTGGGTAAACAGTAATATAATAGGTAAGAATGCCCACAAGGGATTTATTTTCATAAATGTATTTGACCGATTTTTTTGCAATTCAATATGTCATATTTTTACATCAATAATTCAATTCACAGTCATTTAAAGATACATTAAAAAATCATTACTTGGAGAGGAAAACATTCCAAAGCAGGTATGTAAATTAATAATTTTATATTGGAAAAATGTGTTTATATATACAGCAGAGGTTCACAAAAATCAAACTCAGGAAACATTGACAAATGTTTTTCTTGAATTACATATATCTTAAGGGATAACATGTCAATGTATTGAATGTCCAAATCCTATATCCAGAATTTGAACCTGTCCAGCAAGTGGAACTAAGGGGCATATTAGCAAGACCCACGTTAAAATTATCGCCGCTTTAGCGGCAGGAAACTGCCGCTAAAACGGCGATATATGGGCTTGCTAATATGCGCTATAGAATTCAATAGAAGCCCAGGTTAGATGTGCAGGACATCTAACCTGGGCTTCTATTGGAATTCTATAGCGCATATTAGCAAGCCCATTATCGCCGCTTTAGCGGCAGTTTCCTGCCGCTAAAACGGCGATAATTTTATCGCCGGTCTTGCTAATATGCCCCTAAGTTTTAAATAACACACTTGACAATAACTTTTAGAGGAAATTGGATAGTATATCGACGCTTCGGTATCTGTCGCTGTAAGTCAATGAGACCATCTTCAGGACTGTAGATGTTTCTAGAGGATGGAAGACCCCTCTCTGAAGTCCCAAAATGGGCAGTTCAGAGTTGGACTGAGAAGGATTGCTCCAATAGGAGTTATGACTGATCGTGATACCAATGAAGAATGAGGAGTCCCTTATGTCAATATCACAGAGACACGGCCGTTTTATGAGAAATTTAAAGGCGGATGCACATCAACAGTTAAATACGGCAAAAAATCACTGATCGCGGGATATGACATTAATGTCTCGTGATGGGTCGTGGCTTCCCCCGCTGCTTTCGACATGAATTAGACATGAGTTAGATGGTGCTTTTTTGCTGTATTTAACTTTAAAGGGCTAATGAGTGGGTGGCACAGTCAGTGCTGCAGCCCCACGAGTAGCATGTAATTTATAGGCCCTGGGCACATATAGTGCACTTGACTAGGGACCTACAAGTAAATTAAATATGCCAATTGTGGATGAGCCAATGTTACCATGTTTAGAGTTCAGAGCATATGCACTTTAGCACTGATAAGCAGTGATAAAGTGCCCAGAATCCTAAAGCCAGCAAAAATGAAGTCAGCAAAACAGGAGGTAAGGAGGCAAAAAGTCAGGGGAACCACACCAAGGATGCCAGGTCTAACAGTACTTAACTCACTGAGAGGAATATGCAGGTGGATGAGAGTGTGAAAATCCAAGTTCTGACCTGGGTATGTTTTCTCAACTTTGCAAATAACAACCAGTGTTTAAAAATCTTAGACCCTCTGGAAAAAAGAGAATGAGTTAACTTATGAACTTGAGCCAAGGAATCTTGTGGACTGTAACCCATAAACCACTTACGCACTACATCAGGATGGTGCTTTCCAGGCAACAATCAGTCCTCTGAGACTACAGGATTATTTGTTGTATTTGTGAGTTTCAAACTTCTTTTCACCATTTTTTCTCTGCCTAATATGTGTCTACACCAGGCTTAAATAGATGTTTCTGATTATTTTGAAAATATCAGATCTTGTGATGACTTATGTAAAATGCAGGATTTAGTATATGAATTCTGTTGCCAAGTCACTAAATTATATGCCATATTATAAATTACACACATATGTGTGTGTGTGAATAATTGATGTGCTATCAAACTATATTAAAACTAACATTATGTATTCTGCATGTGCAATCAAACCCAGGTGCAGCACATGTTTATAAATGAAAAATGTGCATTCAGATACATCAATATGTAAAATGTATTGGGGTTCATAAGTACAAAAGCCAAAAATATAGAAATGTTAAAATCTGCAGTGTCATAGAAAGAAATCATAGGTGGAGACGATGAAGTTCAGCAAGTATCACTTGAATGAGAAATATCAGAAATATTGGTACGAATTGCATTGGTACTGGTACTTGTTAACATTAAAAGATGGTGAAGTCAGGATACGATTAAAGATGGAAGTTGTTGAAGTTGCACATGAATACAGCATCAGAGGCAGCATCAGAGGCGGGGCAAAGGTGCAGATGTAAGATTTTGGAACGCTTTGTGAAGTGCCATTGAATGCATCCAAAAATAGTGAGATTGTCGATCCCACAGAAGCTGCCACAAGTGAAGTTTCAAAGGAAGCAGCTTTGACAATGGGAAATTGTATTGTATTGCAGAATTCCTAATGCTCTCTGATGAATATATGATGATACAACGCAAACCATTACAACGCATGCTTTTACAATGCGGTTTTTACTTCGCAACTACCATTACATTGCATGATTTTACAACGCATACCATTACATCGCATGATCATAGGAATACACTAAAACAACCATTACAACACATTCCATTACAATGCATACTAATACTACGCATACTATTACTACGCATATATTTTTAAATGTCAAAAAAAAAAATTTCCTTTAAAAAAAAAAAAAAAGTATAACTAACCCCTGGAACGGGATGCAAAGGAAATAGGGAATTTTGGGTGGGGGAGTGTATTAATACTCGGGTATTAAAATAAATGCTCTTGTATTAATATTAATACTTGTGTACTTTAAAATGTCCGATCCTATTTAATACCCGTTTATTAATATCAAAATGTAAACAAAAGTTTAAAAAACAGGATAATTAATTTTTAAAGAGTACCAACAGAGAGAAAGTGAGATTTTAAAGCCACCATTTTGAACAACAAAAAAACGAAAGTCCATCAACTATTTTTATTAATGCCCCTTAACCCGCAACTTGACAAAATGGCTGACATTTCAAGAAAAAATGTTTTAACAAACATTTTTAAACATAACAAATTAATTGTACTTTTTGTCAGCTTCTGAAACTCGCTTATCAAAACATATTTTCTTTTAAATTATTGTTTACTATCAAAAGAACGTATAAAAGCAGCCATCCACCATTTTAAGCACAGTGGTAAACTGACTTCCACGGTGACCACACTCATTTTTCGAGCCAGAAAATAGAGCATTTGATAAGCCAAACAGTGCCATCTACAGACAGAAGTAAGGGGGTCATTATGATGGCGTGCGGACAAAGTCCGCCCGCCACCGTAACGGAATGCGGGACCGTCCGCAAGGGGTGCGGCGGTCCCGCACCTGACATTAGGATGCCACCGCCACCGTGGCGGTGGGACACCCTATTCCCAGCATTGTGACGGGCGGTGCTCACAGCACCGCCCGCCACAATGCTGTGAATGCACGTTGTGCATTTGCATTCACAACGTGACAGGCACCCCGCGGTGCCTGCCACCTTGTGCATACAAATGCAGGGGGGTACCCCACCCATCCAACATCCTGGGGGCCCGCTACAGGCCCCCAACAGCGAAGACCGTATGCCTTTCCATGGCGGCAATGCCGCCATGGAAAGGCTGATCACCGCAGGCATTGTAATATGCATGGCGGTGTCTTGCAGACACCGCCACCATATTAACCTTGTTTTCCGCCGGTCAATGAGTCGACCGGCAGAAAAGCGGCGGACCCCCCAGCCATCATAATATGGCGGGGGGTCTTTGCTGTGTGGATGGCGGGTGGATCACCCCCGCCGGGCCGGTGGTGACTACCGCCGACCCCGGCGGGGGTGATCCGCCCGCCATCATAATAACCCCCCAAGTGTACAATTTAAGTATTTGAGGAACACAATATAAACACAAAGGGGCAGATTTACAAGAAAGTGACGCATCTGTACAGATGCGTCACTTTCCCTGCGCCACCCTTAGAAACCCTTGCGCCACCATAGATGCGCCGTATTTACAATACGGCGCACTATGGGGCAAGGATTGACAGATGCGTCAGAAATTCTGACGCATCTGTTGGCGGAAAGTCACGCATTGCTGGAGTCGTGTCACAAGCACGACGCAACTCCAGCAATGCGTGTTGAGGCCTATTCCCACTACACTGCGTCACTACTTACGCCTGCTTCAAGCAGGCGTAAGGTTTTGACGCAGTGGCGTCCTAAAAGTGGCGCAGTGAAATCTTGTAGATTTCACTGAGTCACTTTTACAAGGCCTTCCTGCGTGGAAACGCCCACCCTGCATACATTATACCTGACGCAGGTATAATGTGACGCAGGCTTTACAACGTGACGCATCTCCCTAGATGCGTCACGTTGTAAATAGGCTGCATTGTTTGCGCCGCTGTTGCGTCAAAAAAGTGACGCAACTGCAGCGCAAAAGTCACGCAAGAGGCTTGTAAATCTGCCCCATAATTCAGAAATACTTACAAGTTTTTCTTAAAAATGTTTTACAACATTTGCTGAATTTCAAAACCAGCAAGAAATTAAAAAGATACTACCCAGCAAGTAAAACCCTTACTCAGTAAGTAACAAAACATTATTAATTTTAAGAGAAATAAATTAAAGTAGGCTTTTTTAAAATAATATATATATATTCAATTTAAATTAAAAATATTATGTTAAAAAACAGCTGGGAATAAATTGTTAAAGAGATAACTTGTGTGCTTGCCTCAAAGAAAGAGCTGGATAGTGGTGGGGCAAATTAACTATTCCTACTCCGACCTGTGCTGGCCTCTTGGAAAGTGTTGGATGGTGGTGGTGACAAATTTACTATTCCTAGTCCAGCCAGTGCTTGCCTCCGGGAAAGTGTTGGATGGGGTGGGGGCAAATTTACTATTCCTACTCCAACCTGTGTTTGCCTCAGGGAAAGAGCTGGATGGTGGTGGGGGGCAAATTTACTATTCCTACTCTGACCTGTGCTTGCCTCCGGGAAAGTGTTGGATAGGGGTGGGGGCAAATTTACTATTCCCACTCCGACCTGTGTTTACCTCAGGAAAAGAGCTGGATGGTGGTGGTGGGCAAATTTACTATTACAACTCCGACAGGTGTTTGCCTCTGGGAAATAGCTGGATGTTGGTGGGAGGCAAATTTACTATTCCAACTCTGACAGGTGTTTGCCTCAGGGAATGTCTTGGATGGTGGTGGGGAGCAAATTTACTATTCCTACTCCGACCTGTGCTTGCCTCCGTGAAAGTGTTGGATGGGGGTGGGGGCAAATTTACTATTCCTACTCCGACCTGTGTTTACCTCAGGGAAAGAGCTGAATGGTGGTGGTGGGCAAATTTACTATTCCTACTCCGACAGGTGCTTGCCTCAGGGAAAGTGCCGAATGGTGGTGGGGGCAAATTTACTATTTCTACTCTGACCTGTGCTGGCCTCAGGGAAAGTGTTGGATGGGGGTGGGGGCAAAGTTAGGCCTGGGCATAGTTCGCGGTGTTTTGCTACGTGTAACTCCGTGAAGTTACAAAAAAACTCCGCGAAGTTCCGCGAGTGGCGGAGTGCAGTGCGAACTGCAGTTTGTGCTGGTATTCCTGCCGCTCGGGTAGAAATTCTACCCGAGCGGCAGCTCGCACTCACGAACTTACAGTTCGCGATGGCGAACTTACCGTTCGCCGTCGCGAGCGAGGAAAAAACTCCGCTGCACATCGCGAAGCAGAGTTTTCTGCACTCCGCGAGCTCCGCGGAGTGTGGAGTGCAGAAAACTCCACAAAGTCCCCGAACGGAGCGAAGTTCACCGCCCAGGCCTAGTTGTCTTACGCAATTTAAACCTGGTAATTACTAAAACAGTTATATTAGCATATTTATGTCAAATATGTGAAATGCAAACAATAAAACATTTTTTTAACAGTAAATCTTCTCCACAGAATAAAGGATAAACAACACCTACAGAGGAGGACACACCCTCCAGCCCAAAATAACAACACGCCACAATTTTCAAAGAAAACAAACAAGAAAGCAAGGTAAACATATTCTCATTTTTTTAATCATTTGCAGGTTAGAAGTGCACAAGCACTTATATCTGGTGTATATGTAACTTTGCATCACAACTATGAAAATCACTTACAAAACAAAAATGTCTTTTAATCATATTTAAAAAGGAAAATCTATTTTTTGCAGGATATTACAGGAAACACCCTAAAGCCACAAATTAAATAAAGGACAGCCCCTCAGAAGTAAACCATCGTTACAAGGTAAAATTTTAGCCATATTTATTTGTAAATAAAGTTTGAAGTGCTCCAAAAAAGTAAAACTCACAAACCAAAGCAAAATATCAGAAAAAGCAAGCCAAACTAATTAATAATATATCCAAAATATTTTTGGGGATAATTTGCAGCTGTAAAGTGCACAAGCATTGAAAACCACTAAGGGCCTCATTTATGAAAAGTGACGCATCGCTGCGTGAAAACAGCGATGTGTCACTTTTCATTGCGCCCTCCTTGCGACATACTGGATGCGTCATATTTACAATATGATGCATCATGTCGCAAGGAGTTACAGATACGTCAGTATTTCTGACGTATCTGGAGGCGAAAAGTGACGCATTGCTGGAGTGCGACACAAAAGTGACGCAACTTCAGCAATGGGTCATTTAACATGGGCAAGTCCCATTTCAAATGTGCTTGTGTCAGTCTTATGCCTGCTCTGAAGCAGGCGTAAGATATTGACGCATTTGCGTCCTAGAAGTGGCGCAGTGAAATCTCATATATTTCACTGCGTCACTTTTATGAGGCTTACTTGCATCGGAACGCCCACCCTGCATACATTATACCTGGCGCAGGTATATTGTGGCGCAGGGGTTTACAAAGTGATGCATCTACCTAGATGCGTCACTCTGTAAATATGACGCAACATGGTGCATTTTTTACGCCGCTGGTGCGTCACAAAAAGTGACGCACCAGCGGCGCAAAAGTGACACAAGGGCTCATAAATAAGCCCCTAAAAGTTTAAATTGCAGGGTAATAGTAATTCTTTAAAAATCCATAAAATAATTCTTAATTATCAATCACTTTTTCAGAACCAATAAAACAAGAAAAAGGCCCAAATTGAACAACAGCCTAGGAAATAAATCCAACCACCAAGGACAACATAACTTTCAGAATTAACAAAGAAAACCCTCAAAAAGGGTTTGAAGGTAAAAAGAAGCAAACAATGCAAAACCAACTTCAACAAGCAAATACAATAAAATCAAGGTTCATACTACCTAATACTTGTGCTGCAAAATATTGTGCATTAACTTTTCACTAACATGTCATTTTTTTATAGGAAAACAACAAGGCATCAAATCAATTAAACCATATTTTTCAAATTTTTTCAGATAATGGCATCCAGTAAAAAAGCCAATTACATCAAATCCAGCTGAGGAAACAGACTATTAAGTCACAGTTGGTACGTTTATTGTAAGGCGAGATTAACTGAGCCCAGGTGTCATTGGAGGTGTGTGCAATATTACTCATCCCATTGCACAGGCAGAGCGGTTACTCTTGGTGACTCTGTTGAAAGGACCACAGAGCATAACCACTCTGCCTCTGCAATGGAGATAGAGGTGCGTGAAAATATCAATGAAATTAAAGCACTACCATTCACCTCCAATGAACCCTGTGGCTCAGTTTTGAGGGAGGTTTCACAACACGTTCCATCACATGTAGCAAGTTGTATGCCCACAATCCCCAACCTACGCAGAATTATTCAGTGTAAAAAACAGGCAAGTAACCCCCTACATGTTACACACCAAACTTTTTCTGACATTAACATTCCACCTGAACTTTCTGTAACCGTTACTAATGAACCCTTTCTCTTACATGACAACAAAAGCCCTCTTAAAAGAATACTAATCTTTAGCACACCCCATAATCTTGTTAAGTTGGAGAGTAGTGATTACGGACATCAGTGGAGAACACATCACATCTAGACTGTACAGAGCCTGCCTGGCATTGATGCCGCAGCGAGATACCAAGGTCAGAGAAGCTTGGACCGCCGATATAGGACAACCACTCACAGATGACATCTGGAAAGGATGTTGTAAACAGATTAAGCTAGTTTCATGTAACCATAGGCATAAATTATTACAATTTAAGATGCTTAGGAGGGCTTATGTCATGCCTCAACAGATGGCTAGGATACAGAGTCCTACCTTTACTCACTGTCCCAAGTGCAATATGCAGGCGGCTTCATTCCTCCACATGACCTGGCCTTGTAGTATCATAAGCGCTTATTGGCAAGACATATACGGTTTAGTACAGCAGATGGTGGGGATACAGCTGGAAATTTCCCCTCTGATCGCACTTATGGGTTATGTAGATCCGTTACCCAAAAGCACACGCAGATTTACAGCTATTGCCATGATGTTGGCGAAACGAGAGATAGTTCTTCGTTGGGGTACCAGGCAGAAGCCCACCGTGAAGAGTTGGCTTAAGAGCATGACATATTGTGAAACCACGAGTGAGCTATATGCAGAATTACAACCGCCCGCGTCGCGACCCAAGGATATATGGCAACCCCTTAGGGAATACCTTCATTTACAGGAACCATCAGACACATTATCTGGTCGAGAGGGGCAGGAAGCAAGTCAGAAGGCACAGATTGAGGGGTAGAGTTGAGGAACCCACAGAGACTGCAGATCTGTTTGGGGAAGTATGTACGTACTAGATTGACAACTTGGCCGCAAGACTAGGGAAGTAGGAATTCACGAACCATACTTCAGATGTTTATTAACCGCCTCAGATAAGGGAATGTTGTAATTCATTTATTTCTGTTTCATTGTGCTTGCTTTTTTCCTTTATTATTATTTCCTTTCCTTAACCTGCGAGCAACGTACCTGCACAACTAAGCATTATGATCTATGTGCATTGTTAATAAAAATGATAAATAAAGTTTACAAAAAAAAGTTGGAGAGTAGTGATATTTGGATGATGGATGGGACGTTTAAATCCACACCCCATCCATTCACCCAAATATACACTATTCATGCCTACATTAATCAAACAGTAGTGCCCTTGGTGTACAGTTTACTCCCTGATAAGCAATCCTCAACATATACTGAATTTTTGTCAGTGATAAAAGCTAAAACCATGAACAAAAGTCTTAGAAAAGTGTTATTTGACTTTGAATTACCTATGATTAACACAATTACCAAAATGTACACGGATACCCAAATTCAAGGATGTTTTTTTCACTTTTCACAGGCATATTGGTGAAAAATCCCCAAAACATCCTTAGTTGAGGATTATTTATCAGACAGTAAACTGCAATTTGAATTAAGAAAACTAACTGCACTTTGTTTTGTTCCTCCTGACAGTGTAGATGAATACTACACATCTATTACTGAATTTGAATACTTTGCTGCAAATGAAGACAAATTGGCACCCCTTCTAAATTACTTTGAAGACACATGGATTGGCCATTAAGCAGGTCAGGTCGCAGGAGGAAGCCTCATTTCCATGTGAAGTGGTGGAACTGCTACTCGACCTGCTTAAAGGGAGGAGCAAAAACGAATAAAGCCATAGAGGGATGGCACAATTCCTTCAACAAATCTATTGGTAAACCACATCCTAACTTTTATCATTTTTTGGAAATTTTGAGGAAGGAGCAAAGTTTCCAAGAAATGAGAATTTCGCAATCATTAACTGGTAGTCTGAACCCACGAATTTCTAAAAGAACAAAGGAAATGTCAGAGCGACTATTGGGTGCAATTCAACAATTTTTGTTGATGGTGGCTCCAGACTACCTAGATAATATTGCACACATCCTCCATTTCTAATCTACCCTATCTCCTATAACTCCTTACTTGCCTGTTTTGACAAAAATCCCCCCTAATTCAATTGGCATTTTTCTAAAAAAATTTAAATTATAAAAATTCAGGTTTTTTACCTTCAGTTGTTTTCTTTTTCAGCTCTTGGACTTACGTACAATCCAGCTTTTCACCAAGAGTCTTGAGCAGTCATTCAAACCATTGCAATTAGTCCATAATCCGTGCTTTAATCCATGTCCCGATTTAAACTAACAAAAAAGGGTACATTTCGGCAAAGCCATATTTTTACAGTAAAAAAATAAACTGTAAAATATACTGTGCACACCCACAAAAACCGCACCCAAAAAAAAATCCCGAAAAATAAAACTTGTTTGGCCAAAAACGCAACAAAATTCCTTTGATGCAATCCAATCTCGTTCGAAATCAATTTATTGAAAAACCATGAAAAAGTAGTAAAGTTTTGAAAAAAATCACCACCCAAAAATCCATTGTTGCAATCCTCTCTCGACCAAAGTCCATCCCAAAATCCATATAGCAACGGTTTAAAAATGACCCAAATTTTTTTTCCATACCACTATGGGGTCGATTCTGATCTTGGTCGGTAGGGCTCCGAATCGGATTCGGCTTTACCATATCCGAGTCGGAGGCTTTGTTTCCGACCGATTCGTACAGTCGTCCGAGCGAGCAAGTACGATGCGCTTGAACGCGAAATCGCCGACCGACTCGTTTCCGGGTTCGAACCGCTCTGTCCGACTCGTTCGCACTCGATTCGTGGCACGCAATGGAGACGTTTTACGACCGAGCCAGTACGATGCACGATCCGGACAGCCGGATCGAGTCGGAGCCTCCGACACAAAAAAGCTCTCGGAAGCAGACTTCGGGGGTCCGTGCCGGACCCCCCTTCACCCGTAGCCGTACGAGTCGGACACAGGGGGGACACAAGTGTCCCCCCTATACATGCGTGTACAGTGCGGATGGCACCAACGTGTACCCACTACAGGGGGCCCCCTTGTGCGCAACGTACCCATTGAGGCAATGGGAGCCCATGTACACGTCGTACGACTGGCTCCCATTGACTTCAATGGGAGTCCGACCGAACCGAGTCCGGCAGCATATGGCCGCATCGTACTCGTTCTGTCGGACTGCAGGGGTCCGGCTCGGTCAGAAAACAATCCGGATCCGGATCGGTCGGAGAGCTTTCCGACCCAGATCGGAATCGGCCCCAAAGTCTTTCTCCATGTTCCTATGACCTATCCCGAAAACTGCAATGACGCAATTACTTATTTTCGATAAAACCCGTCGCTACAAAAATATTACCAAAAAGATTACTTTCATGACACTTTTGTTTAATTGAATAAATAATCTATTTTTTAATTTAATTCTATTAAACAAAAAGTGTTACGAAAGCAATCAACCCGACATGGGCCTACAACTTCTACCTGTTTTGGAATTAATTTTTAAGTTAAAACACACAATATGAACAAAATACACATTTCCTATTTCTTACTACCTCCCTCCTCTCTCCTTACAATAAATTTTACCACCATTAATCTATTTTTAATAATTAAAATTCGCCTTACCTGGACGCAGCTCTGCCTTGCATCTGATCCGGAGCGCGATGATCCTCGCAATGACGAAAGATATGTATACGCGGCAACGTCATCTCTTTCTGTAAAAAGGAAAAAAGGACAATTTTACCCATTGACTTCAATGGGAAACCGTGGGAAAATCTACGAAGAAATTAAAAAATATATGTTATAATACATACAAAAATCTATAAGTATTTAAAATTATATTGCCAATAAAATATTTTCCAAACATTTGCATATTTATTTATTCTGTCTTATATTTATTATAAATACAATAAAAATATTTACAATACTTTTAATGCGTCTTTTTAAATTTAATATTTTTTTTATTCAAAATTGTCTTTTACAGATTTTATATGTGTATTTTTACATACCTATGTGGTACAATTATGCTCTAATAAGTTTTAGAATTATTATAAACATCTTTTATTTATATTTTTATTTAAAATATTTAGCATAAATATATCAAAATATATTTTAAATATACATTAAATTGTTCCCTTAACATCAACTCACCCCTCCCCAAAATCACCCTGATTTTATGTGCACATTTTTAAAATTATAATTAATGTAAAAGTTTAACAATCAATATACCTATAAATTTAATAATAAGTAACACTCAAGTATTTAAAATAATACCTGAGTATTAATATACTCCCCGGCCTAAACCCCTGTTTCCCTTTCATCCCATCCCAGAAGATAGATGCAACTGACTTTTTATATATGTTATATCGTCTATATTTTTAATATTTTACAATCATACAATCTACATATTTATTTAAAAATCATAATTTAATAAAATAAACACATGAGTATTAAATATCAAAATATTTTTTAATATACATTAAATTATTCCCTTTACATCAACTCACCCCCTCCCCAAAATATCCTGATTTTATGTGCACATTTCTTTTTTTAATTATAATTAAATTAAAAGTCTAATAATTAATATACGTATAAATTTAATAATAAATAATATCAAAGTATTTAAATTAATACCTGAGTATTAACATACTTCCCCACCCTAAACCCCTAATTCCCTTGCATCCCGTCCAAGAGGATAGGTGCAACTGACCTTTTTATATATTATATCTTCTATATTTTTTAATATTTAACAATCATCAAATTTATATATTTATTTAAAAATCCTAATTTATCAAAATAATACATGAGTATTAATACTTTAATTCCACAGTATTAATATACTCCCCACAATTAAAAATAAATAAATGTATATTTCTTTTTCTTTTTAATATTTTAATAATATGATTATTATTACTCTCCCTTTCCCATAACAACATATTCCCTGACTTTTCATGCAAAATACTTTTTATTAAAAATACTTTTACTTAATTTTCTTTAAAATGTAAATATTTTTAACTAACATTAAAACAAAATTTCTATTAATGCTAAAATATTAATAATAATACCTGAAGTTTTTTCAAGTTTTTTCATTATAAATTTATAACTTTTAAATATATTTTTTCATAAAAATAACCAGAGTATTATAACACTCCCTCAACAAAAACCCCTACTTCCCATAGATTTTTCTGATAATTTTCAAATATAATTTAAAAAACAAAATATGAGTAAAACTAATTATCATCGAATACTCAAGAATTAAAATTATTACCTGAGTATTAATATACCCCCACCCCTATTTCCCATACATCCCGTCCCAGGTAAAAAATTAAAAATTAAAAATAATACTATTACTATTACTCATACTATTAAAAATAATATAAATTAACAACTTAAACAACTTACCTCAATTAAAACGATTACTTACCTTATAATGCGTTGTAATGGCATGCATTGTAATGGCACATGCATTGTAAAGGCATGCGATGTAAGGTCACCTGCGCTGTAAAAGTTGAGTTGTAAAGGCATTACGATGTAATGCCTGCGTTGTAATGGATGTCTCCCCTCTCCTTGTTTGGTCAAGTTAGTTCCCAGCAATTAATAGGAAGCACAGTTTTTTGCTCCAACAGAATTTTAAGATTACAGTTTGAAAACAGTTCAAGCTTTGTAACAGATCTAACTTGAGGAGGGTGACATTTACAAAAATACAGGGTCGAATGTGCCTTTAGATTAGCAAGCAGTTCTCCAACAAGATAGAATCCAATAGATTGTAGCAATGAGAGTCAGTTGGATGGTATGCATTCCTATTCAGGTTGATCTTATCCACTTCACCAAAATAAACATTGGAAATGGAACAGGTGTTGTGTAGGATGGCCCAAAGATTTACTTGTCAGGAATGCGTTTCTGATCCAGCTCTCTGACTTTGGGGAGTTACTTATCAGCAGACTTCAGTGGAGGAGTTTAAGTCTTTTCTAGGGAAGAGGGTCTCTCTAACTTCTTGAATAATATGTAGTAAATGCAATTGTGAAACAGGATCAGATGGATCCATTTTTGACTCTGCCATTCTTACAAGGAGGTTGAGATCAAGTACATGTTCTGTAACACCGAAAAGCATGTAGTACGGACTTCAGCCATGTAGTAGCTCTCTAGGCAAGTGATTGAGTGCTATTGGACCATACACAAGTTGTGATATCACAACAGTTCTGAGTCCAATACCCTAGCAGCTAATGCTTGCTTTAGCATACCATTTGCTTGCTCAACCTCACCAATTCTAGATGGAAAGGGTGCAAGAATAACAGTTGTGCTCCCAGAGCAGATATAGCATTCATAAATGCCTTAGCAGCGAGTGCAAGATCATTGTCTGAATGAAAAGTATAAATTGCTACCATTACTATTAGCCGCTGCAAGCCTTTTAAGTCCGCTCAAGTAGCGACAGTCTTTTATGGCCACAACCGAAAGAATCTAGAACAGGAATCAACTGCAACCAAATGTACTAATATTGATTAACTGTTGACAATGGGCCGACAGGATTGTGGAAAAAACAACCACGCATTTATCAGCTATCTTGAATGTGTCATGGTCTGTTTTTTTGCTTTCTCAACACTTTGAAGAACAGCACACGGCGATGCCTTGTAAAGATGGGCTCACTAATATTATAACTGGTGCTTGCTCAAACTAGGGGAACCTTCCTCTTCCTACATCGCTTTTGAGTTAAATACACTTAGGATGATTTTGTTATAAGATAGAAGGAGTTTCTGAAGTTGTATATGAAGAAACTTAAGGATGTGATCATTGCTGTGAATGAATGAGAAAACAGCATATGAAGAGCAACTTCAAATATCCTATAGTGATCCTTAACAAAAGTGATCTAAGTAAGATACAGTCCTGAAGAAGTGGATTTTCTTGCAAAACACATGTTGACTGTTTACATCAAAAACTGGGTGCTAATATCAAAATTGACTGTTCATATCAAAATGAATGATTGACATAGCATTGTTGCTATAGCACTGACACAAAACATTGACATCAGCATGCGCCGAAGTTAAACACTTCATGAATTGCCCTAATAAGATCTAATTTGGTTCGCTCAATAGGAATAAGCCTGTCCCCAAAACCAGGAATATATTCTTTGGTGAGGCTATTAGAATATTTGGATGGGAACCCATTAGGATGTTTTTCTCCTTTCAAAGTTGTGCATTGATCTTTGTCTGTGATTGAATTACATCAGCATTCTTAAAGGTCACAGCTTACAGCTGTCTTCAAAGCTAAATCAGGTACACAGTTCCCTTTAGCTCGACTTTCTTGCCTTTCACTGGAATGATCTGTTGTCCATGGACCAAAGGAATCTTGTCATGTAGAACAGCTACCTTTCCCCAAAGCTGTTTTGCTGCCATCGATTTACCTTTTGCATCTCTGAATCACTCAATATAACTTTATTCGGTGTATTTAGAAATTGACCATAAAAGTACATAGAAATATTGTACATAGCTATAATCACACATAAAGTTTAACAATAATCTTACATTAAAAGTAGTTAAAAAAGATATGAATGCATAAACAACTTTAAGATTCCTCAATACATCAAATAACCATGTTTGAGATGAGCAAAAAAGTGCAAGTCATAGTCAGATTTCAAAGCTCCATTACACTCATAAGGGGAGTGGCTGAGGTTTGGGAGAGAGCAAAAAAATGGAATAGAGAGAGAACAAAAACCTCAAATAGGGTCCGCTATGCGCTCCTACTATCTCCCCAAATTGAGCCAAATTGTCTCAACCAGACTCCATATACTAAACCAGATTGCACATAAAATTCTAACAAGTTAACCCATTATGGTTAGTCTAGTCCTAATGGCTGCTTTCAAAAAGGCACAGACTCTAAAAACAGTTTCAGGCGAACTTAGGGATTGTAAATAAAGGAGAGCTGGTCTACACCATCGGAAACCTAACCTCTGTAGCAAGGGTAACAAAAAGTGCTTTTGTGCTCAGCTGTGCAATTTGCAGAAAAACATAAAATGCAATAGTAATTGTGCGGAATGATTGTCACAGGGGCAGGTGGAAACAATGTTCCCCTCAGGGTCTAAAAAGTGTTTGAAAAATAGCGACCAATAGATTGACCATGCTCTGAAGCGAAAGAGAAGAGACCGATTACAACTTGACAAGTCCAGAGATAGATATAAAGGGGATTCATCTATAAATAGAAGACTATACTAATGCAGCACGAAGGGTTTGGATAGCTCATTTTTGAATCTCTGAATCCATTTAGGTACCAGTGTGAAAAGTCAACATTGTAACCTTTTACAAACAATGCTGAATCTGACATGATAAGTGTGGGAACTGATGGCTCCACCTTCTGAAGGGCACGTTCTAGGGCAGTGATTTCTGCTGTCTGTGCAGTGATATCAGCTCAAAGGTTGAAGACTGTAGGTAGTGCCCTGAAGTTGCCATCTTCAAAACTTTGCCACATGGCAGCAAAAGCCGTGGAATATTTTTGCATAGAAACAATTGTGTGTTGTGCTGAACCGTTCATATAGAACACACGCCTGTACTCATGTATGTGTAAAATGGCTGGTATTTGTGGGATCAGTTGTGGGTACTGTAAAAATTCCTGTTAACCACCGCAAGTGTAGTTGTGGGGGAAACTTTGTAAGTTTATTTTCAATGTGTCATAGGACGCTCCTACAGGATGGCCGTCTGAACTGCCATGACAATTTTCTCAGTAGAAGTGAGTCATTCCTCTTCATTAGAATATAAGTGTGCTCCATAAGTTATAGAGTTTATGTGTTCCTCATTGTAAACTACATATTTGTAGCCTGAAGTGCTAACAACAGCCCAAATTACTATGTTTGTCTTATTGTCCATCATCTGTAATTTATCACTAACTTGCCTGCTTGCAGTCCACGTATGAGAGCAGTGCACATGTTCAACCAATTTTTCTCTAAAAATGTTTGAGTAATTATTTCATTGCATGGCAATATCCAAGCAAAATTATAATAAGGTACACAATCTTATATTTGCTAAAGTTTATTTTAAACATGTGTCGAGCCAAAAATGTCACTCTTCCATCCATCCTTTCTATTATATGAATATTATCAAAGTGCAATAGCACCTCAGGATCTGCTTGTAAGATCTTCCCCTTAAGGCAATCTTGTATAGGCATAGTGAAATTCACTGATCGATAAAAGGATAGATGCTGTGATTCAGACACAATGTTTTAGCTAAAGAACCCATTTTAGATATTCAACATTGTTCTTTATTTTTTCCACCAAAGGACCTGATTTACAGTTTTTTCAGATGCAGACAGATTGCCCAAAGCAAGCGTTCACGCGTCCGCTGCAATGGAGGCCCAATCAAACTATCTGTTCTGTCTACCTCCTCTTCCAGAAAATCCTTCTAACAGGATGTTTTCCAGATGGTTGGAAGGTAGCAGTTATAAAGCCTATGTATAAAAAAGGCAACCATTCCCTTTCTGTGAACTATCAGCAAATAAACCTGCTGGATGTGAGTGGGAAAGTTTTCTCAAAAATCCTTTTGGGGCAGATGGAAATCTATCATCCCAAAAGAGCAAGGGGTTTTAAGGGCTGGGGCACTCGACAACTGACCATTGCTTTAGCCTGTGGGCCTTAGCTAAGAAATCATTAGAGCAATATGGAGGATTGTACGGCTGCTTCATGGATTTTAGCTCTGCGTTTGATTCTGTTGATCATGCCTTACTATGAGAGGCTCTGATGAGATATGGAATCCCTAATGGTCTACTTCTAATCTTAAAAGAACTTCATATAGATAATTGGGCCCAGTTGGAATTAGATCTTGAGGGATCCCTCTCAATTAGGATTGACATAAGGAATGGCCTGAGACAGGGGTGTGTCCTGGCCCCGATATTATTTTCTTTATTCCTTGATGATCTACCAAATGTACTTTGCCAATCGAATAGGTTCAGTCCCAAAATGAATGGTACATGGTAAGATGTCTCCTATATGCGGACAATTTAGTAATCTTCGACTTAACTGAAATTGGCCTCCAGAGGAAACTAAACATCTTCTAGGACTAATGTAAGAAGAAGAAAAAACTAATAGTCAATATGGAAAAGACTAAACTTCTGCCAATATGGAAGAAGATCAGGTTGACTTGGGCCATAAATAAAGTTCAAATTGAGACAGTCAGTAAATACAAATATCTGGGTGTGTGGTTCTTAAATGATTTACAGTGGGAGGAACACCTTGCTTGTTTAGAAGCCAAGGCACTTTCCTCTTTAGGGGGGCTTGAGAAATTAACAACCGTTATGGGGGCCCCTCCCTAAGACCAGTGCTGGCAGCTTATGTATGATAAGGCCACCGTTTCAGTACAGTGCCAAGATTGTTGTATCAGAGGGAAATTATGTTGGGACCTTGAAGAGAGTAGGTGTCTAAAAAGATTCCTCTCTCTCTCCCATTCACAATGGTGCCTTTCAGTTAGAACAGAGACAGGTTTGACAGGTTGGACCTACTTAGCATACGCAGAGACAATAAAATTCTGGTTGAGAACTGACAGTGAGGAGCTTCCCAAAATATCATCGCTATGAAAAAGCGAGATATTACAAAGGGAATTAACCTGGGCATGAGTAGTTAGAGGGAGGATCCTCAACTGCTGCAGGAAATTAAAAATAGAAGGTGACATAGATAGGGTAGGAGTTACTACATTCAAACTCAGAAGAGCAACTAACTAGGTCTCCAGGGAGGAGGAGTTGCTCCACCTTTAAGAACAAGAAATCTGTTTACCTTTTTGATGAATTCATGGTTGGAGTATGTGACATTCCCCTACCTGGAGAAATTACCCAATGTACAACTGCATTGGAGCCTTCTGAGATTCAGATGTGGGGTAGATCAAGTCTTGTTTTCAGACGTTTATGGATTATTGTTAAACAAAGACAAGACCTGTAAATGTGGCCTCGATGTGTAAGGAGATCTAACACATACTTTGGTGGATTGTCTGTGGTTTTTAGCTCAACTGAAGCTTTTAATAAAACCAGTTTAAAAAAAGTATGATATCAGGAATAGGGAGCCAGCGATCAAATTACTCATGGAAATGAGATTTCTGGATGTTACCTGTGCCATGGGGTGATTTTTATTGGCTGTAGACTCACTTTTATGAACAACCTGATTTTTATGTAGGAAGATCTGGGGTTTTAATTATGTAATTATTGTAAATATGTAATATTCGACGAGCGTTGTCACCTGTGCTACGGGGATCTCTAATTGGTGGTTGATGCATTTTAATGGGCAAAATGACTTTTAGGAATGATACATTGGGCTTCTAATTATGTAATAACCAGGGAGTGTTGTTTTACTGCCTACATAGAATGCCTGAGGTAAAACCAGACCACCTTATGGAAGGATGAACTGTGGTTTTAAATGTGTTTTATCATAGGCTGTCTGATTTTATATGATAGATATGTGTTTTATAGGGTGTATTTTAAAAGACCAATGTCTAAATAAAACATATGCTTGACTGAATGACTGACTCAGTAGGAGTGAGTCATTCCTCTGTATTAGATTAAAAGTGCAGTCTATAAGCTATATAGTTTACGTGTTCCTCATTGTAAACTACATATTTGTAGCCTGGAGTGCTAAAAACAGCCCAAAATACTAGGTTTGTCTTATTGTCCATCATCTGTATTTTATCACTAACATGTCTGCTTGCAATCAACGTAAGATAGCAGTGCAAGTGTTCATTCAATTCTTCTCCAAAAATGTTTGAGTTTTAATTTCATATTAGGGTCTAACCCTCTCAGCATTGCGCGGCAAGTAAGCTCTTTCAGAGTTCAGAAACCCCAACAAGGCTTGCAGTTTTCTTGGTGTATTAGGAAGCTGTTAAGTAGCTCACTTCTGTAGGATATCCAATATCAATCCTTTACCTTCTATGGATAATTCATATCCAAGCAAAAGTTTAATTAAGTACACAATCTTATATTTCCTAAAGTTTACTTTAAACATGTGTCAAGCCAAATATGTCACTCTTCCATCCATACTTTCTATTTTATAAATGTTATCAAAGTGCAATAGCACCTCAAGATCTGCTTGTTATATGTTCCCCTTAGCCCCGTATGGTAATCTCGTATAGGCGTAGTGAAATTCACTAAACATAAAAAAGTATAAATGCTGTGATTCAGACACTATGGGGCCGATTCCGATCTCGGTCGGTAGGGCACCGAATCGGGTTCGGCATTAGCGGATCCGATTCGGAGGCTGATTTTCCGTCCGATTCATACACGGGTCCGGACGGCGAAGTACGATGCGAACAAGCGCAAATTCACCGACCGAATCGTTTCCGGCTCCAAACCGCTCCGTATGACCCGGTCGCAAGCAAACAGTGGCGTGCAATGGAGACGTTTCACGACCGAGCTAGTACGATGCTCGATTCGGACAGCCGGATCGAGTCGGAGCGTCCCGCTCACAAAAGCTCCCAGAGTCGGACTTCGGGGTCCGCGTCGGACCCCCCTGCACCCGTAGCCATACGTGTCATAAGGGTCCCCCCTAAGCATGCATGTACGGTGCGAGTTGCACCGACGCGTACCCACTGTAGGGGGCGCACTTATTCGCGACGTACCCATTGAGTCAATGGGAGCCCATGTACGCGTCGTACGACCGGCTCCCATTGACTTCAATGGGAGTCCGACCGAATCGAGTCCGGCAGCATGCGGCCGCATCGTACTCGCTCGGTCGGACTGCAGGGGTCCGGCTCGGTCGGAAATCGTTCCGGATCCGGCTCGGTCGGAGAGTTTTCCGGCCCAGATCGGAATCAGCCCCTATGTTTTAACTAAAGAACCTGTTTCAGATATTCAAATGACCTGATTTACAGTTTTTTTGGATGCAGATGAAATGTCAAAAGCAATCCGTTCACTTGTCTGCCATAATGGAGGTCCAACCAATCTATCATATTCTGTCAAGAGTGGTATATTTTAACCACAACAGAGGAACTGATGAAAAAAGGCAGTACACCGTCTGCCATATTTAGAGTATGATTCCCATTGATGAAAACATGGCAGTTCATCCTCTACACCTGTATTGGAGGGAAAGAGTTTAAATAGTCAAACCATTCCCACAACCTGCCACACAAGCAACTCAATCAACATGTCCCTGCTACTCTAAGCCCTAGAGCACTATGTGGAAGTGGAAATAAACAACAACACAATCCACAACAAAATAGAAGGTAAGTACAACTGTTTGAACTTTTCAGAACAAACCATTTGACTAAACTTAAGAATATCTAGCAACAATTGACCCTTTCTTCCCGACTGGCCACATGGCTTACTCTACCTACCCTATTAAAATAGTCACCGAAATCAATTTTGCTATCCCCCTCAAATCAATAAGACGTTAAGGGGCCGATTCCGATTCCGGACGGAAATCTCTCCGACCGAGCCGGACCCGGAGAGAATTCCGACCGAATCGGACCCTAGCAGTCCGACCGAACGAGTACGATGCGCACGCATGCTATCGGACTCGAGTCGGTCGGACTCCCATTGAAGTCAATGGGAGCCTGTCGTACAACGCGTACGCGGGCTCCCATTGACTCAATGGGTGCGAGGCGGACAAGGGCGCCCCCTACAGCGTGTACGCGTCCATGCGCATCGCGGCGTACATGCACAGGTAGGGGGACCCATGGGTCCCCCCTGTGTGCGACTCGCGCGCCTACGCGTACAGGGGGTCCGACGCGGACCTACCAAAGTCCGGCTCCGACAGCTTTTTCGAGCCGGACGGCGCGAGTCGGTCGGACTGCTCGCGGCGCGCATCGTACTTACCCGGCCGGGAAACGTCTCCATAGCGCGGTGCGAGTCGTGTCCATGCGAGTCGGTCGGAGCGTGTTGAAGCCGCGTTCGAGTCGGTCGGCGATTTCGCGGGTGCTTGCATCGTACTCGCTCGGCCGGACCCGCGTACGATTCGGTCGGGAAACAGGGCTCCGAATCGGATCAGGAGAATCCGAATCCGATTCGGAGCACTACCGGCCGAGATCGGAATCGGCCCCTAAGTTGGTGAGTGCGAGCAAGGAAAATCCAATGCGAGACCACCTTCCAGCGAGATTTCTCAGAAAAGCCTTGAAACTGTGTTTTTTTCCTAAATACACCCATCTCCTACATTTCAGCAGTCTTTAGCTTTAGCGGTCTTCTGAGTTAGTCATGGGTAGGCCAGTTACTGCACCCACGCCTATTGAGAAAGTACCTTGGATGGAGCAAAGCTTCGACTCTGAGGGCTTGATGTGTCGATCTTTTCCACGCAGTTGGGTCACTGCATTTTAGTCAAGCTTCACTGAGATGAGGGCAATGCATCATCGTCAACCGCGCAGATTGTCGTTGCCGGGCCACGCAGACAGTAGAACCACTGTCGTAGAACAGTCTCTGTGTTGGCATTGAAGGATGATGCATCGGTTCTGACCAGTGCAGTGGTACCGATGTGTCGGTTTTGTAGAAAACAGCTTTAGAACACACTTCTGAGGTACAGAACTTGGAGAGGGCACCTCAGGCAAGGGTAGGACTCACAGAAGGCAGAGTCCAGCAGCACCAGCAGAATTGCAGGAAGTCTTTTTTTGTGTCCCTGAGACTTCAGAAAATAGGAGGCAAGCCAGTAAGCCCTTGGAGATCACTTGGATGGAAGGCAGAGTCCAGCTTTTCTTCAGCAGAGTCAGGGAGAAGCAGGCAGCAGGGCAACACACAGAAAAGCAGTCCTTCCAGAAATGGCCTCCAGTTGAGTCCTTTAAGTAGCACAGTAGTCCCTCTGACAGAGCTTCAGTTCAAGATCCAGAAATGTCTGAGTTTAGGGGGTCAGACAACCAGTACTTATACCCAAAAAGTGCCTTTGATGTAGGGGTGAGTTCAAAGCAGCTCTCTGAAGTGCACAAGGATCCCTTTCAACCCAGTCCTGTCAGGCTACCTGTGGGAAATAAATCAGTGATTTGTGTGTGGGCAGGACACTACCTATTGAAGTGTAGGTGTCAGCCCCTCCCATTCCTCCCTGCCCAGGAATACCCATCAGAATGCAGATGAATGCAGATGAGTGCTCATAATGCAGATGAGCCTCACCTTCATGTGTTTGTGGCTGTCTAGAGGGAGTGCTCAAAGGGTAGCTCTCACCCACCCCAGACATGTATTGGAGTCAGGCACATAGAGCAGTAAGTGCAGAAAAAAGTCCACTTTCTAAAAGTGGCATTTCTAAAACAGTAATGTTAAATCCAACTTCACCAGCAATAAGGATTTATCATTACCATTCCAAAGATATGAAACATGAAAAAGACAATATTCTGTGATAAGGAATTACAGCTTAAAAGTGTATTAAGGAATTCCCAATGCTGGTCTATGAGAGGGGTAGGCCTCACAGTAGTGAAAAATGAAATAGGTTGTTTGTCACTACCAGGTCATGCAAAACATAAAGGTACATGTCCTAACCTTTACGTACATAGCACCTTGTCCTTATGGTTATTTAAGGCCTACCTTAGGTGTTACTTACATGTAATAAAAGGTGAGCTTAAGACTTGGTAAATAGTTTTAAATGCCAAGTCGAAGTGGCAGTAAACTGCACACAGGCACCTCAGTGGCAGGACTGAGACAGGTTTGAAAGGCTACTTCTTTGGGTGGCACAATCTGTGCTGCAGTCCCCTAGTAACGTTTGAAGTACAGGCCCTGTGTATATGGTATACCACTTTACAGGGGACTTACCCGTACATCAAATATGCCAGTCATGTATTCACCCATGTCATCATGTTTAGGGGAGAAGCACATGCTCTTTATCACTGGTTAGCTGGGGTAGGGAGCTCAGAGTCCTAAAGCCCACAAAAAGAATCAGCAAAACGTGGCAGCAAAAGGCAAAAAGCCCAGGGGAAGACCACTCCAAGGATTCCATGTCTAACAGATGGCAAAATATTTTAGCCTCCCCCCATTGTCCGCAGCCCAGATGACCTAGGAGTCTCCTTTGACACCAAGCTTTCATTTTCTAGACTGATGAACTCGGTTGCAAGAACCTGCTTTGCGAACCTGAAAGCTGTGCGGAAAATAAACCCACTAATTCACATGTCTGCACTTCGCACAGTTGTCCATGCGCTTATAATGTCCAGGGTTGACTACTGTAATTTGTTGTACTTTGATACCTCAAAATAATTTCCTAAATGGCTTCAGACCATGCAGAATAGAATGGCCAGGCCAATACTGAACCTCCTCAAAATGTCTTCAATAACATCACACCAGGACACTTTACACTGGCTGCTAGTCAGCAAAGCAATACCTTTCAAAATGTTATGTATTACACACAAGATCATTTTCTTTCCTGTCTCCTAAATGGTAGAATACCATGACTTTGCATGTGAAACAGTCGAACAATCTGCTGTCACACAGCTGTGGTCTCCAAGTTGGAGAAAATCCCTTTTGGTAGATGTGCACTTCATAAATCTAAAAAAATACAACTAAAAAAAAGATAAATGGTGGGTCCTGGCAGAATTTATTGAGTAGCAACAGATTTACTGAGCAGCAACAGGGGAGAAGGTCTGCTACCCATGGTGGTTAGGAGGCAAGTGACCTAATCGGCTTAAAAAATGTGTACAGACTTTATGTTAGTGGATGATTGCATGTCAGAAGATGGATTCTGTCAATCACAGACCATTTTAACCAATGCAGGACCGCTGCCTCAAAAAAGGTAGGTACAGCCTTTACTGACTAGTCCATCTTCCATGTCAGATATGTCAGGCATTGACCACGTTTGATCCGCCATCTAAAACTATCATTGTCAGCATAGATTATGCTATACAATCTGGCCATCTGGTAGTACATCATTGAAGGAAGAGACCACCATCTGTGACATTTCTTTCATCAATAACACATAGAACTTCCCCTTTACAATCAATATAATTACAATATCTAAATTATAATGTCTTTCAACTTTGACAGATTTATAAAAAAATTAAGGCAAAAAGAAAAAGAAAAGGCTGAAATGGAATGTTTGTCATGACATACAGTTTTGCCTTTAAAAGGAACAATGAATGCATTTAAATTGTTACATATTGTTCTTTACTTTTTAAACTAAAATTTAAAACCGAGAAAAATTGTTTTAGTGTGTGCATGTAGAAGAGTTTTGGGACAATTTATAACAGTAAATATTTTTTTGTAAGTGAACTATTATAATTTAGACTGAGCAACAAACTTCATCAACATTATTCACATTGTTTCGTATATGTCTATATTTACATATGGAGCTATTTTAAATCTTATTGAAACATGTCCATCAAATGTTTCAAATTTACTCATATTTTTCAGATATCTCCATCATCCACTCCAAGTACGACAGAGAAGGATGCATCATCATACTGACCCTATTGACTCTATGTGCAAACCACTTCTGGATCTAGAGACCATGTAGTAAATACCCATTATTAGGAAGTACAGGTTGAACTGTAACACCATAATGCCTTTTTCACTACAACTTTTTTGGGACATCCGAATTCAGACTGACATCCCACCTATCGTGAATTTTATGGCAATTTTACGTTGATGTACTACTGGCTCATTCCAGTTCACAGAAGGTGACTCCAATGGCATGTCTCAGCCACCTTCTCCGCTATTCTCAACCATGTCCTTGGTGTTATGCTCAGACGCATGAATGACTACATCCAATTTCCAGTGGATTATGCTACAATGGACAATATCATGGCTGAGTTTTATGGATTGGGAGGCTGCCACATGTGGTAGGTGCTATGGATGGAACTCATGTTGCATTGGTGCCACCTCATGATTGGGAGAAAGTCTACAACAATAGAAAGCATTTCCACTTCATCCGTGCACAAGTGTTTTGCATTGCAGACCTCTATATCACCAGCGTGTGTTCAAGATTTCCCGACTCAATTCATGACGTGCTGGTGCTGCGCAACAGCAGTATGTCACAACAAAAGGCAGAACTTGAGAGGTGGGACTTGGCAAAGATGAGCATGGCGGCAGCAAGATAGGCCTCACATGGCCAATGTAGGCCCCACACCTCTACACCTAGGAGTTGCCTGCATCTCCTCTTTCTGTTGTTGCACCCTGACAGGCATAGCCACCATTCCTGATCATCCTTCTTGCATACAGGGCCCATTTTCTTTGCTTCCTGGCACATTGCCTTCATCCGACCACCGCGTCTGTGCAGATTGGGATTTGCTGCAGTGGGTTGATATCCCGCCCACCTACACAGCTAACTTTCTTGATTTCCCCCACCCATGCTCACCTCTTGGTGTGGCCACCGCCCATTTACCGATGGCCTCCCACCGGCCTGCTTTCATGTGACTGCATCCCCAGAAGTCATGGTGTATAACAACTACTGGAGACAGGAAGCAGCTGGATAGTGGTAGGGGCCTTTGGAAGAGCCCAGCCTTGCCAACCGCCTCCTCCAGGTTGCTCAACCAGAGACCACCACAGGAGGGCAATGAACATAGAAAGAGGACTCTTCCCTGTCGGCCACCTTGGTTGAGTCAAAGCCTCTACACTGTTTATAAGCCTGGCACAGTACTAAAGTGGTGGCCATCTTGGTCTAGTACATATGGTTCCCAGGTAATATTGACCTTCCCTTTTCTTTCCTGCTACAGGTACCTCTTCAGGCTACTTTTTCTCCGGAGAGACAGGTATGATTCATTTCTTGCCACCTACTAATTTACTTACCTCACTTTTATTGACCACCTTGCACATCATTCTATATTCTTTGGCTTTCCTTGACTCAGACTCTCCCAACTTGGAGGCAGGCAATCCAAAATAGGGTTTCGGATTGCACCCTGCACATGTCAAAGTCAAAACATTCTCGTCAATTGTTTTTCTCTGAGGCCATCTCCAACAAACTTTATCCTTCGCAACTGGACCTGGAAATGTCAGCTCCTCCCAAGATGGCTGACTCTGCTTCACAAAATGTTTCAAGGGACTTGCATATGTCAGGGTGTTGATCCTTTCCATAAACTCAGTAGTTACCTCTACTGTGGCAGATATCCAATCCCTCAGTGGGGAGGTCTCCTCTTTCCACTAACAACTTTCTGCCCGAACTGCCAAGCCACGTCCTCCCTGGACCAAAAACAACCATCCTGGGACCGGTTTCCGGGTATTACCCCTCATCAGCCAGGCTAGCTTGAGCAGGGAGGACCTGGCCTTGCAGTTCGGGCTGGACTCTTCCCATGGGGAGCAGGGTCAAGACTGATTTGCACATGGCTGGGTCTAAACTGGAATGGCGTGGAGTGCAAAAAACCAATGAATTCAACACAGAAATGTGACTGGGGGTGAATTTTTGATTGGTTCATCATTCCGTCCATCATTTGCTGGCACAGGACTTTTTGCCCTAAGTGGGATGGGTATGCCCAGACATGGGTCTCTTGCTCGCTGTGCTACTGTATTCAAGCTAGCCTGGCTAATGTGGGCTAATACCCCAAAACCGGTCCCAGGATGCTTGTTTCCGGTCAAGAGAGGACCTAGCTTGGCAATTCGTGCTGGACTGTTCCCAGGAGGAGCAGGGTCAAGACTGATTTGCATATGGCTGGGTCCAAACTGGGGTGGCGTAGTGCGCAAAAGAACAATGGAATTAACCCAGATCTGGGGTGAGTGTTTGATTGATTCAGCATTCCATTTACCATTTGTTGCCGCAGCACAATCAACCATGCCAGGCCACATAATGACATATCTACGGAATAATGTAAGTACAACTCACAAGTACCATTTTAGCTTTAAGACAATGGTAACATTATAACTTAGAACATTTGATGTAAAATAAGAAGATAACTGTCTTGTAGATTTTTTGTCCGTCTGTGCTTAAATGTAAGAGTAGTATCATCACACTCAATCCAACCTGTGCTGTTCTTTAAGTAAATTGTGTAGTGTCCAGACAGTATCTCCATGATGAAAAGTTATAGCAGTAGTAGCATGAGTGAGTCCTGAAATAGAAACTTGTGAAGCAGTAAAGTTAGAAATAGAAGTATTTATTTTTCTGTTATTCACAGTACATATTTTAATCATAAATATAACATATTTAGTTACCATTGTTAAATTAAGTGTGGACACAACTTCAGAATACAGTTTGGACATAAGTTGTATTGCACAGCTTTTACACAGCGTTACATATCAGATTCTGAAATGGAATTGAATTGCAATCAGGTAGGCCTGGGCGGTGAACTCCGCTCCGCTCATGGAGTTTGCGGAGTTTTCGGAACTCCGCGTTATGCAGAGCTCGCGGAGATCTGAATAACTCTGCCCCGCGTAGCGGAGTTTTTTTCCTCGCTCGCATTTGTCAACGTCAAGTTGGCGAGCGCGAGCAAGGAAAATCCACCTCCGTGCGAGATTTTTCCTTGTTCGCGATCGTCAACATCAAGTTGGTGAGCGCGAGCGTGGAAAATAAACCTCCCGGCGAGATTTCTCAACGCAGGGGTTTCAGGTTTCTCATTGCGAGTAGTCGCGTATGCTCGCGACCACTCGCGTTGAGAAACAGCCCGTTTGCGTTGAGAAAGCTGCCACTCGAGTAAAATTCTACTCAAGCGGCAGAAAGGAAAGCAGCGCCCACTTGCGCTGTGCATGGTGCCGTTCGCGATTATTGCACAGTGCGGACAAACATCCGGCACTGAAAATCACAGCAAACTGCATTTTTCCACTTCGCGGAGTTGCGCGTAGCGCAACTCCGCGAACTCCGCCCAGGGTTACAATCAGGTAGTGGTAGATATACAAATCTTTCAAAGTATGTAAGAGTGGAGCTAGATGCAGACAATTGAAGCATTCATGTTCCCAAGAGTAGCTTATACCTAACAGATCCCAACTCAGCTGAGTTTTGCTAGCTATTAATCTTAGAACAGCCATACAGAATTCTTGAGCATCTTTTTGTTTATTTACAGAAATTCAAATCACACCTGTACACACATCTGCCATATCTCTTACGGCACTGGGACATACGTGGTTCTGTGACTAAATATGTTGATGAAGAGTTATCAAGGATTTGCAGAACGTTGATCTACATGCTCGTGGATTATTTCTTTCACAGAAGGTGGCTAGAAAAGAAGATTACCAATTACATTGCTGTAGCAATTTTTACCATTCAGAGTTTGAAAATGTGGTCCTGTAATTTCAGTGTGTGTGATTTTCAGTTTTTTATTTCGTTGGTTCTTCCAATTCTTTTATATAATTGTGTTTTGTTAAAATTATTCTACTTAAAACATTTTAGGTTTAAAAAAATGAGATATTGACCAAGATGAGGAGCATATATGTTTTGCAAATGATTGTATTCTGCGAAACAGCTACTGTCTGCATTAATTCTTGTCTCATCAAAAGTGGGTAATATACAGTCCTGTAAGTTTTTTTTAACGCTGAAAGAGCAACATATGAAATTCCCTCTTTAAATACTGTAGAGCCAATGTTAATCAGTGCAAAATCTAAGCTTAGTCCTTGTGATTTGTGTATTGTTACCACATAAGCCAGATAGAAAGGAAACTGTTCTCTACAAATATATAAAACTTTCAGAAGAATCTTGCTGCATACTGGGAGACCTGATTTTACCATTAAATGTGGTCAAATTTTACCGCAATAAATTCAATGTCTTTTTTTTCCAGACGATACAAAATCCTCCACAACTCCCATTGCTCCATTTACTAGTTCATCTTCTATGTGTAAACTTTGACGAAAATTGACATGAGAACTTTTACATACCTGTAAATCTTTCTCCAATCCTGCTGTACATGAAACAGCTCTTGCCATTATTTGTAATATTGTAGCTAAACTCTTGCATATAGGTATGTTTGCTCCTTGATTCTCCAGTTTATCTTTACAAGGAAGTTTAATTGAGCACATTCCTAAACAGTTGGAATTAAACAAACAAAGGGGCCGATTCCGATTCGGGCCGGAATTCTCTCCGACCGAGCCGGACCCGGAGAGAATTCCGACCGAATCGGACCCTAGCAGTCCGACCGAACGAGTACGATGCGTTCGCATGCTATCGGACTCGATTCGGTCGGACTCCCATTGAAGTCAATGGGAGCCTGTCGTACGACGCGTACGCGGGCTCCCATTGACTCAATGGGTGCGAGGCGGACAAGGGCGCCCCCTACAGCGTGTACGTGTCCATGCGCATCACGGCGTACATGCACAGGTAGGGGGGACCCATGGGTCCCCCCTCTGTGCGACTCATGCGCCTACGCGTACAGGGGGGTCCGACGCGGACCCCCAAAGTCCGGCTCCGACAGCTTTATCGAGCCAGACGGCGCGAGTCGTTCGGAGTGGTCGCGGCGCGCATCGTACTTACCCGGCCGGGAAACGTCTCCATAGCGCGGTGCGAGTCGTGTCCATGCGAGTCGGTCGGAGCGTGTTGAAGCCGCGTTCGAGTCGGTCGGAGATTTCACGGGTGCCTGCATCGTACTCGCTCGGCCGGACCCGCGTACGATTCGGTCGGGAAACAGGGCTCCGAATCGGATCCGGTAAATCCGAATCCGATTCGGAGCACTACCGGCCGAGATCGGAATCGGCCCCTGTGTGTTGTGATTGTGAAAGAAGATAATGCATAACCTCAGCAGGTGAATGAAGGTTGGGCAATAATGTACTTGAATTTCGATTCCTTAGTATAATCTTTTCTTCTCTTTTGTTACAATGCCAAGACAAGTGTCTTTCAATATCTTGACATATTCTCCACCGCTAGCTTGCCTCATGTGTTGTGTTAAATCTAGATATCTGAAATGCAAACAAATGTTCACATTGCCTATACTTCCCAAACAATTTCAAGTTCCTGCAAAAGTTTGTTGAAAATCGGTTGACCTCTTATAGGTGTTAGTTGTAATAAGTCTCCAAACACAATGGCATGTTTCTTTCCAAACAGCACATCATAAGCTATTCGGAGTACCTCCTGCATATGAACAAACTCCAATTTTAAGGTTGAAACCATACTCAGTTCATCTATGATTAAAACTTTTAATTTGTTAAGGACACTACCAAGTTCTTCTCATATATTAGTATTTAATTTTAAGTATTTCAGTTTGTGAACATGCTCCACACGTAGTAACAGTAGAGGATGTAAGGTAAGGTAATTCCTTTGATGTTATGTGCTGATAAGCCAGGAGGAGCAGTAACTACACAAGATAAATTAGAGTTAGTCACTTTATGCACATAAGCAGCAATTTAAATTATCTAAATACTTTTGACTTGGTCCATAGCATGTTGAACCTCATCCACAGCAATCACAGCTTCAATATCAATAATTTTTTGTCTAAGTGAGTCTCATCCTGAAAATGGAAATATTATTAGTAGATACAGTATTGCAAAGACGTTCTGCATTAATATTGTTCTCTTCTTGTATTTCTTGGTCCAACATTTGTAAGTATATCCGAAATTCAGGCGATGAAATGTCATTTTTATAAACATTGAATGCATCTTCATAGCCTTCAAAGGGACCTATAATTTCTTCTTCTTTGCACTATGATTTAAATAGTTGAAGAAGTGCTAAATAGTACATTTCTTCATTTCTCCTGTGTCACAACTTAGTTAAAAATAATTAATAAGAGTAGATTTACTGTGGCATATTAAACAACCATTGGTACTTTCAACTCTAAATTTCCCCTTGTTGACATCTCTGCCTCATTATTTCTCTGTGTGGAACTGAGCAACTTCATAGAGGGAAAGTGTCTCTAACAATGTACTTCTCTTCGGGTAGTGTGTGTCCAACATATTTGTTTTTAAAATGTCAATATTTGTGGGATCAAATTTTGCAAGGTATTAAATTTCAGGTAGGCTTTTTGAACTCTTTGGAGTGATGATGCCAAGCCTAAACAAAGCCACATGATTGACCTTGATTTACCACATCAGCTTGACAAACTTAAGCCGTCACATGCTACATAGCTACTGACCTCACAGTGAAATAGCATTTGGAGGCTAAATCTGTATCATCTTTTACTTTTAGATTGCTCAGCAGATATTTCATCCCACACTTCCTTCATTTCTGTTTTTTCTGCCTTTGTAGTGTAGGGAGAATATAACATGCAACCACTGTTGAGCTGAGTTGAGTTATCTGCAACAAATTGTTTATCCATGTCAGCATCCCAAATGTGTAGAATTAGGGTTGTTGTCATTGATCCGTTGTGATGCTTGTGGTCTTTTAAGATTGTATGTGTTTTCAGTGATTTGCCAGTAAGCACATGAATTACAGATGACATTCAATTGTTCACTCTTCCTTTCTGTAGATTTGGTGTTAGGAATCCAAAGCAACATTTTGAGTAATATTTAGATTTCTTCTGATATTTTCTTAAGCAATATTTACCACACCTTTGCGATTGAATGCGAAAAACGTGTTCACATATATTGTTGTTATGTTTATTTTTGGGATGTCACAAATCACATAACATTCAATAAAATTTAGAGTTAATTCATCAGAGCTGTGTTCAAACTTAGGTGCATCTGTGATCCAGAGAAGCATATGAATTTGTGGTACACCACTTGCTTGATACTCTTTCGACCAAAAGTAATCAAGTACCTCTCCAAAAGGATTTTTGTTTGTTGGTTAATTAGTGAAGCATAGATTGAAATTTGTGGTGGAAATATCTGCAAACATTGGAAGAATAGAAAAAACATATTTCTGTGGGTGTATTGCAGTTAATGTCTAAAGTTTTAGAATTAGCTTTGAGAAGAAATTGATACAAATTGCCCCATACATACTCAGCACAGCTTAAAGTTATAAACCAAGTTAGTGGTCCTAAATTTCTGAGCATACATTTGAACTCTCTGTGTCTTCAAAACCAATGTTCAAATTCTTCCTCATTGACATGCCATAATGCTGAACAAGTTATATTCTAGATTGTCATCTTTCTCATGCACCTTTTCAGTAAAATCCTATGCTGTTATATTAGTAAAGCAGGTTCCAATACACATAACAAGTGCAAACAATATAATACGTGACAGTAAATCACTTTTATATACTAGTGTGAAACTATTAGGAATAGCTTGTCAAAAGCATGGATCCTAAGAATATAATCTTGTAGCTCAGTAGTCACAGAAATTTGGACTGGACAATCATCATATCATCCACTTTTTTCAGTAGGGAATAAATGTGAATCACATCTTGCTTCTAGTGTTTTTCTCAGACACTAACAGGCTCTCCTTTAGCTTCCTTCATCTAATACAGTTCTAAAGCATTACCTATTGTGTCTTTTGGGTGTATATTATAATGTTCATATATTTGTTCAACTTCTCTTTCAGTAATCTGTTCAAATTGTCCTGTTTGATTTTCTTTTCCAAGTATGTAGACAAAATGTAGACTACTACGTCAAAATCAGTATAATATATGTTGTTTTTCTGAAGGTAATGTAGTGATTTCTGAACTATTACTATGCCAGTTAATTATTGCCAATTTTTTGTATTTTGTTGGTACTCCATTGACTAAAACCACTAAAGGATCCTCTGGTTTGTGTTCAATTCCAAGAGTGGTTATGTTTTCGTTGAAATCTAATGGGAAAAAAAAACCTTTTCCTTTTAGGGGTCGATTACTATGTCGTTCGGAAAGACACCGAACGCCATTCGATTAGTCCGAATCCGATTCGGAACCCGCCTTTGCGACCAACTCGGACACATTTCCGAACAACCGATTACGATGGCTGGAAAGCGTTTGGACTGTCCGACTCGGTTCCGAAAGGAATTGGGAGTAACCGAGTCGGTCGGAGCTGAATCGTAGCGGTCTATGGACCGCGTTTCCAGCCGAGCGATTAGGATGTCAGATTCAGACAGCCTTTCCGAATCGGTTGTTCCGACATGGATAGGCTGTCAGAGTCTGACTTTGGTGGCCCATAGCAGGCCCCCCTTAACCCAGGGCTAAGGGTGGGCGTAGTTCGCGAAGTAATGCTTCGCGAAGCTACGCAAAGTGCAGTTCGCGCTACGCAAGCTTCGCGTAGCACTACGCGAACTGCGTAGCGCACTGTTCGCAATGATTGCACAGTGCCGGATGCTTGTCCGCACTGTGCAATCATTGAAAACGGCAACTTGCACAGTGCGAGCTGTCTTTTACTGCCGCTCGAGTAGATTTTTACTCGAAGCGGCAGCTTTCTCAACGCGGACTGGTAGTTTCTCATCGCGAGCGGTCGCGAGCATACGCGACCACTCGCAATGAGAAACCTGACCTCCCCGCGTTGAGAATCTCGCCGGGAGGTTTATTTTCCACGCTCGCGATCGGCAACTTGATGTTGCTGATCGCGAACGAGGAAAAAGTCTCGCCGGGATGTCATTTTGCTTGCTCGCGGTCGCCAACTTGACGTTGAGGACCGCGAGCAAGCAAAAAATGACTGCGGCACTACGCTACGCTACGCTACGCGTGTTCGCACTGTGCTACGTGCAATTCGCGTTGTGCGAAGTAGCGCAAACTTCGCAAACTACGCGAGCGTAGCGTAGCACTTCGCCCAGGGTTACCCAGGGCCCTCCGAATCAGGCCCATGTTGGTACCAATGGGTCCCCCCATCCCATGCATGCACAGTGAGGCAGGGACCATGGGGTGCCCGCTACAGAGTGCAAGGTTTTCCCCAACCACCCCTTTTGTCAATGGGAGCCTGTGTTCTCGTTCAGAACACAGGCTCCCGTTGAAGTCAATGCGAGTCCGAACGAATAATGTCTGGAAGCATTGTAAACGTTTGATTGGACTCGCAGAACCCGATTCGTTCGGAAATTATTTCGAAACTGATTCGGTCGGAAGAGTTTCCGGATGACATCATAATCGGCCCCTTAGTGCGCGCACTGATTCATGCAGCTGAAATTTTCCAGATTTGGGTTCCATTCTAAGTATGGTTTAAAAAGGATGCACCGTTCTGAAGGGATTGGATATATTTCCAAATTTGTATGAATTGTACGTGAAGGCATATAGTTATGGTTCCGTTCTCCAAGGCAGTAATTGCAGATTACATGGTATTTGCAGAGACCGCATCTTTCTTCTGCACATAGAAAGAGAGCTAGATTTATCGATGCCAATTTATCCTGATTTTTGTTTTTTTCCATGAGAAGGGTAATTTGTACTTGCTTCCTATAATGTGTTATTCTGCAAATAATGTAAATCTGATTAGTCCATTAATGGAATTTCTGATTCATTCTCAGTAAAGACAAAGTGAAGATAATTAATGTTGTCAGAGAGTGCATCAAACTATTCAGATTGGATATAGTCTGTAAACTTGTTGACTTCTGCTGGATTAGAGTGAAGTAGCGCATAATTGAGTTCTTTTAATTGCAATGATGGTCTTTTCAGGCCCAAATTTTGGAGAAGTGTTATATTTTTTACATAGTGATGACAATTTAAATGTCATTAGAGATGTCCTTACCTTCAGAATGCATGTGTTTTTTCCTGCAAATCTCCACAAGATATTGTTTTTTCTTTCACTTGTTTTTTTTCTTCTTCCTCTACTACATTTCCATGTAAGACTTCATAAAACCGTCTTTCATATGTGACTCATAGCACACAATTATTCTGTTGATTGTAACTCTCTTCATGAAAGCATTTCAGTGCTTGACATATGCCCCCAAGTTCTATGAAAAATGTTACAAAAATGTAGTCTTGTTAGTTGTTTGTTCTATAGTTTATGTACTTTAAAGGTTGAAATTAAACGGTAGTTTATGTCCTTTATATGTTGAAACGGTCAAGGCATTTGATGCGATTTAATATTAAAATTAGGAGTTTTCTTTTCACAGAAAAAAACGTTTTCAACATTATGATCAACATATTGTTTCTTTATGAGTTTGGACATCTTTTTCCTTATGAAAGGAAATGTTTGAACCAGATTTTTGAGGACACACGTTTTATAATACTTTGCAATTATATTCCTCATCTTGTCTCTTCTTGTGAAAGTGTATATTTTTGTTGAATAGCCACCATCTTTTTTGTTGGACTTTGTAACTGTTAATGGTGGTCTCTTGATCAATTGCAACCTATAAACCTCTTTAGTACTAATGTTAGGATGTGCAAAAACCTTAGAAACAGTTTTTGTACTCTTGCTAGCAGTTTTGTTTTTCTGTAGGTGTCCTCCTTCTTTCTGTTCATGTTTTGCTCCTCTCTCTGCTGTCCAATATTTTTTTGGTTCTCCAGGTAAGATTTTATGCATTGTGTCCCATGTGTCAAAACCTGTTATGGATAACAAATAAAAAAAGCAATGTGTAAAGTGTTAATTGTCAAAATAGAAGTGGTAATTGTTTTTATTATTTTTGTAACAGACTTTCACAGGCACTTGCAACCTGGGCCCAGACCACTTTGCCCCTCATCCATGATTCGGAGGCCAGACTTCAGTCTTCACTGCTCCAATAGATTCATGCCATTACCTGACTTAAATGATCTGGATTGATGTTATTAGAAGCTGGTTGATATTATCCTTCCCAGTAAGAGTCCAGGAACGACTCTGGTCCAAGTAATGCATGCCCCCTTGATGCTGGCCCCCAGAATGCTATTAGTCTTAGTGGGAAGGATGAGGGCTATACTGATATAGGAATTGCACACCCTAGTGCAATCTCCCCTGATGCTATTGCTGGAGATCATTCTAGATTTAGGCCTAATAATCTGCTGGAATGTAGCTGGTGTAACTTCTAAGCTGGCACATGAGGAATGGGTCGGTTATATAGCTGGGTTTGAACTCATTTTGCTACAGGAAACTTGATGCCTGGATCACCCAATCTGGGATGTTACTGCCCAGAGGTCCCTTAGAGGTAGGAACAGAGAGGGATTATTGGTTTTGGTCCGTACTACTAGCAATTGTAAGATACACCATATTCCTTTTGCTCACAAAGGGATGCAGATCTTTTGGGTGGTGCTTCCTAGTTAATTTAACTTTTGTTTAACTAACTTCCATAACTCGGTGGGACCTAACGATTCGTCTTGTAATTTAGAAACACTGTTTTCTGTTATATGCTGTTTAAAGAGAAGGTTCTCAACTGCATGCTCCAACTTCAATATTGTAATCGGGGGGATTTTAATGCTAAACTGGGGTCCAATACCACTGTCATCCAGCCCTTTCACACTGTGTCCGGGACAAAATCTTCTCTGGGAATGACGACAATAGGGGTAGAAAACTAATAAAGCTCCTATTAGAGTTTGAATTGTTGAATGGAATGGAAATCAGGGCAAATCCTGAATCCGACATCCCCACTTTTAACGGGTGTGGTCAAGATTATGTCATTGACTATGTCCTAGTCTCACCTGCAATGGGCACATTTATTGATTCCATCAACGTGGTCTCCAGTGATCATATACAAAACGTAATGGGTGTCCCTTCAAAAGAACGCAAAGCGTTTCGTAAGAAAGAGGGGGTGGGGAGACTAAGGTCTTTTTGTGTATGATGGTTATGTCTCCAGTGAGATGCACTGGGAGGTCCTATAACAACTCTGGAATCAACCCGTAACTATGGGCGGGAAGAGAGAAAAACCCTTTTCTTTAAATAGCTCTCACTCACTCTAGTAGTGACATGCTTCATCATCGGGCTCACCCCAACTCCTAAAGGTCGGGGTGGGCTCAACCATATTTCAGGGAGCACTTATGAAAAAGGTGTATGGGGGCATAACTTTAAAGGCAAAATTCCTGACCCACTCCTAAAGGTATTCTTTATTGTTGGAGTGGGGGGGAAGAGTAAAAACACTATAGTAGGGTTTTAAGGATGTGATGGTCCTATGACCCTAAGCTAGACACCAACATGTTTCAGCCCTTTCTACTGGTCTAAAAAAGTCCTGGGCTTTCGTCAGGGTGGGATGCGATGAGGTCACATCCCCCAGAGACGTGAGTGCACTGTAGGTACGCTATTTCCATAAGGCACATTTAGTAATCTTGTATGAACAAGTGTAATACTTGCCGCTGGTTTCCTAAGAAGATTTTCCTATAGGAAAGCGGAGACAAGAAAAACACATAGTACAAGTTGTAGTATCGTGCTGTGGAATAAAGGCGTGTTGTTGATTGTAAACCATCATAGTGTAGTTCCCTTTGGAGAAAATCTGTGGATGTTTTGATTAAAATGCGGGATTCACCCCAAACTGGACAGTGTTTCCAATCAGGTGATCACACGTGAGTTATGCTAATTCATACATCAAATCACATGCACGTCTGTTTTTCTCACATGTGCTATGGGTTACACACACATGCATGCTGTCACACTTAGCATACACTTTTTGTGTTTATACATTTCTTCACACATATACAATTACTGTCCTGGTTGACATAGGTAGTATGAGGCACTCACCCATAGTAAACAGGGCGTCTGATCCCAATGGGGCATAGGGGGGGAGGCCTTGTAGTCACACACTACGGGTAAATGAAACAAAGAGAGAAAAGCCGAGTACTCTGTGAGAGCCGACTTTTAAAGATGAGGAATGTATGATGGACCGAGGCAGTCTAAATGAGTCAGCGCCTTGGTTCTAAAGGGGATCAGCCACTTACTTCATCAAAGGTCCTTCCCAGCCGCAACCTACTTTGTGCTCTGCTCCCCTGCTTGTCCGAATTGCAAGTAGAGCTGGCTTGGTTAAATACCTCTGTTGCGCACGCCACATCTGATGTGTGACAGGCAGACAGCCACACCTCTAGCTGCAGAGAGCTTGGGTATTGGGTACGGTGGGGGGCTCGGCTCTCCTGACGGCTTTTGCGTCCTGTCAGTTCTCCGATTAGTTTGGCCGATGCGCGAGGCGGCACGTAAACGTCCGCCTTGCTCGTCACTAAATTCAGCCGCGTGTCATTTTACAGAATACCATTGCACGTTTTTCCATAGATGCTCGTATGTGGGGATATCACCTGCATATTAAAAGGTATCTCACTCCTATTTATGTTGGTCCTACTGACGGCTGGAGCGCCCTTGTCAGTTTTCCGATAAGTTAGGTTTGATGCACGAGGCGGCACGTAAACGTCTGTCTGACGCATCACTGATTAGCCGCGTGTCATTTTACAAAATGCCATAGCATGCTTTTCCCATAGATGCTAGTGTATGGGGATATTACCTGCATATTAAAAAAGTATCTCACTCTTATTTGTGTTGGTAATTTATAGTAGTCTGATGCCTAGTAGTGGGACAGTCTGGGAGTGATGTTTTTATCGATCGTGGATACCACATTCTATCCAGTTTTACTGTATTACAGTTTCTTGCTCCGATTTGTTTACACACAAAATATAATAGTGGGGTTACCACTTTGTTTAAGTGGGCCATAATAAAGGCGGTTGAGTGATGGCCCTAATGGTGTTGTTTTTTGTAAATCAGGGATACCATATTTGTTCCCTGTAGGTTTTTGGGGAAAGGAAAGGATTCAGCTCATTCTGGGATACTCACATACGTTGGGTGGAGATCGTATATTTCCATGGCTCTGGCAGTGTTGTTGAATACATGTGTATGAGATCTGTAGTTATGTCATGATACCTGTGTGAAACCTTGATAGTGTTGCTATCTGTTAAGGTTGTTTAATTGGTTCCAAGGTATATCATCATGCAGACCCCTGAAAGGAAGTGGCCCTTAGGTGCCACCCGGGTTATTTCCAACCACCTGCTATGCCTTCCCAAGTAATGAAGAGTCGGTCAGACAGTAGAGAATACAAACAGGCTTTTATTAGCAATACTCTGCAGAGGAGTCCAATCTGACCTGCACCCTAAGATGTCTGCCGAGGGACTGGCTCCCCAACAGTCTGCAACACCTAATCATTCCTCCAAGAACCTCCAACCACACCCACAGTGGAAAGTTACCAGCTTAGGCCAGACATGAACAAAGGAGGCAAAGAATGATGGCTACCACCTGCCAGATGGGTACAGGCTTATCACAAATTCAAGGTTACCATGCTGGGTCTCAGCGTCTCCTAACGTGGGAGCAGAACTACACACTCGGATAGGTATGTGAGGGCAGAATGGTCTATTCATTAGTAAGCCGGGAAGCAGCCTTGAACAGAGAAGAAAATAATAACTAAATACAATGTTCTGCTGAGGCAAGCAATACAAATAATGAGGCCTAGTTCAGGCACAGCCTAATAGGGATTACGAAATACAAAATGGAGTCACACTCGCTAACTAAAGCTTGCACGTTGCAGGGATAACTCAGTGGGTTGCATAACGTGAATACAAATGGTGTCTATTTAGCCACACACTGCTAACCTAATATAACATGAAATGAGTGTATAGCAAGAATGGGGTTTTAAAACCTAACAGACCCTCCTTTTAGCATGGGTGGCTAAATGCTTTATTGAGGCTATCCGGTAGGGTCTTTAAAATTCTAAGTGGGGATAAAGAAAATGCATAGTCACTCAAATTGCAAAGGGAAACAAGGCAGCATGGATATATCAAAATCCCTTTAGTATTCAAAAATACCTACATGTATCAACAACATATCCTGTATCTTTTGCATCATCATAGTAGAGACTTTATTATCACGTAAATATTTTAAGTATTCGGTCACATTGAATCTCTGAAAATCCAACTTTTCATTTTGTAGCTTGGTGGCATTCTGATTACCCTTGTAAACACACATACAATCTTCTGGATGTAAGGTACCCTCCTTTCTATCTGATCCAGGTATATACCCCGGGTGTACTACTATATACTCCAACCCTGCGCCATAATCAGACTGTATCAGAACTATTCAAATGTTCGTTATTAAGCAGGGAAACTATAAGAGACGTGTTGACCTAAAATATATCTACATCAGCGCTCATCAACCCTTCTATCTCCTTCTGAAACATGATCTTAGCATTTGTATTGCATGGATGTCCTTTCCTTAACAGTTAATGTACTTACGCAGTAGATGCAACTAACTGGTAGACAGTGCATACAAGGGCCTATTTGTCGTGTCAAATATTTTCACATTGTACATGAGGGTAGGTGCAATACGTAGATGGGGCAACAAATACAGTGGAGAAAAGAGAAAAGAAAAAAAGCATTTGCAAACCATCCCCTCGGATGCTAAGTATGAACTTGTGATCCACAGGCGAAGCGAACATTATGAGGCGTGATCTAGGACGGGCCTATTGTCATGTTCAGTCTGTAAATTAAGTTGTATGTTCTCACCCATCTTAATCTCCCCCGCCCCTGGATACAAAAACGAACTGTCATATTAACTGTCATGACAGGCATCTGCCTAATGTACACATTCTTTTGGAGTGCGCAAATCACTAAATGCATTATCTAGGACTGGAGAATGGAATTGAAGGTACACCAATCTGAGCACTTGTATTATCACTTTATGTCCTCCAGTGCTCCCCTGTGCGAGGAGCCAAAGTAATAAACATGTTCACAAGAGAAACTGGTGCTGTATGAACTAGGGAGTGCACAGGATACTTCTCATTCAGGGAGTAGAATGTTCCTAACACTATTATTAGCACAATATCAACTATGGATGTAACTTGTACTTTCTATGTACTGACCCCGCTCTGAACAGGGAGGTGCAAAAAGGGTTATTTTCCTCATCAATTCGGTGACCAAATGGATACATGGTGATTGGGAGAGAAATGTAACACATTGGAATTGGTGACCAGGGAACAGGAAGATGGGCAAAACTCTTCTTTCCAGTGTCTTTCAGAGAGCCATCACTGGCAGGCTCCTATTGTTCATCTGGCATAGGCGCTGTTGAGCACCGGCGGTGGAGCTACTCGTCTAGCTCTTTCTGGAAAAATCCTCTTCACTCAGGATAGGTCACCATCCCTCCTGGGAGGACACCCTCAACTAATCCTGTCCAGTGTCCAGGCCAGTGCACCAATCTCTTTTTCCCTGCTCTATCACTGGTACCTTAGACAGGGTACCTGACCCTTTTTTTCATCCATGAAGTCCATCCCTACTCATTCAACTTTCCCTCTGGTGCACTGTCCTTCCGTCGGGGCGCAAATTGTGCCTCAATACTCTGGGCACAGGGGGAGGTCAAGGAAAAATGAGGTCAGACTCAAGAGGACCAGGGGGCAGAGACTCAAACACAGGTGAGCCCACAAGCTGGGCTCAATGGGCTAGGACTCAAGCACAGGTGGACCAACAGGCTGGGGCTCCTGGATAGCCCCTCTTTCTGTGTTGTTTTTCGGTGGTACTGCCTCGTCCAGCACTTCTTTGCTCTGCAGATCCGCCTCAATCATATTCATGGATGTTCCATAACAAGCAGCCAGGCTGTGCATCACATCCGGGGCCCCTCTTTCTATGACTGCAGGGTGCCGGACCTATTAGTGGGTAGAATGCAGAGTATTAATTAACTGGCAAGGATAAAACTTTATACAATTTATTTTTCTCTCCCAACACCAAGTAATGGGGTAAGCCTTAATTCATTTACTAAGCTCTGAAAGAACAAGTCAGACATACTTTGGATCGTTGCATCTGTCCATTCCTATATTATTCGTCTGAAGAACCTCAAAAAAAAAGAAAATGTGTGGTGCGAAATTATTCGGGGGCACACAGGTACCCTTCCTAGTATTGTGCATCATGTGCACCATACAGTACACAGGCTGAGCAATGTCTCATCCTGACAATGTGCCATACTTTCAACTTAGACATCTTGACCTCAGTACCCACCCAGCAGGGCCTGCTACAAACATTCTCTTATTTCATGTTAATCATTTTCTGAAAACGCATTATTCCTTCCCACATCATCTGTTGCAACCCAGTTACTCAGGCTAACTAATAAAGGATTTGTGATGTCTCTACAACTGTATGTAGTGTTGCGGTATCATAAGCAATAATGGTGGTGCCACCTGGGTATTCAAACGAAAGCCACCGACATATAGTTCCCCTTAAGGTTCAGATAAGGGAACATCAGTCTAGTCTACCCGTCCTTTCATCTCCATCTCAATTCCAATTCCATCAATTTACAGAAAGGAGGGGCAGTAACATGGCGTACTTCAAGGTGACATATTTTCCTAAACATGACAATTTTTTCAAACAGTGTTATTTTATAGCCAATTAGACGTGCACTGGTGAGGTGCTGTGTCTCTGTTTATTCAAAAGCATGTTCACAGCATCCTGTGAAATGAGTGGCTAAAGCAAGCCCAACCGATTGTCTTATGGAAATGGCCACCGTCATGACCGTTCCTAGACAGCTCGAGCGGGCTCAAAAGACAGAAAGCGCACAACAAGCCGTCTTGCGTACTTACAACACAAAGCAGCATACAACAATATATGTACCACGCAAAGAAGCCGAAGAAGAAAAACGCAGTTTCAAGTGTTAGGCATTCAGAGTTAAGGCTCATGCACTCCATGCACCCCATGCACCTCATTTAATATGTTAGTTCCCTAGTCGCCAAGGAGCTAATCTCCTACCCCCCCTTCGACAGTAGGTGACTTAAACAGGTGACCTCCTGTCGACAATACTTACCCCTTTTTAACCCCTTCGCTGCTAGGCCTTTTACCCCCTGTGCTAAGCCTTTTTTTGGCTATTTGGGGTAGTGCGCGCTTAGGCCCCTGTAACATTTTGACCACATAAGGTATCCACGCCAAATTTGCGTCCTTTTCTTCCAACATCATGGGGATTCTAAAAGTATCCAGGGTTTGTGGATTCCCCTGGAGGGGTCCCAGAAATTAGCCAAAATACAGCTAAATTTTGGTTTTTGTGGGAAAAATGGGAAAAAAGGGCTGCAAATGAAAGCGTCTGGGTTTTCCCTGCAAATGGTATCCAAAAAGAGTTTGTGGGGCTGAAATCATCATTTTCCCAGCTTTTAGGGAATGACAGACTTTTGTCAGAAAACCAACATTTTTTACACAGTTTTGGCATTTTTCTGGGACATAGCCTATTTTTGCTATTTTTTGTGCTTTCAACCTCCTTCCAGTTAATGGTAGAAATGGTATGAAAGCAATAATGAATCCTGGAAAGCTATACATTTTTGAAAAGTAGACAAAATTCTGAATTCAGCAAGGGGTCATTTGTGTAGATCCATCAAGGTTTCTTTATAGAAACGTACAGTTAAATATAGGAAAAATTGAAAATTAGTTGAATAAAACAGCCTTTTGTGTCAACGTTTTCACCTGTAACTTCTTCTAATTATGACAGCTCTTTGAAAGCAATATACCGTTACATCCGCTGGACCTTACTGGTTGTGGGGATATATAGGACTTGTAGGTTCACCAAGAACCCGACGAACCCAGAGTAAAAAACTGAGCAGCAATTTGCAATGGCTTTTTATTATGTACCGGGTATATAGCAATTATTGTGGGAAAATGTATACATGGAAAAATGGGTATGAACGACACCTATGTATTTCTGAAATGGGAATAAGTTATAGAGTTTAGAAACAGTAGATATTTGCACATTTTTGAAATTGGGAATACTCATACTAGCATGAGAATTATCGGTCATTTTTCAAAATGACTTTTCTTTTACACAATGTCTTTCAATTGGAAGGCAGAAATGCATCGAAAGCCAATAGGTAATAACAGTTGCTTTACAAATCTGAATTACCCTAAGTCTCCCGATAAAAATGGTACCTCACTTGTGTGGGTAGGCATAGTGCCCACGACAGGAAATGGCTCAAAACCCAACGTGAACACACCACATTTTCTCAATGAAAAATTACCCTTTTTTTTACAAAGTGCCTAGCTGTAGTTTTTGAACCCTAGCTCTCCCGGCACCTAGGGAAACCTAGCAAACCTATACATTTTTGAAAACTAGACATCCAGGGGAATCCAGGATGGGATGACTTGACTGCCTCCCACCAGGTTCTGTTACCCAGAATCCCTTGCAAACCTAAAATATTGTCCAAAAAAACACATTTTCCCCACATTTCTGTGGTGTAAAGTTCTGGAATCTGTGTGGATCTACAAATCTCTACCCACACTGCGTTCCCCAAAGTCTTCCGAGAAAAATGGTACCTCACTTGTGTGGGTCGGCTTAGTTCCCGCGACAGGAAACGGCGCAAAACGCAACGTGGACACACCTCAATTTCGCAGTGAAAAATGACCCTTTTTTGGCAAAGTGCCTAGCTGTAGTTTTTTAACCATAGCTCTGCCGGCACCTAGGGAAACCTAGCAACCCTATACATTTTTAAAAACTAGACACCCAGGGGAATCCAGGATGGGGTGACTTGACTGCCTCCCACCAGGTTCTGTTACCCAGAATCCCTTGCAAACCTAAAACATTGTCAAAAAAACACATTTTCCCCACATTTCTGTGCTGGAAACTTCTGGAATCTGCGTGGATCCACAAATTTCTACCCACCCCGCGTTCCCCCAGGTCTCCCGATAAAAATGGTACCTCACTTGTGTGGGTCGGCTTAGTGCCCGCGACAGGAAACGTCGCAAAACACAACGTGGACACACCTCAATTTCGCAGTGAAAAATGACCCTTTTTTGGCAAAGTGCCTAGCTGTAGTTTTTGAACCATAGCTCTGCCGGCACCTAGGGAAACCTAGCAACCCTATACAGTTTTGAAAACTAGACACCCAGGGGAATCCAGGATGGGGTGACTTGACTGCCTCCCACCAGGTTCTGTTACCCAGAATCCCTTGCAAACCTAAAAAATTGTCAAAAAAAACAAATTTTCCCCACATTTCTGTGCTGGAAAGTTCTGGAATCTGCGTGGATCCACAAATTTCCACCCACCCGGGTTCCCCCAGGTCTCCCGATAAAAATGGTACCTCACTTGCATGGGTTGGCCTAGTGCCCGCGACAGGAAACGGCGCAAAACGCAATGTGGACATACCTCAATTTCGCAGTGAAAAATGACCCTTTTTTGGCAAAGTGCATAGCTGTAGTTTTTGAACCCTAGCTCTGCCGGCACCTAGGGAAACCTAGCAAACCTATACATTTTTGAAAACTAGACACCCAGGGGAATCCAGGATGGGGTGACTTGACTGCCTCCCACCAGGTTCTGTTACCCAGAATCCCTTGCAAACCTAAATAATTGTAAAAAAAAACACATTTTCCCCACATTTCTGTGGTGGAAAGTTCTGGAATCTGCGTGGATCCACAAATTTCCACCCACACCGCGTTCCCCCAGGTCTCCCGATAAAAATGGTACCTCACTTGCATGGGTTGGCCTAGTGCCTGCGACAGGAAACGGTGCAAAACACAATGTGGACATACCTCAATTTCGCAGTGAAAAATGACCCTTTTTTGGCAAAGTGCCTAGCTGTAGTTTTTGAACCCTAGCTCTGCCAGCACCTAGGGAAACCTAGCAAACCTATACATTTTTGAAAACTAGACACCCAGGGGAATTCAGGATGGGGTGACTTGACTGCCTCCCACCAGGTTCTGTTACCCAGAATCCCTTGCAAACCTAAAGAATTGTCAAAAAAAACACATTTTCCCCACATTTCTGTGCTGGAAAGTTCTGGAATCTGCGTGGATCCACAAATTTCCACCCACCCGGGTTCCCCCAGGTCTCCCGATAAAAATGGTACCTCACTTGCGTGGGTTGGCCTAGTGCCCGCGACAGGAAACGGCGCAAAACGCAATGTGGACATACCTCAATTTCGCAGTGAAAAATGACCCTTTTTTGGCAAAGTGCATAGCTGTAGTTTTTGAACCCTAGCTCTGCCGGCACCTAGGGAAACCTAGCAAACCTATACATTTTTGAAAACTAGACACCCAGGGGAATCCAGGATGGGGTGACTTGACTTCCTCCCACCAGGTTCTGTTACCCAGAATCCCTTGCAAACCTAAATAATTGTAAAAAAAACCACATTTTCCCCACATTTCTGTGGTGGAAAGTTCTGGAATCTGCGTGGATCCACAAATTTCCACCCACACCGCGTTCCCCCAGGTCTCCCGATAAAAATGGTACCTCACTTGCATGGGTTGTCCTAGTGCCTGCGACAGGAAACGGTGCAAAACGCAATGTGGACATACCTCAATTTCGCAGTGAAAAATGACCCTTTTTTGGCAAAGTGCCTAGCTGTCGTTTTTGAACCCTAGCTCTGCCGGCACCTAGGGAAACCTAGCAAACCTATACATTTTTGAAAACTAGACACCCAGGGGAATTCAGGATGGGGTGACTTGACTGCCTCCCACCAGGTTCTGTTACCCAGCATCCCTTGCAAACCTAAAGAATTGTAAAAAAAAACACATTTTCCCCACATTTCTGTGGTGGAAAGTTCTGGAATCTGCATGGATCCACAAATTTCCACCCACCCAGCGTTCCCCCAGGTCTCCCGATAAAATGGTACCTCACTTGCGTGGGTGGGTGAAGGACCCGCGACAGGCAAGGCCCCAAAAGCTATTGAGGCGACATCAAAATTACATATCACAAACCAACCTGGTTTTGCATGGGGGTCCCATGAGTTTTTGGCCCGGGGCTCAGCATCCATGTAGGGAAACCTACCTAACCCATACATTTCTGGAAACTAGACACCCGGGGAGTCCAGCGAGGTATGGTTTGCGTGGGTCCCCCATCATTCTCCTACCCAGAATCCCCTGCAAACCTCAAATTTCGCCGAAAAATTCACTTTTTTTTCAAATTTCTGTGTGGGAAAGTTCTGGAATCTGCGTAGATCCACAAATGTCCTCCCACCCAGCATTCCCCCAGGGCTCCCGATAAAAATGGTACCTCACTTGCGTGGGTGGGTGAAGGACCCGCGACAGGCAAGGCCCCAAAAGCTATTGAGGCGACATTTAAATTACATATCACAAACCAACCTGGTTTTGCATGGGAGGTCCCATGAGTTTTTGGCCCGGGGCTCGGCATCCATGTAGGGAAACCTACCTAACCCATACATTTCTGGAACCTAGACACCCGGGGGAGTCCAGCGAGGTATGGCTTGCGTGGGTCCCCCATCATTCTCCTACCCATAATCCCCTGCAAACCTCAAATTTCGCCGAAAAATTCACTTTTTTGTCAAATTTCTGTGTGGGAAAGTTCTGGAATCTGCGTGGATCCACAAATTTCCTCCCACCCAGCATTCCCCCAGGTCTCCCGATAAAAATGGTACCTCACTTGCGTGGGTGGGTGAAGGACCCATCGACAGGCAAGGCCCCAAAAGCTATTGAGGCGACATCAAAATTACATATCACAAACCAACCTGGTTTTGCATGGGGAGTCCCATGAGTTTTTGGCCCGGGGCTCGCATCCATGTAGGGAAACCTACCTAACCCATACATTTCTGGAAACTAGACACCCGGGGAGTTCAGCGAGGTATGGCTTGCGTGGGTCCCCCATCATTCTCCTACCCAGAATCCCCTGCAAACCTCAAATTTCACCGAAAAATTCACTTTTTTGTCAAATTTCTATGTGGGAAAGTTCTGGAATCTGTGTGGATCCACAAATTTCCTCCCACCCAGCATTCCCCCAGGTCTCCCGATAAAAATGGTACCTCACTTGTGTGGGTAGGCATAGTAGCTGCAACAGGAAATGGCCCAAATCGTACTGTGGAGACTTCAAAATTACCTATAGCAAAACTACCTGGTTTTGGGGGGGCACCTGAGATTTTGGCCCCGGGCTCAGCGGCCATCTTGGGAAAGTACCAAACCCAAACATTTCTGAAAACTAGACACCTGGGGAGTCCAATGAGGTATGGCTTGCGTGGATCCCCAACGTTTTCCTACCCAGAATGCCATGCAAACCTCAAATTTAGTTGAAAATAACACATTTCCCACATATTTGTGTGTGGAATCACCGTGCCGGCACAAATGTCCTACCACCCAGCGTTCTCCTTGTTCTCCTGAGTAAAATGATACCTCACTTGTGTGGGTGGGCCAAAGGCCTGTGGCTAGGAAGAGCCCAAAACATAGAGATTTAGAGTACAGCACCGAGAATTCTAAGCGCTACATTTTTTTAAAAATAAGTTTTTAGCCAATTCTGCTTTCGACACCCACACAAGTGAGGTATCATTTTACTCAGGAGAACAAGGAGAACGCTGGGTGGTAGGACATTTGTGCCGGCACGGTGATTCCACACAAAAATATGTGGAAAATGTGTTTTTTTCAACTAAATTTGAGGTTTGCATAGCATTCTGGGTAGGAAAACGTTGGGGGATCCACGCAAGCCATACCTCATTGTACTCCCCCGGGTGTATAGTTTTCAGAAATGTTTGGGTTTGGTACTTTCCCAAGATGGCCGCCGAGCCCGGAGCCAAAATCTCAGGTGCCCCCCCCCAAAACCAGGTAGTTTTGCTATAGGTAATTTTGAAGTCTCCACAGTACGATTTGGGCCATTTCCTGTTGCAGCCACTATGCCTACCCACACAAGTGAGGTACCATTTTTATCGGGAGACCTGGGGGAACGCTGGGTGGGAGGAAATTTGTGGATCCACGCAGATTCCAGAACTTTCCCACACAGAAATTTGACAAAAAGTGAATTTTTCAGCGAAATTTGAGGTTTGCAGGGGATTCTGGGTAGGAGAATGATGGGGACCCACGCAAGCCATACCTCACTGGACTCCCCGGGTGTCTAGTTTCCAGAAATGTATGGGTTAGGTAGGTTTCCCTACATGGATGCCGAGCCCGGGCCAAAAACTCATGGGACCCCCATGCAAAACCAGGTTGGTTTGTGATATGTAATTTTGATGTCGCCTCAATAGCTTTTGGGGCCTTGCCTGTCGCAGGTCCTTCACCCACCCACGCAAGTGAGGTACCATTTTTATCGGGAGACCTGGGGGAATGCTGGGTGGGAGGAAATTTGTGGATCCACGCAGATTCCAGAAATTTGCCACACAGAAATGTGAGAAAAAAGTGGATTTTTCAGCGAAATTTGAGGTTTGCAGGGGATTCTGGGTAGGAGAATGATGGGGGACCCACGCAAGCCATACCTCACTGGACTCCCCCGGGTGTCTAGTTTCCAGAAATGTATGGGTTAGGTAGGTTTCCCTACATAGATGCCGAGCCCCGGGCCAAAAACTCATGGGACCCCCCATGCAAAACCAGGTTGGTTTGTGATAGGTAATTTTGATGTCACATCAATAGGTTTTGGGCCATTCCCTGCCGCAGGTACTTGGCCTACCCATACAAGTGAGGAACCATTTCTATTGGGATACTTGGAGAAATGCTGGGGGGTTGGAAATTTGTTGTTACTTTCTGCAATGTGAAAATTTGGGCACAAAAATGCAAGGAAAATGTCAGTCACATTTTGAGGTTTGCAGGACATTGTGGGTAAGATAACTTGTTGGGATCCACAAGAGAGACATCACCATGCACTCCCATGGGTGTTTAGTTTACGACAAAAACTACAGTTGTTAGGTTATTCTTAAATGAAATGTACAGCTTGGCAGAGAGACAAAACAGACAAAGATTACTGCACCGCCATCTATTCCTCAAACATACACACATACTGGTTGGATTTGGCACGAGGGCGAGTGATGGTTCAGTATATAAAATTGTATTAACAAGAGATTTCACAAAAATGAAATGCACTGTCAATAATTGAATGGACAAAAAAACTGAACCAGTGACACGCAGCTCGTGAGCTGTAAAGCCACTTCAAGGCACCAACCGCTTTACAGGCCATTCACACACCTTTCATACATGATACACACAAGACCATTCACACCACCAGGCACAAAACCAACACATTACAACATTCACAAAAAAGGACAAGGTACACCCTGCTTGACAAAAACAGAAAAGACACATTTTTATGCACAACCACCTATTACTCAAGCACACATACATACTGGTTGGATTTGGCACGAGGGTGAGTGATGGTTCAGTATATACAGTTGTATTAACCAGAGATTTCACAAAAATGAAATGCACTGTTACTTGAAAGGACGAGAAACTGAACCATTGACTCACAACTCGTGAGCTGTAAAGCCACGACAAGGCACCAACCTCTTTACAGGCCATTCATACACCTTTCATACGTGTGACACATACAAAACCATTCACGCCAGCCGCGGGCCCAGCACATTACAACACTCACACCAGCAGACAGCGCCATTCAAGGGCCCATCACTTTCACACGCCCACATTCCTGACACAGCAACCACACCAGCTCACGGATTGCGTTGAGTGGCGTTTGGCTAGCAGTGTGTGTAGTGACCAGCAGCTAGTCACTACTCGCACACCGCCAGCCGAGCGCCAGTCCACGCACACCACCAGCCAAGCGCCAGTCCACGCACACCGCCAGCCACGCGCCAGTCCACGCACACCACCAGCCAAGCGCCAGTCCACGCACACTGCCAGCCAAGCGCCCATCCACGTACACCGCCAGCCAAGTGCCAATCAAAACACACCGCCAGCCAAGCACCAATCAAAACACACCGCCACTCCACGCACACCGCCAGCCAAGCGCCAGTGCAAACACACCGCCAGACAAGCGCCAGTACAAACACACCGCCAGCCAAGCGCCAGTCCACGCACACCGCCAGCCAAGCGCCAGTCCACGCAAACCGCCAGCCAAGCGCCAGCCCAAACACACCGCCAGCCAAGCGCCAGTACAAACACACCGCCAGCCAAGCGCCAGTCCACGCACACCACCAGCCAAGCGCCAATCCAAACACACCGCCAGCCAAACGCCAGACCACGCACACCGCCACACAAGCGCCACTCCACGCACACCGCCATCACATTTAGGATTTTTTTTATAAAAATAAGAAAACACAAACAAATTGCAAATAGATACAAATCTACTAACACAACATCTGGAACTCAATACACTACACAAATGCCAACCTTGAAACTGAACCAAAAATATTAAACAATAGAGGCCAGGCAGTTCACTTTACCACTCATGGATGCTCCCAAAAATTCTTTTGCGTGTTGTACATTCTAAAACAAGCAGGCACACACAGCCCAGGGTTAGAAGGACACTCGGGGCAGTACATGCGAGTCTCCTTCCGCATACCTCTTCGCCAACAGACTCTACATCTCCTACTGGGAAAGTCTTTTGAGGGTGTGGGAGGAATGTGATTAGGAAAGTGGCGATCTTTCAATCTAGCAACATCCTCCACCACTCCAACTCTAGGAACACTTGTCTGTTCCACTAAAACAAGGCTGCCTATTACAGACTCTTGAAACTTAGCAAAAGTCATCTTTGACTCAGGACAAGAATCCTGGAACACAACAAAAGCATTAAAGGTTGCCAAGTGGAAAAGATGGATAGCCAACTTCTTGTACCAAATGTAAGCCTTACGAAGAGCAGCGTAAGGTTCCAACCTCTGATCTACTCTGTCAACACCACCCATGTGCTTATTATAGTCTAAAATGCACACAGGTTTGCGCGCTTCAGCAACCTGACCCCAAACAGTCACAGGTGCAGTGCTTTCATCATGGATGGTAGACAGCATGTAGACATCTCTCCTGTCTGAAAACTTCACAGCTAGAAGCTCCTCGCAATGCAACGCACTGCACTGTCCCCACACAAGCTTTTTACAAACAAGTTCTTTTGGGAAACCTTTACGGTTAGAGCGGATTGTGCCACAAGCAACAGTGTCCACTTTGGCCAATTCCCTGAACAACCGCACACCAGTGTAGAAGTTATCTACATATAAATGGTGGCCTTTGTTAAAAAATCCTCTTCCAAGTTCCCACACAATTTTCTCAGTCACTCCAAAAGTGGAGGGACAACCAGGGGGTTAATCCTGGATTCCTTACCGGTGTACACTCTGAAATTAGAGACATATCCAGTCCTACTGTCACACAGCATATACAGCTTAATTCCATAGCGTGCCCTCTTACTAGGAATGTATTGCCTAAAAACCAAGCAGCCCTTGAACAACACCAAAGACTCATCCACTGCAATTTCTTTCCCTGGAGCATAGATCTCAGAAAATCGATCAACAAAATGATCAATGACAGGCCAAATCTTAAAAAGACGGTCACATTCAGGGTGATCTCGTGGCAACGCTAAACCATTATCGACAAAATGCATCATCCGAAGCAGAAGCAAATACCTATCACGACTCATGACTGCCGTAAAAATAGCAGTTGCCATCAAGGGACTAGTAGACCAATATGAAGACATTGATGGCTTCCTTAGCAAGCCCATCAAAAAAGTTAAACCCAAGAACTTCTTCATCTCTTCCAGATTTGTGGGAGTCCACCGGGTAGCTCTAGAGTGGGGCTTAAGACTGGCACTGTTGTCCCTCAAAAACTGTTCGGCATACAAATTAGTCTGCTCAACAATCTATGCCAAAAACACATTGTCCATAAACAACTGAAAAAAATGTATCGGCAAAAAGTTTTCAGTATTCACTCTACAACCTGGAACACCAGTAAAGTCTGGCAATGCCGGCTGCACCATGCCTGGGGCAACCCAGAGGTCAGCACTTTCAACGGGAAGCCTTCCAGCCCCATGCTGCAGCCCAGGTGCCTCTTGCCGCACTATACCAACGGGAAGCCTTGCAGCCGCAGGCTGCAGCCCAGATGCCTCTTGCCGCACTACACCAACGGAAAGCCTTGCAGCACCAGGCTGCAGCCCAGATGCCTCTTGCCGCACTATCGGCACATCAATCTCCTCCTCTAACACAGGCACTTCATCCGCACTAAGAGTATCTTCAGTATCCGATGATTCCATGTGGAGAGAAAACTCACTGCCTGAATCGTCCCCTGCCTTCTCTGACTCAGATGCAGAGTCAGTCTCTGAACCATGGTCAGAGGAAGACTCAAAAAGCATACCAACAACCTGCTGAGCAGTAATCCTGCGGCTAGCCATTATCCTTACTAAGAAAGGAGACTGCACAAACAAGTCAACAACAACCAACACTGTGCAAAACAAGTAAAATAATGTGTGCCTTTATCACAAAGATCTATATACTCAAAAACTATACAATTCACTTACAAGAGACAGCTACACTCACCAGCACCTACTCTGCAGAGACACAGCAAAAACGATATCCCACTAGAAAGAAAAAAAAAAACCAATTACTCACAAGACAACAAAATACACATCGAGCACAAATGCAAAATGTTTTTGACACTCAAAAAACAGAAGCCAAACATACTGCTATTATTACACCATTTGCAAAAAACAAATTCATGCAGAGAAATGAAACTCATTTACATTGTACAAAAAAACTCTCTTACCAAACACGTGCAACTACACAAACAGCAGAACCACCAGTAACGAAACCGCAACCTGGAACAGTCTAAAGAGCAAAAGCCTTCAACTAGAACAAAAAAGAGAAATAAAGCATTACAATTGCAATTCACAAAAAATAAAACAATTAACATTATAACACGCTATGTTACTACCCAAATGGTCAATCGGCCAGATGGGCCTTCAAATAGGGCTGAGAAAAATAGGGGTGATCTTGCCCAAGGGATCGGGTGAGGTTGTCTGCCAGGCCAATCTGCCCCCAGGTGGGGCAGAAAACAGCAGACAGAAATTTGCCCCCTTGCAAAAGTAATAAATCCCTAGTGCCTAGTAGGGTTTTCTGCCTCCCCCTCGCGCCTAGGGCAGAAAAGCCAAAAAAGGGGCAGATCTGTCCCCAGGAAGCAACCATGTCGCTTCCATTACTCGCAAAACAAAATCCCTGGTGCCTAGTGGGGTTTTCTGCCCCCCCGGGGGCAGAAAGGGCAAAAACTAGGCTGATCTGCCCCCAGGGGGGCAGAATACACATATAAAACAATCTGCCCCCTGGAAGCGACCCTTGCCCAAGGGGTCGCTTCCATTTTATTTAAACTACTTCCCTGGTGTCTAGTGGGGTTTCTGCCCCCCCTGGGGGCAGAAAGGCAAAAAAACAGGCCGATCTATCCCCAGGGGGTGGGCAGAATTCCCATTACAAAATAAAATGGCCCCTGGAAGTGACCCTTGCCCAAGGGGTCACTCCCATCACAATTAAAATAAACGCCCTGGTGTCTAGTGGGGGGTTTCTACCCCCCCTGGGGGCAGAAAGGCCAAAACAATGGGGCGATCTGCCCCAGGGGGGGGCAGAATGTCCAAACAAAGAAAAATGCCCCCCTGGAAGCGACCCTTGCCCAAGGGGTCGCTTCCATTTCATTATAAAAATGAATCCCTGGATCTAGTGGGCTTTCCTGCCCCCCCTGGATCCAAAAACGGCCGGAAAAACGGTCGATCTGTCCCCAGGGGGGCAGAAAAGTCTTGAATGTAAATTGGCCCCCTAGGAAGCGACCCTTGCCCAAGGGGTCGCTTCCTTTATTGAAAAAAAACATCCCTGGTGTCTAGTGGGGCATTCCTGCTCCACGATCGCGACGCTGTGCGCGATCGTGAAGCAGGAATACCCTGCATTGAGACATCAGGGAGAGGAAATACTCTTTCCTCTCCCCGGTGCCTCAAGGCATCCTGTTTCAGCCCCCCGCCCCACCGGAGACGAAAAACCTACCTCCTTCCTGGATGCGCTGGAAATAAATGATTTCCAGCGCGTCCGGCGCTTCCTGGTGACGTCAGGGCGCGCTGTGCGCGCTGACGTCATGGGGAAGCGTGGGGGGGGTCGGGGGTGGCAGCGGAAAGTCTTCCGCTGACATCCCCCTCTGTGGGGGCAAGATCGATGCCCCAGGGGGGGAGCGCCAGCGCTTCCCCCAGGGGCTGTGCTCATGACGGAGCGGTTCCGTCATAAGCACAGCCCAACCGATGCTCATGACGGAACCGCTCCGTCATGAGCATCGAAGGGGTTAAAAAAAGCAGACTTCCTAGCCATTCAGAGCTAAACACAAGAACAATTTGTTAGAAATGGTGGTCTCTAGTTGGCAGAGGTAGGTACCTCTGTCCAAACAGGGACCCTTCCCTCCAGTCAGGGTAAGGGGAATACACACTTTAGATAACCCCTACTCACCCCCTTAGTAGCTTGGCACGAGCAGACAAGCTCATCCGAAAGGCAATGTACAAAGCATTTGTACCAACACTCACAGTAACACAGTGAAGACACCACAAAAGGGCACTACACCAAATGCACATCCTCTTCTTCTGTCACACTGAAACAAGACAATCAATCCACATAAAGACACAAACACACAGAAAAGTTGGACAAGAAAATATCTGCTTCCTTAAAGTGCTGTTGTCAAACACAGACATTAAAAACCATACTTACTAAAAGTTGTATTATCAAATTCTGAGCTCATTCCTATTTTCTATCTTATCCCTATTAAGGATATACTCGTAAAATGTTACAAAAATTCCCCATTCCGTCCTATCAGCAGGACAGCCCTTCAATAGTGAAAAAGGAAAATGGTATCTTTTCACCACCAGGACACGCCACACACACCAGCACACATCAGCACATATCCCACTCCTCACATACACCGTGCCCCACCCAGGGTGGGGGGCCCAGGGCCCACCATAGGGGTGCCCTATGGACAAACTGCGCGCAGGCACTGCGGTGGCAGGCCCGAGACGTCTTTTCCGGGACACTCATGTGGATGGCACAATCAGCGCGGCAAGCCTACTAATAGCTATTTATTTACCTGCCCTGGCACAATCAGTGCACTTGACTAGGGATCTACTAGTAAAACCAATATGCCAATCAGGGAGAACCAAGCACAATATCAATTTACACAGAAAGCACTCGCACTGTGACACTGATCAGCAGTGGCAAAATACCCAAAGCATCTGAACCAGCAAAAACGAAATCTAGCACAGCATCAAAAACATAGGAGGTAGAGGCAAAAAGTCAGGGAAAACCACGCCAAGGATGCCATGTCTAACACTATGTAACTGTACCGTCCCCACAACTTTGCTGTGTGTCTGAAACGATGAGCAAGTAACTACCCCTTTTAAACCTGTTTATGGATGCTCCGTCCTTCTTCATAGTCCTAAGAAGCGCAGCAGAACCTATGACTCCTACCAGTCTATGTGAAATCCGGACAAAGACCTATTATTGAAATAAATAGTACCGCCAAAGAATGTATTTTAGATCGGTGATAGAAAAACATTGAGCAGCAGAAGGAACCATTAGCAAAGGCATAGCAATGGCTAGAACAGCAGGATGTAGGAAAACCACTTTTTATGAACTTCACACCAACCAATCACAGAATTGTAAACACAATCAAAAGAATGGGACTATTACTATCTACCAGCCGTCTCTTCACCAACACCTTTCTCAACCAAATCCTGTACCATACACAACAAGGCTCGTGAAATCTGTAGGAATCCCAGCTCTACATCGCCTGTTGCCCACAAAGTGGATGGCACATTCGCAAAACTCGGGGGGGCAAACACCATTCACTACTTACATTGAGGCCCGTCATCACACATTCACCTGCTTGAGAGCAGTAATAGTAGGATGCCAAACCCATCACATGCTCACCACAATCAGACATTAACTAAAACAGAAATCCACTGTAAAAAGGACCAATAATCAGAGCAAGAAAGCGCAAAACATGTGCTACAACCAATGTGTCTGAAGCACCCACCAAAACACTCATAGCACTGTGCTATGTTAAATATGTAACAGAAAGAGGCAATCTATTCCTTTTAATTCGCAAAACAAGTCTTTTCCTGTCTGGCCTGAGTAACAAACAACAAATTGGTAACCTTTCTCAAATGAACCTGCAACCCTCTCTAAAACTTATTTTGTAATTGCTCCTTTTAAAACCCCAACAACTTTGATATTGCACCTTGTATTTCTGCTCCTGAAACAACACATTGTAACTCTCTTTCACTCCCTGCAAACACCTTTTCTAAGCAAACCTTTCTAAATCCGTCTGCATTTCAAACTTTTTTTCCCTTCATGTCTCATGGCTCTGTCTGCTGCTTTGCATGTCCCACTGAAAACAGCCCAAACCAGTTGAGGCTGTATATTCCTGCCAGCTAGAGAAATTCCATTCTTATCTTCAAGGCCAAACAGCAAACCTTACGTTAATGAGTCATGAGCGTGTATTTCATTCCTCCTACTGCACTATGAAAATGCGTGTCTGTTCAATCCACCTCCAACATACACAAATCAATCAAGAATTAATTAATTAATTGAGTAGCATCAGACTGAAACATCCCAACAAGCCCACATTCCTTTCCATCCTATTTTGCCTTTGTGAACCTCCTTCAGCCACGTTAAAAAAAAAGAAATCTATCATAGAGTGCCTCTCCCATTTTTCTACGTCTCTGTCTGCTTCTCTGCAGTTCCCTGCACACTGAGCCCCCTCCTTGGGAATTTCTCTCCTATCTGAAAAGGTCGCAGCCAGCCTGCCAGAACAAACTGAATTCACGAGCTATGTTTTCCAACCTTGAAAATCCTTTTCATTCAGACAAAAATACACGCTGCCTGGAGTGCTTGAAACACCTTTCCCAAATTAAATACACGTTATATTGCGATGTCAGTTCCACACTAAACACATCGGCATCTGCGCAAGGCCCATTCATTCAGCCTTTACTTTCATGTACGAAACTTTAAAAATACAACTTTCATGTCTATAGCTCAGAACAACTTTCGCCATTTCGCAATGTCCAAAGCTAAATATGAGATCTGGGTGCCATCAACGCACCCCTTCTTTTCTCTCTTTTTTTTTTTGTTTTATTTATTACGTCATGCTCTCTAACTGTCTCACTTCACATTCTCTCCCATTGCACATTCCTTCGTCCTTTCTCACACCACTCATCCCAATGCTCAAGGGCACATTATTTGTAATATACATACATATATATATATATACATGTATACACACTATCACCACATTTCTTTCTTTTAATTGTTCAAAATGAGGCGCCGGCTAAGGACAAATTAAGCTCATTCCAAGTATTTTCAAGAAAGGGTCCAAATGCATTATTTTGCCTGGCAAAGGAATTACAAGTACTTTTCTTCAAAAGATAGTCCGCAGACCATACCAAAACAAACTGATGGTGCACTATATTCACAAAACACACTCACAGACAAAAAAAAGAAAGCTCTCAAGAGCAGTCCTCAGACTGCGCCATGGCAAGTCAGTCCTCAGACTGAACCAAAACAAGTCAGGCTCTAGCCTGAACCAAAACAAGTCAGTCCTCAGACTGCACCAAGACAAGACAGTCCAAAGACTATACCAAGACAAGAAGACAGGCACTAGCCCCAGATATTTTCAAGAGTAGACCAAATTTCCAGTTGGCCTGGCAGATTGTTCGCAAACAGTCTCAGAGCTTTTCAAAAGTGGGCCAAATTTCCAGTTGGCCTGGTAGGCTGTTCACAAACACTAAGGGGCCGATTCCGATTCAGGCCGGAAATCTCTCCAACCGAGCCGGACCCGGAGAGATTTCCAACCGAATCGGACTCTGGCAGTCCGACCGAATGAGTACGATGCGCACGCATGCAATCGGACTCGAGTCGGTCGGACTCCCATTGAGTCAATGGGAGCCGGACGTACAACGCGTACGCGGGCTCCCATTGACCCAACGGGTGCGAGGCGAACACGGGTGCCCCCTACAGCGGGTACACCTCGAAGCGACTCGCGGCGTACATGCACAGGTAGGGGGGACCCATGGGTCCCCCCTGTGTGCGACTCGCGTGGGTACACATACAGGGGGGTCCGACACGGACCCCCAAAGTGCGGCTCCGACTGCTCTGTCGAGCCGGACGGTGCGAGTCGGTCGGACTGCTCTCGGCGCGCATCGTACTTGCCCGGCCGGGGAACGTCTCCATCGCGTGGTGCGCGTCGTGTCCGTGCGAGTCGGTCGGAGCGCTTCAGACCCGCGAACAAGTTGGTCGGCGATTTCGCGTGCGCTCGCATCGTACTCGCTCGGCCGGACGCGCGTACGAATCGGTCGGGAAAGAGGGCTCCGAATCGGATCCGGTTAAGCCGAATCCGATTCGGTGCCCTACCGGCCGAGATCGGAATCGGTCCCTCTGTGTCCTTTAAAAGGGTCCGCTAACCCACCAAGTTCAAACCAAGACAGCCTGAAGACCGTACCAAGACACAGCCCGTCGGCTCGTGCCGTTCAAGCAAGGCAGTCCGAAAACTGCACCAAGACAGTCCGGAGACTGTACTAAGACACAGCCCGCAGGCTCGTGCCGTTCAAGAATGGCACAATTTTTTCAAGAATCAAATACTCACCTGATGCACACAGGTCAAGTCAAGGTATTCTCCACTGCCGACTCTTCGTACCAAACAGTCAACTCCAAGGTTTCGCCTTCTCAGGACCCCAGTCGGTGACCACTAGATGAGGAGTCGCCCGATCAGACGGGCGGGGCAGCTGCGAGAACCAAGCTTGATCGTGTGGGGTACCCCGATCCGCCCGACCGACCGGACGCAACCCCGACCCTGCAACCCAATTACGGACGAGCTGGATCACCTTGCGGGGTCCCTGTTCGGGCGCCATCTGAAGGAAGTGGCCCTTAGGGGCCACCTGGGTTATTTACAACCACTTGCTATGCCTTCCCAAGTAATGAAGAGTCGGTCTGACAATAGAGAATACAAACAGGCTTTTATTAGCAATACTCTTCAGAGGAGTCCAATCTGACCTGCACCCTAAGATATCTGCCGAGGGACTGGCTCCCCAACAGTCTGCAACACCTAATCATTCCTCCAAGAACCTCCAACCACGCCCACAGTGGAAAGTTACCAGTTTAGGCCAGACATGAACAAATGAGGCACAGAAGGATGGCTACCACCTGCCAGATGGGTACAGGCTTATCACAAATTCAAGGTTACCCTGCTGGGTCTCAGCGTCTCCTAACATGAGAGCAGAACTACACACTCGGATAGATATGTGAGGGCAGAATGGTCTATTCATTAGTAAGCCGGGAAGCAGCCTTGAACAGAGAAGAAAATAATAACTAAATACAGTGTTCTGCTGAGGCAAGCAATACGAATGATGAGGCCTAGTTCAGACACGGCCTAAGCGGCCCAATTGGGATTACGAAATACAAAATGGAGTCACACTGGCTAACTACAGGAAAGCTTGCACGTTGCAGGGATAACTCAGTGGGTTGCATAACGTGAATACAAAAGGTGTCTATTTAGCCACACACTGCTAACTAATATAACATGAAACGAGTGTATAGCAAGAATGGGGTTTTAAAACCTAACACCCCTAATGTGTGTTTGTAAGCGATGCACCCACCTTTGTTCTATCAGGAGAAATGTCTTATGTGCCCCATTTTGTGATGTGATTTTTTCTATGATAGTCCACTGCATGTCAGTCTCTGAATGATTGATTTCCAACAAATGTGACGTAAGTCTGGTGGTAATTCTCTTGCATCGGATGGTGCTTCTGTGTTCGCTGATGCAGGTTTTTATTTTTCTGGGGGTCATCCCTATATATTTCAAACCACATGGGCAGCTAATCATGTATATGACATTTGCGCTGTTACAGTTTGTGTGCGACCTCTGTTCCCATGGGGTTCTGAGGCCCAGATCAATGGTCACAGTGTGTGATGTAAGGGGGCACACAGAACAGTTGCCGCATGGAAAGTGGCCCTTGACCGGTGGAAGGTTCCAAAGGGTGTTTTGTCTTTCTGTTGTTCTGCTGGTAGTGTTGCTGTGGACCAGTCTATCTTGGATGCTTCGGTTCCTTTTAAATGAGAACATGGGTTTCTCAAAATACAGTTGATTTGACGTAAGTATGCACCAGTGTTTGTTGATAGTCTGTTTCACATATTTGGAGCCTTTATTGTAGGTGGTGACACAGATTAGGTTGGTATTCTCCGGTTTGTTGGTTTTCTCCAAGAGGCTTTCCCTGGGGATGTTGCATACTCTCTTCTTGGCTTTATTCACAATATGTTTGGGGTATTTGCGGTCCTGGAGTTTTTCTGATAGGTTCTCCGCCTCCTTTTTTTAGTCTTCTATCCTGGAGCAGTTGAGTCGTATGCGCATGAATTGCCCTACTGGTAGATTCTCTCTGAGTGCTCTAGGGTGTGCACTTTCAAAATGTAGGAGGCTGTTCCGGTCTGTAGGTTTGGTGAACAGAGATGCGCTGAGTTTCCCATTGTCAGCGATGATGTTGACGTCTAAGAATGATACCTTGGTGTTGTTTATTTATTTATTTATTTATAAAGGAGTTTTATATAGCGCTAGCCTGACCCGAGGGTATCGGAGCACTTTACAACAGTTTTTGTGCAAGAGTCATACAATAGAGCAGTATTATACATATTGGTTCGGCAGTCCAAGGGTGCTGAGCAGCATTGAGGTAGTACGTGAGTCCTGAGATAACCTCATTGAGTGCACGTTGTCTTGGGTTGAACCTCTTAGGGGGGGAGGAACAGGTAGGAGTCAAATAGCAAGGGGGAGGTAGGTCTTAGTGATACAGTGTCTGGGAGCAACGGCGAGCAGGAATTTGCGTTTAGGTGGCGGCTATCCATTCGGGAGGGAGCGGTTGAGGAAGAGGACTTTTAGGTGTTTTTTGAATTTTGTGAAGGACGAGATAGTCCTGATATCTACTGGGATGGAGTTCCAGATTTTGGGCGCGTTTCCGGCAAAGGACCGTGCAGCAGTTTTTTGTTTGCGTGTTTTCATAGGGATGAGTAGTAAGGTGCTGGAGCTCCTGAGGTTCCTTTTCTGACCAGCCCTCTTGAGTTTAGCAGCCAGATAGTCAGGTTTTCCTGTGTGGAGGGCTTTGTGCGTGAGGCAGGCAGTTCTGAAGCTGGCACGCAATTCGACTGGGAGCCATTTTAGTTCTCTGAGTGCTGGTAAAGAGTGATCGTATTTCCTAATTCCAGTGACCATTCTGGCTGCTGTGTTGAGAGTAGTTTTGAGGGGAGCTAGGTGAGATTTTGTTGTACCAGTGAGGGTTGCATTCCCATAGCGAGTCTGGATAGCACCAGTGATTGGGTGGCTTGTTTGAGGTCTTTGGTTGGGATGAATGGTTTTATTTTGTTGAGTAGCTTCAGATTGACGAAGGCACTCTTTGCGGAGTTCTTAATGTGTTTGGCCATGTCGAGTTTTGGGTCTAGGGTGATTCCTAATGATTTTACGGAGTTGGTCAGAGTGCAATTGCCGTTGAGAGCATCCAAAGCTTTTAGTCATTCTGAAATTTGAGGGTTCTCTTCTTTGTTGGAGATGAGGAGGATTTCAGTTTTGTCTTGGTTGAGTTTTAAGTGGTTAAGAGACAGCCAATGTTGGATTTCTTTTAGAGTGTCATTTAGTCTGTGAATGTCATCTATGGAGGAGGTTTCTAGATAGATCTGGGTGTCATCTGCATATAGGTGGAAAGGGATGTTGGCATTTTTAAGTAAGGTGGTGAGGGGTTCCATGTATATGTTGAACAGTTGTGGTGAGAGCACTGAACCTTGGGGGACGCCCCTGCTGACGGGGTGTAGGTCGGAGGTAAAAAAAAATATTTTTATCCTTTGTGAGCGGCTGTGTAAGAAGGAGGAGAACCAGCGTAGGACCACCTCATCAGCACCTACCCTTTCTTGTAAGGCCTTGATGAGAAGTTGGTGATCAACCGTGTCAAAGGCTGCCGATAGGTCCAGGAGAATGAGGAAGCAACATTGGTCGGTATCGAGGGATTTGTGGATGTCGTCTGTGATGTTAAGGATCGCGGTCTTGGTGCTATAGCCTTTACTGAAACCCGATTGGTGGGGATCAAGAAGGTTGATGCTGTCCATGTGCTGAGTCAGTTGTAGGAGGACGCATTTTTCGAGGATTTTGGATAGGAGGGGGAGATTGGAGACGGGTCTGAAGTTATTCAGTTCCTTGGAGTCAAGGCCTGGTTTTTTTAGTAGTGGCGTGACTTGGCCAACTTTGAGGCATTCAGGTATGATGCTGGTTCTCAGGGAGCTGTTTATGATCTTGCACCAGAACGGGGCTATGGAGAGTTTCAGTTTTTTTGTCAATTGGGTGGGTATCGGGTCAAGGACGTGAGAGGCGGGTTTGGAGGTGGAGATCAGTTTGAGGATCTCGATTTCCGGGATGGGGTTGAAGGACTGTCAGGTTTTCGTGGGGTGCTTGAGCGTGGTGTCTACTGTCACTGGGGGCAGGCTTTTGCAGACGGGGTTGACGCTGATGTCCAGTGAGAGCTCAATCTTGGTGATTTTTTCTTCGAAGAAGTTGGCGAAGTTTTCGCACAAGTCCTTGGAGGCCTGTAGAGAGGACTCAGGGGGCTTGGAGGTTTGTTGCCTGATGATTTTGAACAGTTCGTTGGGCCTGTTTTTTGCGTTATCCAGGGCAGCGCAGAAGAAGGTGGATTTTTCGCTGCTGATGTGTTTTTTGTATTTCCTTCGGGTTGCTTTGAGTTGTTCGTGTAGGGTTGTAGAGGGGTTGCTCCTCCATAGTCTTTCTGTAGCTCTTAGTTGTCTCCTTTCGTTGTTAATGTCCATGTTGAACCAAGATCTGGATGGGATGTTCCTGGTTTTTTTTAGTTTCAGGGGGACTACTTGATCTAGAATGGATGTCATGTTTGTGTTGTAGTGGGCGGTGAGTTCTGTTGTGCATAGATCATCAGTGGAGGCAGTGAGGAGTGTTGTTGTGTGTCATAGTGGCCTGCCTACACAAGGAGATGATGGACCGAGCGCTGAAACTTTTCAGATACTCACCCCGAGTCACAGATCTGGGTTCAATCCATCATCGTTCTGTAGCTCACTTCGCCGCCCCAGGTCAGACACAGCTATATGCAAATCAGTCTTGACCCTGTGTCTCATGGGAACAGTCCAGCCCGAACTGCCAAGCCATGTCTTCCCTGGACCAGAAACAAGCATCCTGGGACCGGTTTCGGGCTAACAGCCCTCATCAGCCAGGCTAGCTTACATCCAGTGGCAAAGTGAGCAAGGGACCCACGTCTGGGCATACCCTGCCAACTTAGGGCGAACAAAGCAAACACAAGGAGATGATGGACGGAGCACTGAAACATTTCAGACACTCACCCCCAGTCAAGGATCTGGGTTGAATCCATCATCGTTCTTTAGCTCACTTCGCCACCCCAGTTCAGACCCAGCTATATGCAAATCAGTCTTGACCCTGTGCCTCATGGGAACAGTCCAGTCCGAACTGCCAAGCCATGTCTTCCCTGGACCGGAAACAAGCATCCTGGTACCGGTTTCGGGCTAACAGCCCTCATCAGCCAGGCTAGCTTGAATCCAGTGGCAAAGTGAGCAAGGGACCCACGTCTGGGCATACCCTGCCAACTTAGGGCGAACAAAGCAAACACAAGGAGATGATGGACGGAGCACTGAAACATTTCAGACACTCACCCCCAGTCAAGGATCTGGGTTGAATCCATCATCGTTCTTTAGCTCACTTCGCCACCCTAGTTCAGACACAGCTATATGCAAATCAGTCTCGACCCTGTGCCTGGCTTGGCAGTTCAGGCTGGACTGTTCCCATGACTGATTTGCATATAGCGGGGTCTGAACTGAGGTGGCAAATTGAGCTAAAGAATGATAATGGATTCAACCCAGATCTGTGACTCGAGGTGAGTGTCTGAAAAGTTTCAGCGCTCCGTCCATCATCTCCTTGTGTTTGCTTTGTTCGCCCTAATTTGGCAGGGTATGCCCAGACGTGGGTCCCTTGCTCACTTTGCCACTGGATTCAATCTAGCCTGGCTGATGTATGGTGTTACCCAGAAACCGGTCCTAGGATGCTTGTTTCCGGTTCAGGGAAGACCTGACTTGGCAGTTCGGGCTGGACTGTTCCCATGAGGCCCAGGGTCAAGACTGATTTGCATATAGCTGGGTCTGAACTGAGGTGGCGAAGTTAGCTAAAGAATGATGATAATTCAACCCAGATCTGTGACTGGGGGTGAGTGTCTGAAAAGTTTCAGCGCTCCGTCCATCATCTCCATGTGTTTGCTTTGTTCGCCCTAAGTTGGCAGGGTATGCCGAAAAGTGGGTCCCTTGCTCACTTTGCCACTGGATTCAAGCTAGCCTGGCTGATGGAGGGTGTTACCCAGAAACCGGTCCTAGAATGCTTGTTTCCGGTTCAGGGAAGACCTGGCTTGGCAGTTCGGGCTGGACTGTTCCCCTGAGGCACAGGGTCAAGACTGATTTGCAGATAGCTGGGTCTGAACTGAGGTGGCAAAGTGAGCTAAAGAATGATGATGGATTCAACCCAGATCTGTGACTGTGGGTGAGTGTCTGAAAAGTTTCAGCGCTCCGTCCATCATCTCCTTGTGTTTGCTTTGTTTGCCCTAAGTTGGCAGGGTATGCCGAAAAGTGGGTCCCTGGATTCAAGCTAGCCTGGCTGATGGAGGGTGTTACCCAGAAACCGGTCCTAGAATGCTTGTTTCCGGTTCAGGGAAGACCTGGCTTGGCAGTTCGGGCTGGACTGTTCCCATGAGGCACAGGGTCAAGACTGATTTGCAGATAGCTGGGTCTGAACTGAGGTGGCAAAGTGAGCTAAAGAATGATGATGGATTCAACCCAGATCTGTGACTGGGGGTGAGTGTCTGAAAAGTTTCAGCGCTCCGTCCATCATCTCCTTGTGTTTGCTTTGTTCGCCCTAAGTTGGCAGGGTATGCCGAAAAGTGGGTCCCTTGCTCACTTTGCCACTGGATTCAAGCTAGCCTGGCTGATGGAGGGTGTTACCCAGAAACCTGTCCTAGGATGCTTGTTTCCGGTTCAGGGAAGACCTGGCTTGGCAGTTCAGGCTGGACTGTTCCCATGAGGCACAGGGTCAAGACTGATTTGCATATAGCTGGGTCTGAACTGAGGTGGCGAAGTGAGCTAAAGAATGATGATGGATTCAACCCAGATCTGTGACTGGGGGTGAGTGTCTGAAAAGTTTCAGCACTCCATCCATCATCTCCTTGTGTTTGCTTTGTTAGCCCTAAGTTGGCAGGGTATGCCCAGACGTGGGTCCCTTGCTCACTTTGCCACTGGATTCAAGCTAGCCTGGCTGATGAAGGGTGTTACCCAGAAACCGGTCCTAGGATGCTTGTTTCCAGTTCAGGGAAGACCTGGCTTGGCAGTTCGGGCTGGACTGTTCCCATAAGGCACAGGGTCAAGAATGATTTGCATATAGCTGGGTCTGAACTGAGGTGGCGAAGTGAGCTAAAGAATGATCTCTGAAACATCTCTGTTCACCAATCTTCAGACCGGAACAGCCTCCTACATTTTGAAAGTGCACACTCTAGAGTACTCAGAGAGAATCTACCAGTAGGGCAATTCATGCGCATACAACGCAACTGCCCCAGGATAGAAGACTACAAAAAGGAGGCAGAGAACCTATCAGAAAAACTCCAGGACCGCAAATACCCCAAACGTATTGTGAATAAAGCCAAGAAGAGAGTATGCAACATCCCCAGGGAAAGCCTCTTAGAGAAAACCAATAAACCGGAGAATCCCAACCTTATATGTGTCACCAACTTCAATAAAGGCTCCAATTATGTGAAACAGACTATCAACAAACACTGGCGCATACTTACGTCGAATCAACTGCATTTTGAGAAACCCATGTCCTCATTTAAAAGGAACCGAAGCATCCGAGACAGACTAGTCCACAGCAACACTACCAGCAGAACAACAGAAAGACAAAACACCCTTTGGAACCTTCCACCGGTCAAGGGCCACTTCCCATGCGGCAACTGTTCTGTGTGCCCCCTTACATCACAAACTGGGACCATTGATCTGGGCCTCAGAACCCCATGGGAACAGAGGTCGCACACAAACTGTAACAGCGCAAATGCCGTATACATGATTAGTTGCCCATGTGGTTTGAAATATATAGGGATGACCACCAGAAAAATACAAACCCGCATCAGCGAACACAGAAGCACCATCCGATGCAAGTGAACTACCATCAGACTTACGTCCCATTTTTTAGAAATTAATCATTCAGAGACTGACATGCAGTGGACTATCATAGAAAAAATCACATCACAAAATGGGGCACATAAGACACTTCTCCTGAAAGAACAAAGGTGGGTGCATCGCTTACAAACACACATTAGGGGTCTGAATGATGATATACCTTGGAACCAACTAAACAACCTTAACAGATAACAACACTATCAAGTTTTCACACAGGTATCATGACATAACTACAGATCTCATACACATGTATTCAACAACACTGCCAGAACCCTGAAAATATACGATCTCCACCCAACGGATATGATTATCCCAGAACGAGCTGAATCCTTTCCTTTCCCCAAAAAACCTACAGGGAACAAATATGGTATCCCTGATTTGCAAAAAACCACACCATTAGGGCCATCACGCTACCGCCTTTATTATGGCCCACTTAAACAATGTGGTAACCCCACTATTATAATTTGTGTGTAAAAAAATCAGAGTAAGAAACTGTAATACAGTAAAATTGGATAAAATGTGGTATCCACGATCGATAAAAACATCACTCCCCGACCGCCCCACTACTTGGCATCAGACTACTATAAATTACCAACACAAATAAGAGTGAGATACTTTTTTAATTTGCAGATAATATCCCCATACACTAGCATCTATGGGAAAAGCATGCTATGGCATTTTGTAAAATAACACGCGGCTAATCAGTGATGCGTAAGACAGACGTTTACGTGCCACCTCGTGCATCAAACCTAACTTATCAGAAAACTGACAAGGGCGCTCCAGCCGTCAGGAGGACCAACATAAATAGGAGTGAGATATCTTTTAATATGCAGGTGATATCCCCACAGACGAGCATCTATGGAAAAACGTGCAATAGTATTCTGTAAAATGACACATGGCTGAATTCAGTGACGTGCAAGACGGACATTTATGTGCCGCCTCGCGCATCTGCCAAACTAATCGGAGAACTGACAGTACGCAAAAGCCATCAGGAGAGCCGAGCCCCCCACCGCACCCAATACCCAAGCTCTCTGCAGCTAGAGGTGTGGCTGTCCGCCTGTCACATATCAGATGCGACGCGCGCAACCGAGGTATTTAACCAAGCCAGCTCCACTTGCAATTCGGACAAGCAGGGGAGCAGAGCACAAAGTAGGTTGCGGCTGGGAAGGACCTTTGATGAAGTAAGTGGCTGATCCCCTTTGAGAACCGAGGCTCTGACTCATTTAGACTGCCTCGGTCCGTCATACATTCCTCATCTTTAAAAGTCGGCTCTCACAGAGTACTCGGCTTTTCTCTCTTTGTTTCTTTACCCATAGTGTGTGACTACAAGGCCCCCGCCCTATGCCCCCTTGGGAACAGACGCCATGTTTACTTTGGGTGAGTGCCTCATACTAGCTAAGTCAACCAGGACAGTAATTGTATATGTTTGAAGAAATGTATAAACATAAAATGTATATGCTAAGTGTGACAGAAGTAATGCATGTGTGTGTAACCCATAGCACATGTGAGAAAAACAGATGTGCATGTGATTTGATGTACGAATTAGCATGACTCACGTGTCATCACCTGATTGGAAACACTGTCCAGTTTTGGGTGAATCCAGCATAATACTCACCACATCCACGGATTTTCTCCAAAGGGAACTACACTATGATGGTTTACAGGCAACAACACGCCTTGTTATTTTACAGCACGATACTACAACTTGTACTATGTGTTTTTCTTGTCTCCGCTTTCCTATAGGAAAATATTCTAAGGAAACCAGCGGCAAGTATTAGACTTGTTCATACAAGATTACTAAATGTGCCTTATGCAAATAGCGGACCTATAGTGCACTCACGTCACTGGGGGAAGTGACCTCATCTCATCCCACCCTGACAAAACCCCAGGACTTTTTTAGGCCAGTAGAAATGGCTGAGATATGTTGGTGGCTAGCGTAGGGTCATAGGACCATCACATCCTTAAAACCCTACTATATTTAGTGTTTTTACTCTTCCCTCCCACTCCAACAATAAAGAATACCTTTAGGAGTGGTTGAGGAATTTTTTCTTTAAAGTTACGCCCCCATACACCTTTTTCATAAGTGCTCCCTGAAATATGGTTGAGCCCACCCTGACCTTTAGGAGTTGGGGTGAGCCCGATGATGAAGCATGTCACTACTAGAGTGACCTTCCCGCCCATAGTTACGGGTAGGTTCCAGAGTTGTTATAGGACCTCCCAGTGCATCTCATTGGAGACATAACCATCATACACAAAAAGACCTTAGTCTTTTTTCCCACCCTCTTCCTTAAGAAATGCTTTGCGTTCTTTTGAAGGGACATCCATTACGTTTAGTATGTATTGAATAGGGAGGACGTGTCCCTTCCTACCTCTTGTTTGAGGACCTCTCAACCCTTTTGGGGACCCGGCGGGTCCCTCACAGTATGGTATAGACTCCAGTGATCATAACCCTATCGAGGTATCCCTTACTTTTCCTGGACCAGTTTACCACCCTTTAAAGGCAAGCCCCTTAGGGATATGTTTGCACAACCAAGACCGATGGATTAGGTGGAAGGGCGTGGACTTTTCTTAATTCCTTATCCAGCGGGTTACCTCTAATTTTTGCTCAGTCATGAATTATCTGTTGGTGGAGATGCAGCCCAGTGCTGTTATTACTAAGGCCTTTGTTTCTTTGATTGCTAGTGGCAAGGATAACCTCCTGAATCAGGTGAAGCATTCTAATGTTACTGAACCTGGTTGGTTTATAAAAAGTGTAGGGATGCAAATAAGTGCTTGTAGGAAGCATTGTAAACAGTCACCAAGGAAAGACGGAAGGATGGTATCGAGCAGCATATAGAACAGCTATTAAAAATAGAAAGCATGCCATTAAGCAAGAGATGTGGGATGGCCTGGTGGAATCTGTTCAGCTTATAGACACTGGGAGGTTTTGAAAAATTATCAATAAACCAAAGCTTATGGAAACCGTGTCTGCAGGCTTGGGGACCCACATTAGTGCTGATGAATGGGTTGCCCATTTTAAGAACATCTATTCCTATGAGGGGACTAGAGACAGCAAGCCTGCCATCTGATCCTCTTTTTTCCGACTTTCCATTCAGTTCGAGTTAGAGGAGGTTTGGTAGGCGAATATGGATAGCCCTTCTAAGAAAGCCCCCAGGCCGGATGGGGTCCCAATGGATCTATACACTGCAAATGTGGAATTTTATGCTCTGATTATCACAAATGTAATTAGCAATGCATCCCTAAGTGGTTTTCCCAAAACATTGCATAGTCCCGTGATCGTTCCGGTGTATAGAAAAGAGTGAAAAAATGACCTGCGATGTTAGAGGCCATAGAGTCCCTACTGGACTCAGCGGTTAAGGTCATTGGTGCATATTCCTTAGAAGGAATGAGGACTGGTCTAGTGCAAGCAAGGTTATCTAGCGAGTACAATATGGGTCAGGGATGCACTGGGCACTATTGTGCATGCCTTAACTTCCATCTAGTTGCCAGTAAATATACCGTTGCAAAAAGGAACTCGTTATTTTTTTCCTTTATGGATTTGTCTAGTGCATTTGATAGGTTCAAAACTAGTAAGCTTTGGGGTATCGTCTTGACTCTAGGGGTGGATGAGGCCTTGATTACTTTTCTATGGGTTCTCCATTGTGGGGTTACTGCTTCTGTTTGATATGGCCCAGGTTGTAAATGCACTACTGCCTTTCAATTACACCGCCGCATCCGCCAGGGCTGTGTCTTGTTCCCTATTTTGTTTTTACTGTATATTAACAGGCTAAATACTTCCTTAGCAGGATCATGGAAGGACATGCCGATGATTAAGTCAGTACCTGTTCCGGTCCTGCTTTATGCAGACGAGGGTTGGGAAAGTGGGCACATTTTCTATTAAAGGAAAATGCTTTGAAAGGCTTGCAAAATGTCCCTATCTAGGGGTATTGTTTGATGAGAAATCTACATGGTTGCCCTGCATCACCAATCGGTGCTCACATTTTAGTCATACTGTGGGTGCACTGTTTGATTTTTCTAAAAGAGTGGCCAGCAAGCCAGTACTGCCCCTTTTGGAGGTCTTCCTAAGAAAGTGCTTACCAGTTTTGAAATATTGGCAGAGGTTTGGGGCTACCGGGATGTCACATTTTGGGTTTACCTCCTTCTACCCATCATTTCTTTCTACACGAGTAGCTGGGTATCACATACATAACTGACCAGATTCAGGTGGTCCCTTTGGTTCTTTGGGTTTCCTTACGAGCCAATGAGGCTTCCTCTCTTAACAGGGAAATTTTCATAGATTATCTGAAGTGTGAGAAGGGTCCTGCCATTCCGTGGCTAAGCTATGTGCGGTCCATGGCTAATGTCATTGGGTGGGAGAATTTGTTTTTATCCACAGACTCGCTCACTAAGGCCAATGTGCGTAAGATTAAACACCTTTTGGTATCTCATATTGGGACATCTAGGAAGCAGGAGCAGATGCATAAATCTTTTATGCAGGACTATGCTATTGTACACACCTCACCGACCCTGGAGCAATACTTAAGCTGGGTTGTGTATCCTTGGGAATGCATACTTCTGACTAAGTTTCATATAGGGTCATTCAGATCGCTTCTTTGTTTTCCCTTGGGTCATTTTGATATCGGTACTGTGTCCATTTGCCCATGTGATGAGACTGCTGTGCAATCACTTTTTTTTCTAGAAATATTATGCTGCTTTTACTAAAAAACTTTAAAGCCAGTTCTTCATTTGTATGGTTTCTGACAATGGAAGCCCGAACTTCATTTTTATAAGAACATTGCCTAATATTCAAGTCTGTTTTAATGTTGGTAGTTTTTAAAATCTGCAGTCTCTAAGCGAAGGTCCTTTCTATTTTAATGAGTCCCACTATTTGTAAATGTTACCCTTTGGTATTGCTTATTTTGATAATGATGTATTAAATGCTATGCTGCTTTTATGATTGTTTTTAAGTAATTGAATAAAGCATATTTGATGATTATAACAGAATTTCATAAACAAGTGTACCTGTTTTATGTGGAAATGTATAGATGGAGATAGGGTAGTGTTGTATTTTCAGAGTCATCCTACTGACGCTCCCACCTTAGCAGGCATGAAGATTCCTTTGCTCATGTTTGCAGATGACACTCTGATTATCTCCAAGACACAAAAAGGACTCCAGTCAGCTATTGTTGGATTTGAGGAGTTTTGTCAGGACCACGACCTTTTAGTTAATGTGGAGTAGACAAAATGTATGGTTCTACACAAACACAAGGTCATAAAGGGCAGAGCTGTTATGAATGCAGTTAACCTAGAGCAGACCCATGCATTTACATATTTGGGGATTACATTAGGTAGAAAACTTAACTGGAAGCCCCATATTGATTCATTGGTCCTTAAACATGCCCAACTGTCCGGTGCCCTATTGAAGGAACAGCGTCTTTCTTACACCAAGCCCGTTGCTCCTGTCTTAAAAATATATAACTCTAAAATTAGTGCCTCGGTTTTATATGGGACAGAATTATGGGGATTTGACAACTTAGTTCCCCTGGTTATTGCCCAAAACAAATTCTTGAGGGCCATAACTGGTCTTCCCCAATCAACACACTTATTGCCCCTCTTTTTAGATTTGGGTTGTCGTTTAATTGAGGACACGGCACGATTTAGACCCGTGGCTTATTGGAGAAGGCTTTGGGTTACACCTGAACTGTCCCTGTATGCTCAGGCTCTTCTTACAGTCAGGGAGGCAGACCGTATGTGCAAAATACCATGGCTGAGATGGGTAAAGGATACTCTGAGCGAGATGGGGATGAGTAGTCTGTGGGAGAATCCCGTCGACAATACTTTCCCTTCAAAGAAGGAATTTACGATGGTGTACTGGAATATAGTCAAAATGAAGCGTTTTTCCTCTCTAATAAGACCATCACTAACAGGGGAATTTTTAGAGCACAAATACGACATAGAGTATGAGAACTATTGGGATTTTATTAGTGTCGTTAATGATAGGAAACTCTACCATCAATTTAGAGTGGGTTCTCTCCCGATTAATTCTTATGTTAGTAAATGGCACGCCCAAAATCATAGTAAATGCCCCTTCTGTTTAACACAAAACGAATCGTTAGCTCACATCTTATTTGTATGCCCTGCTTATAAAATTCCCAGGCATAAATGGCTCAAACCAATTTGTATGAATATGGGCATTCGTTCTGGCAACGAAGCATTTAGGATTTTAAAAACTGACACTAAAGAACCCATAGTGATTGCAGTTGCTAAATTCCTTAGTTGGATGTGGGCCATACGTGCAAAGAAGATGAGGCTAAGTTAGTTTGATGAATTTTATAAAGAGGGAGTAGTACACATTGTTTTGTGCTGTATTAGAATTGAGTGTACTCACCTGGTTATTTTTATATATATATAAGAAGATATTTACTGGTATTGATCTTTGCGGCACTAAGGTCCGAAGTTTTATTAGTTTTAATTATTTATTGTATATTAAGGTACCTCAACATTGTGGATCTACTTTTTTTTTTCTTGATTGTTATTCTATTGTATAAATTTTGTAAAAATTTAATGAAAATGAAATGGAGCTTTCTGTTTTAAATGTAAATGTCTTTTATGATTTTTAATCGAAATAAAGACATATTGAATTGAATTGAATTGATGAGGTAGTGTTTTCAATTTATCTGTAATGTCTCTGAAGACAAAATACAGCTGTCTTGCTTTTCAAAAGTCATCATAGTTTTGTATGCTTGTTTGTGTTATTTAGTAGAATTGGGTTCAGTTTATTGCACACCTTCTGTTAATAACTAATCACGTCCTGCTTTACATCTTAATTTCATTCCTTAACTACTCTTCTATTACTTTTAATTGTCCTGTGACCAGAAATGTGTTTCACATGCTGTAGACTAGCATATTTTCATTCTTAATTCTGTTTAGGCCTGAGCGTTGAACTCCGCTCCGTTCGCGGAGTTTGCGGAGTTTTCTGCACTCCACGTTCCGCGGAGCTCGCGGAGTGCAGAAAACTCCACTTTGCGTAGTGCAGCAGAGTTTTTTCCCCGCTCGCGAACAGTAAGTACACAAGCGCGAGCTCCCGCTCGGGTAGAATTTCTACCCGAGCGGCAGGAAGACCAGCGCGAACAGCAGTTCGCACTACACTCCGCCACTTGCAGAACTTCGCGGAGTTTCGCGTAGCAAAACTCTGCGAACTACGCCCAGGCTTAATTTTGTTTGCATTATTGTGCTACATTAGTAGCCCAAATTTTAGTTCAGCCATTAACTGTCCTAGTGGGCAATAATCTAACTCTTTAGATATTGATTTGTTTGCCTCTGTGTTTTATATTTTGTGATATATTATTTTTTAAATATATTTTAGCAGGCACTGCGGAACTTTCTAGATAGTTTTGATATAGAACCATAGTACTCAGTAAACTTTAAAAAAATATATCAATCAATAAAAATACTTTTGCCTACCTCTACATGGTTTCATATAGTACCTAATGTCTTCATATCCACTTGAAACTCACTAATCACCTACATTTTCACATCAAAACACAGAGAAAAATACAGAAAGTGTGGTCTAAACAAAATGGTTGCCTTTTTATTTTGTTAGGACTTTTATTAACCAATTGTATTGTGTTTTGTCATCGCCATGTACCAGGGTATACAGCGAAAGTACTGTGGTATACCATGGTACGATATATCACTAAGCTTTTGCCCCTTATAACTTTAAAATTACTGAATCAATTCAGATCAAATATAAAAAAAAGCACCATTTCCACACCATAATCTATATTCCTGCAAAATTTCATGTAAATCAGTTCAGTCATATTGCCACTACATTTCCTGCAAAAGTCTGTGGAAAATGCATTGGCGAAAAATCGTGTTTGGGGCCCCCTTTTTTTCTTTACACCCCTTAACGAATCACCACAACATTTTGCATCATCAGCCAATGTAGAAAAGCAATATGTCTGCAAAGATTTGAGGATATTAATGAAACAGTGTTAAAGTTATAAGCAAGCAAAAATCAGAGGAATTCCTATCTCTAGAATTCCTAGCTATAACTACAGAGTAGCTACAGCACACACACACACACACACATATATCATAAACATGCTCAGGCAACTATAATGGCTGAATTTCTCTGGTTTTGTATGAGCAAAATCTGACCCTAACTATAACGTCTGTGTAACCTTTGTTTTTTTTGTGTGAATTTCTAAGGTTTATTTAATTCTATTTGCTAACTATAACGTCCTTTGCAACCTTTTTTTAAATGCTAATTCCTAACTATAATGTCCCTGTAACCTTTGTTTTTTTGTGTGAATTTCTAAGGTTTTTTTAACTAGCAGTCACGGTTGCAGAGTGGTGGGACATTGCTGGAGCCGGCCCTTTGGGGTGGTGGTCGCCAGGGCCATTTACGGCTCCAGGATGGGGCCACGTGGCCCCATCCCATTTTTAGAATAGCCCAAGGGAGGTGGCGGTACCCAGGACTGCGTGGGGGGCCAGAGTCCCCACACACATCTTATTTCACTATAGTCCCGGGAAGGTGGTGGTCCCTGGGGCTGTGTGGGGGGGCTGGAGCCCTCCCACGCATTATAATTATAATAAAATATAGCCCCCAGGGAGGTGACAGTCCCTGGGGCTGTGGGGGGGCTATGTGCTCCCCTCGCACTTCAAACTATTAGCCCCGGGGAGGTGGTGGTCCCCAGGCCTGCGGTGGCCCATGCGGGCCCCTGCATCTTTATTTTTAATTGCACCTCGGGACCTGGCCCACCTAGGGCCTAAAGAAAACGAAGCGCAAGAGCCCGTGCTTTGTGGTTTTTTTTTCATTTTTGCCCGGATTCACGGATACACCGCGAATCCCGCTTAATTTTTTTTGTAAATGTTTTTTTTGGGCCCTAGGGGTCCGATATACTGATCGTTATTAATTCTTATCGGCATTACCCCATGCATTTGTACTCTTTCTCATATGATTGCAAGGTGATTTCTCACAGCAATATGATCAACCACTACATTTTAAGTTCTTCTCCATTCAATGTGCAGATTATTTGTATAAGCCTATTCACAGTATTCTCAATGTAAAGTGCATAGTGCATGTTTGTTAACACTTATAAGAGATCACTCAATAAAATGCATCATCTTGAGATACAGAGATATATAAATATCCATTCACAATGTTTCTGGTCATGAGTACATGATAATCCAAAGTGGATGTCATTTATATGTATTCATTCATTTTGCCCCAAATTTACAGGGTGTAATGTGCATACATGAACAGGTATATTCCAATAGATCAGCTGATGCAACTTATTCCCTTAATTCAAAGTATACCTCTAGTAACAGTATTTCTGATCTAAAATGCATAATGCATATGTGTAACAACCCCATCTCAATTTCAATTAACAATTCTTCGGGTCTATAGTGCAAAATGCATAAAAGCAAACAAACATGTAATAAGGACCATTTAGGGATGATCATCCTAAAATGAGGTTATGCATCCACTGCAGTACTCTGATATAAAGTGCATGATGTATATATGTAAGCAACCTATTTCAGTGTGCATGCACTGCACTTCTAGATCTAAAGTGCAAAACCAATGCATGTAAACAAATATATTACACAGAATTTAAAAGGACCATCCTAAAGTGCAAATGTATAAATATATCCATTTCTAAAATCCCTGATCTATTGAGCAAAATGTATGTGCATAAGCTAACAGAAATGCCTATGTCAGGTTGTTTTAGACTCATTCCATGAGTATTTAAAAAGTGGCACATGCTGATATCCCCTGATCTCAGGGTCTGTGTAGTCATCATATACTCCTCCAAGGGTCTCCCATTAATACACATAAGCATCAATTATATGCTTTGTTGGAAGAAGGTGCTATGTGCAATCATCTCATGTTTCAAGGGCATAAATTATCATCATATATTTTAAATGATGTTCCACTTCATAGATCATGCCCATCCCAATCTTTACAAATGAGCATGTAACTCCACATCTGTGTTGTGGCCCCACGGAGTCTCTGTGCCCAATGTCACTTATCAGTCATGGCTCCTCTCTCCACAGCTCATTTTCTCTATCTCCTCCTCTTTGGTGGGCTTTGACATGTTTAACCCTGTATTATCTGAAACTTGCAAGGGATCGTTCATGGTATTGCTTGAAGTGGCAGGCCATGGGGTAGCTCTTATCACCATTCATGATTGCATGCATGTGCTGGAGGATCCTGACTTTTAGCTTATTAATGGTGCTTCCCAAATATAGCTTGTCACATCCACATTTCAGTACGTACACTATGCGATCCATATTGCAAGTAATCCTGTCATTGTTTACAATCTTTTGGCCCTCAAAGGTCTGATAGCTTTTACAATTCAGTCCATGTCGGCAAGCCTTGTAGGAGCTGCGCTTGATAAACCTCTGTTATTGTTCGACAGTAATTCTTCTCTCCTTTTGCAGGGTCAAAATAACTGCATGTCAATATATCCCCCAATGATTTGTTTTTCTTGGAGGCTATCTTTGGGCCCCTACACACAATTTCTTTAAAGCGCCTGCTTTTTAATACCCCCCCAGGTGGGCCAGGTCCTAGGGGCATACAGCTAAATTTGGAGGGGGGGTGCACGGGCCCCCCTCCTATGGCTTATGAAAGCCCCAGGGACCGCCACTGCACTAGGGCATTGCTTTTATTGTATGCAGGGTGTGCCAGCATGGCACCCCCCCACATCCTGGGGACTGACTCCTCCCTGGGGCAAATGTCTATAAATGATTGTGGGGGTACCTGCGCAGCCCCTGCTGCCCCAGGGACAGCCACCTCCCTGGGTTACTTGAAAATATGTATGTGGGCAGGCCTGCTGGGCCTGCCCATGCCCTGGGGACTGTCATCTCCCCAGGGTAAAGCATTTAGTATCAATGTGGGGGGCCCGTACAGCCTCCCCACAGACCTGAGTACCATCACCTCCCCGGGGCAATTAATTCAAATTAAGGGTGAGTGCATGGCCCTCCGCAGCCCCAGGGACCACCACCTCCCCAGGGCTATTTGTTATAATGGAGGGGGCCGCGTGCCCCCCACGTGGAGCCATGGATGGCCCTGAGGACAACCACTCCCAAGGGCCGGCTCCTGCTAACCCCTGAAGTGCCCACCCTCGGGAGGTAGCTGTTTGCTTTTGCTTGGTGGGAGCTAAAGGCTTCCCAAGCAAAAGCATACATATCTCCGCTTTCTGCAAGCCAGAGCTGTCAAACAGCTCCTGCATGCAGAAAGCTGATTTTCATCTGCTTCCCTACATGCAAATATGTGTGCAGGGAAACAGATGAAAACAGTGCTCTATCACGGAGGGAACTGCGTTTCCAGCACCTCCCTGCATGCAAGAGCAATGTCGGCTCCTGCTGGAGGCGGGGAGCCGGCTGGGACCATGGGGGGGTTTCAGGCTTCCCCCGTAGTTCCATTTCACACTGCGTGCCCTGGAAAGGCTCCAGGGCATCCATGGAAACATGGCCTGCCCCAGGAGATGGGTTCCCTGGGTCCGAAATCAGCCCGGGGAGGGGGACAGTGCAGCACCCTTTCCCTATTAAAAAAATAGGTCCCCGGAGCACGTATCCTGCCGATTTTGAAGACGGGGTCTTGATGCCTAGGAATATGATTGCATCTCCACCAAACAAAGAAGCCCTTCTGTAAAGTACAAATCATCCAAGTGTATTTCCAACATGAAAAGTTATCTGTAATCTATGTTGGAGGTTTTTGCATCCTTGTTATTCTCAAGCCCAATTTCTCACATAGTGTCTGCGATTAGGTTTTTTTTCTTGTCATCTGTTGCTGAGACCAGAGATCATGTTCTAAACTTTTAAAAACAAGACTTTTGTAAACTTGCCTGGAAATCCCAACCCTTTGGCCCCTCCCCATATACATCAGGATGATGGACAGCTTACTAAAAGGCCCCCCAGTGCTTTTCCCGATGATTTTGGAGACGGGTCCTTGTTGTCGAGGAGTTGCTGAGGAATACGACCACATCTCCACCACCAAAGAAGCAAGTACAAATCATCCAAATGTGTTTTCTTTTCAGTTCCACCTTATAAAGTTATCTGGCGAAGACGCTCGAGGAACAATCACATTGACAAATAACAGACACAGAAGGTCACTGGAGACATTTACTCGGTGTCCTTTTCACAGCTGTAGTCTAGGAGATGCACTATACATTTACCCGATGAGGTAGCACTAACAAATTAGCCAGTACAAATTACTCCAGTTGGTTAGAGGAGTAGCACAAAAAGGTGGCCTCTTCTTAGATAAATACGCAGGCAGGAATCATTCTGGCAGGATGCTCATTTCAAATAAATTAAACCTCAACAGGTTACAGTTAGAAAATAAAATGATTTTTTTTTAAATTAACTGAAAAAAACAAAGATTAAAGGGACATTATAGTTAGGGAATAGTATTTAAAAAACCTTAGAAATTCAATGACAAAACCAAAGGTTACAGGGACGTTATAGTTAGGAAATAGAATTTAAAAAACTGAGCAATTCACTGAAGAAAAAAAGGTTACAGGGTTGTTATAGTTAGGAAATAGAATAAATAAAAACTTACACATTCTCTGAAAAAAACCTGAAGTTACAGGAACATTACAGTTAGGCTCACATTTCACTCGTACAAAACCAGAGAAATTCAGCAGTTACAGTTTGCTGAGCTAACTATAACTTACGCCCCCGTAATGCACTGCTTATGACCTCTCATATTGCATCTTACATCTCTCATGACTTGGTCAGTGACATAACTGATGACATCTGAAATGACATAACTGATGATATTTCAAATGTGTATATATATATATATATATATATATATATATATATATATATATATATATATATATATATATATATATATATATATATATATATATATATATATATATATATATATATATATATATATATATATATTACAAAGTGGTGTTAGTAATAGTTAGGATTCCCAGAATTATATTTTACAAAGTAGCTGTAGTTAGGATTCCCAGAGATAGAAGTTCCTAGGATTTCTGCTTGCTAATAACTTTGCACCCATTTGACAAATCTCCTCAAATATTTCAAGAACTATTCCTTTTTCTACATTGGCGGATGATATAAAGTTTCTATAGACTTTTTATTCACGCAGAATGGCCAAATGGCTGAGCAGACTTCCATGAAATTTGCTAGGATTATACATTATAGTATGCAGATGATCCTTTTGGGTAGTAGAGATAAGTAATGTAATTTTTTTCAAAGTTATATAAGGCATTTACACTTAGTGATATCAGTGACCGTGGTAGTTTTGCAAAATTTTGTGAAACTACCACGGAACATGGAGATGACAAGTCATTATGTGATTGGCTAAAAGCCGACTGACCTAGAGGGCATTTAAAATGACTGAAACATGTCGACCAAAGATGCAGGGGGTCAATATGCCCTCATAACATTGCTTTGTTTTTAACCTTGCCAAAGGACCAACCCATTAAAGAATTTCATAGGATCCGGCAGGCAATTTTAAAATGTAATCCCTAACATTTAGATCAAGCACTCTACTTACAAAGCGTTGAGCCTGCCGACTCATACTAGGTGAGTAGGACGTGGGTCCGATGATGAAGCAGGACATGGGTGGTACCTTTGGGTGAGAACCGAACAATATATCCTACAAGATGTACTGATCACACCGATTTACCTGGGTGTAGATCTTACACTTAGTAGAGATATACACTGGGCTACGCAACAATCTCACTGAAAATAATTTTGGTTCGAAAAGCAAGGGTAATCCTCCCTAATGGTATATACGTTTACTCTACTATACTCTATAACACACTCCTTCACTCTACTTGACTCTACTCCACTACTCTACTCTACACCACTCAACTCAACGGCACTATATCCCACTCAAATCTACAACACTATATGCCGCTCCACTGTACCTCACTGTACCACACTCTACCACACTCTACTCTACTATTCCGCACTCCACTCTACAAAACTATACTCCACTCTATGGCACACCACTCTACTCCACGACAGTCTCCCGCAATCTACAACATGGCATACCACTCAACTGTGCGACACTCCGCTCTATGACACTTTACTCCACTCTATGCTACATCACTCCACTGTACTCCACTACACACATTGCATTGTACTATACAAGATGCCACTCCACTATATGACACTTCACTCCACTCTACGGTATACACTCTTCAACTTGTACATGGAACCTCTCACCAAAATTCTGAATAATTAAAACATAAACTACCACATGCACGCAGATGATACTCAACTGTACATGAGAATTTCTTCTCCGGATGACATCAAAACTCTTAATAGTGCACTTCGGAAAACCCAACAATGGTTATCTCAAAACCACCTTATGTTGAACACACTCAAGACGGAGTTCCTCCTAATTGCCCCCTACCATTACTCAGCCCCCATTCAGGATTGGCTCAAACAACTAACGGCCCTAAATTGCATCCCACATTTTGTAGAATCTACTAAATCCCTGTGTATAACCTTGGACAAATGTCTAAATATGCAAGACCACATCAGTGCAACAACGAGAGGAGCCAATCACCAACTCAACACATTAAGGAAAGTCAAACTGTTCCTACCGCCTGAAGACATGAAACTAGCTGTCCAATCACTGGTCATCTCCTGTTTGGAATATGGAATTGTGACCCTGGCTGGGCTACCGAAAGCTAAACTGGCACCTTTAAGGGCTACTTTGAACTCAGCTGCCAGACTCGTCACGGGATCAAGTAAACATGACCACATCACACCAGATCTAATCCAACTCAACTGGCTCTCTCTCGATACAAGGATCCGGTACAGGATAGTGTGCTTAATGCACAACGCGCTACATAATAACAGTCCCTCTAACTTGACAAAAAACTTGACATTTCAGACATGAACCGAGCCCTTAGAAGGGCCAATACTCTACTGCTGAAACCACAAAAGTTCAAAAAGAAGAAAACATACATCCGCGCCTTCTCTGGTCTGGCTCCAAGAATATGGAATGATCTCTCTTCTGAAATCAGAACGAACCCCTCGACAGCAGCATTCAAAAAATAAGTCAAAGGATTACTCTTGAAGAGCCAAATGCGACAATAAACCAATTGCCTCCCTTAGTAACTCTCACCCCTTGTGTGCAACTCTGGCGTACCGCACTACTAAGCATTTTGTGCTTTTATAACCTCCTATTTGGTAGCATTTTCTTTTGAACCTGCTTAATGTCTATGATTCGATGTACAGTGGTCTGATACACTTGCGAGTCTTGTTCGCGCTATATAAAACTTTTCAAATACATAAATAAATACTATATTTTATATGCCCTGGTGAGGGAAAAACAACCAAATTCATTTTTCCCCATTGTAGTGCTGATAGCTTCATAGGCTAACATGGGAAGACTTTATTACATTTTAATAAAGTCTAACTTTTGACAGAAGTGGGCTAGCACCATAATTCAAAGTATCAAAATAATAGTTACAATAAATCTAACAACTTGCCAGGGTCAGATTTTAAATAATTATTGCAGAATAGTAATTTTCGAACTTGCTTTCCTTTAGTTACCTAAAACAACCATGTAGCAGCCTCTGCTGATTGCCCAGTCTTTGACAGACTGAGCCAAGCTGCTCCCTGATTAGGTGTGAAGAGGCCTGAGGCTGAAACAATAGAGGCATCTGGTGGGGGAAGATCTGCTGCCTGCAGATGCTAAGACAGAAAGGGGGCTGGGGAGCTACACTGGTCTTCAATGGGAGGGGCTGGAAAGGAAATGTAGGGAAAGGTTCGCCACACCTATGGGTTGGGTTAGCCAGACCTGAATTTCAAAGAGAGAATTTCCCAATTTTTTTTGTGGTGATGTGCATTCTGGGATAGAAATATGCCACACTTCGTAGGAAGTGGTCGTAACAGAAGATGGCAACTTAAACCCCATTGGTTGGGGTGCTCCCCCTCTTGCCAGCCCAAAATAGGGAATAAATAAGGGAGAGCTGCAACGCACCTCGGATCCCTACCTGGAAACATCTGGAGAAGAAGGACTGCCCTGCTGATCCATTGGGCAGCACAACAGAGGACCACACTCATAAGGACTGCACCTGCTGCACACTCAAGCCTTCTCAACAAAAGGACTTTGCCTGTCTTAAAGGATAAGGAGTGGATTTCCTGATCAGCAAAAGGTAGCAAAGTTTTGGAAGAGGCTACCTGCAACATCAACAGCAAAGACAATTCACAATAGCAGCTCAAGAAAGGTTGTGGTTGAATTTATCACACCCTGTATTGTTCCCATAGAAAGGTGCTCCACTCCCAGGGCTAACCATCCAAAGAACGTCCTAAGACTTACAAATACAACACATGAATGGCAGTCTAGTTCATTTTTTAAACAAAAGAGAAGTCTAGTACCTTTCAACAAATCAGTGTTCAAAAATACACAAACTTTCAATTAATAGATCAAGATGCCATGGACAGATGTCATTAAAATGTTTATTCTTTATTTCTTACTTAAATGGTGCAACATGGACATGAACACAGCCAACGCATTTTGTCCCGAAATGTTGGGACTTCTTCAGGGCTATTAAAAACATACAGACAATAGAATGAGCCACATAAATTAAATGGACAAAAACAAATAAAAAAGCATCAAGAGCACAAGATGAAGCTACACAAAAGCAACATATTAAAAAACAAAAAACAACATTTGTGAAAGGAACATATAATGGTCATATGAATCAATTGGGAAATCCCAACAGAGAAAATATAACACACACAGTTTAATCAAAGTATTAACCACATCTATTTCTCCGAGTTGTAGATGTAGTAATTCCATAATATAGCATGTTATAGCTTTAAACTAATATTTAATAATACCGGAGTACTTTAAACATATGTCTGTGATGTTAATGGCCATCATAAATAAATAGATATATAGCATATTGTGTAAATCTGAACCTGTAACACCTATTCGGTATGTGCAAATGAGCCCATTGATGGACATGAAGAATCTAAAGAGTAGAATAAAATTGTATGTTGTAAAAGATTGAGGAAAGAAATTCATTAGAGGAATTCAAAAGTATTCCAGAGAAGAGTTACTCCAAACTTGTCCGTATGGAATAGGTTGCTCTAAAGTGCTCAAATTTGAAAAGTCTGCTTACAATCAACTATAATTGTTAAACCAAGAGTAGCCAAGTAAATAATCCAATGTATTTTTTTCATCCCTATGACGATGGAAGCAATCAGAATCTAAAAGGAATATCAATGCAAAATGTCCAGCTCAAACAGTCGAACCGCAATTGAATCTACGTTTACGTAAGGACTTATTTCAAAACTCATGCAAAAATCATATTGTATGTAATAGAAAAAGACAAATAGCAGCATTCTATCACATTATCATGTCACATGCGTACAGGACAATCATAATTGCAAACATTAATTATAAATCATAAACCGCAGTAAGATCACATCGAATATGGTTGCTTCTAGCAACAAGATGCACCTGTGTCATCCATGAAATGGACAGAGACTCAATGTCAAGCAATACGTACCACACTTCACAACTCCAGAAAGCATTCACAGCTGTGTTTTTCTATTTCGGCAACCAATTTTAACATATTCCTCCAAATCGCAGTCCAGTCTCCATTCAAGACATAAGCAGGACACCGAAAACAGTCCACCCAAAACACTTTCTCCGAGCACCATTGAATTTACACATCATGCATTCAAACCACAATTGTGACCACTTTAATAATAATAGGGAAGCAGTCAGAAAGCTCCAGACATGATAGGCCCGATTCACAAAAGTAATCTGAGACAAAATCCTAAACTTACTACTTTTGGTATTCACAGAAGGCATTTAGTAGTAGTAAAGTTAGGATTCCTAACTTTACTACTACTAAATCCCTTTTGTGAATACCAAAAGTAGTAAGTTTAGGATTTTGTCTCAGATTAGTTCTGTGAATCGGCCCCCTTATGTCCACATTCCTCAATAAGTCCATAAACTGAACCCATGTGGAACCTCTGCAATCCGGACGCAGTCCTCCATGTCTACCAAATAAGTCTCTCTCCTTCATCATACGGACCACATCCCTCTACCTGCACAAACATTGTGCTCAGTAGTCTCTTGTGACAAATGGTATATCCTTCATCGCTTAACGGCACAGAGCGGTAGCCATCTTGACAGCGTCCTCCGTGTATGCGTAGAAGGAGCCATTTGATGTTGTCACTGTTTAAGTAGCCGGAACCATAATATGATGAGGTCATCTGCATGCATGACCTTAAAGACAATGCCAAAGTAAGTCAGGCCATTTTGAAGTGTCCAGTGATCAAATTGTAGACTAGCAAACATGTCATTAACACCTTCGCCGCGATCGGAATTCCGCTCAGGTGCTGGACATTCCGATCGCGAGCGTGGTCGTGACGAGCTCAGCTTGTCATGCGCACACGCCCACCGCACAGAATGACGAGCTGAGCTCGCCATGAGCATCGAAGGGGTTAAAGTTTAAAATGCATGCAAGACGGGTCTATCGCAAATAGGGCCTTATTATGAGTTTGGCGGTCCGATGGATCACCAAACACACAGTGGTGGTGCGACTACCGCCACACCAGTGGTCCGACTGCCCTATCACAAGTAGGGTGGTTGGACCGCCATGGGACCTCTGCTGTCGCTAGGGAACCATGATCCCTGGTGGTGTTGCAGTGGTCTTGAGGTAGCAATATGCTTGGAGGGGCCACTACGACCCCACCAAGCATATGACTATTTTCCTCTCCACTACGGTTTTCATGGTGGTGAGCCCGCCATGAAAATTGTGGCAAAAAGGAAACAAAGGGGGCCCTACAGGGCCCCCTGTTGCCTCTGCGACAGTGGATGCATGCAGGGGGATACATGGTGTACCCTCCCTGTCTGCATGCACCCCCAGTTCCTGCAGGGCATAGACCTGATAGTCCATGCCCTGCAGGAACTTGCTTTGTGTTCCCATTGTGGTGCCTTTTTTATAGGCACAGCAGTGGGACCACCAAAGAACCACCCGCCAGTGACGAAAAAGGTTGTGATCTGGCAGGGGTTTGGCGGTGCGGGAGCGGAGTGGTCCTGCTCCCGCACGGCCATACTCATAATAAGGACCATAGCCTCAATCCAAAATGTAAACTAATTATTGTTAGTACTTTAAGTAAACCAAAAGCATGTCCAATGCTTGTGCTGTTATTTTACCGCGATCTAAGGGAGAGACACAAAATGTACTTCAACATGTAGTCTGCCACTATGCGTCACTTGCCATAAGATCAAAAGAGATACGCCTGTACGTCAAAAACTTGTGTTATTTAATGTCCAATCATCATCTGGAAGACAAGATGTTAAAAATAGCTTCTCAAACGTGTCGGCTATCTTAAAAGCCTCCAATATTAAACCAAATGAAACAACCATAATAATGGCTATGGTCATTAGCAATAACGATGCTAAAGGTCAACAAAAGTCAAAAACTACCAACCAACCACCAATCTATTAATTTAAATTTTGTGTATTTTTGAACACTGATTTTTTGGAAGATACTAGACTTCTCTTTTTTCTAAAACTAACTAGACTGCCATTCAAGTGTGCTTCTCCCTCATGATGTTGTATTAACAACAAGGACAACTCCAGCTGACAAGCTTCACCTGGATTTTACTTGAATTGACCAGGTGCATTGTGAAATATGTAATCCCAGACCCCAAGAGACAAATCAGAGATTCTGACCCTTTAGCTGGTGCTGTGGGCCCCTTTCCTGCATGAAGAAACCTTCAGAGAAGAACTTCTGAAAGTTTGGTAACTTATGACAAACTTTTGTAAAAAATCTCCATGAGAAGACCAGCATCTACAATGAGAGTCAAGCTGGCGACGTAGAACTGCGACTTGCTCAGCCAGCTCACCCCAGGATCCCGACCTCGCTTGGACATAGTTGGCCTCATGCAGTCTAACAGTGATATGTAACAAATCAGAGCGCATGTCCATTGACCTTAATGTAGACCATAGGTGTTGCCTTGGAATTCCGCCCTAAGATCTACAAATGTCACATACAAGTGGTCTTTTATTAGTAGGAGGTGTTTCCAGCAGATTAGAATAAACCAATATACCTGGTCTACTGTGCTTACTCTGGAACAAAAGTTTGCTTGTAGGGGAGACAATGTTTTGGTTTCACTTATAAAGTCTTGAAGTTTGTCTAAAACTTGGTAACAAAATACCTTCTGGAGGTTATCAATCAAACTAATGGGGTGGAAATTGCCAGGGTTGCTACTTTCTCCCTTTTTATACACAGGTATGATTTCCAATCTCCACCAAGAGGCAGGAGACGATCTCCTCCCACAATTCTTTTTGGCAATTTGTTAATGTAAGGTGCCCAAACAGCAAACTGTGAACGGTAAAGATCCCCTGGTATTTTATCATTGTTGAGTGCTTTACTGGGCTGCAAACAATTTATGGTTCTTCATGTATCTTCTAAGTAAAAAAGGGAGTCTATGTATTTAACCTATGAGTGAGTGTTTTCTCATGGTTAGGTTCTAGAACAATTGGAGCCTTTCTAGTGTCTGTTTGTATACATTATATAGATCTGCAAAATGCTTTTCCCAGAGGTATGGTGGAATATAAAATTCAAAAGAGCTGGACATTGATACATTTCCATGGGTACAATATGACAAAAGGCTTCATATTTCTAGATCTGGAGGCTTCTGCGAGGTTGGCAAAGTCGGCATCTATCCAGTTTAGTTTGAGGTTAGAAATAATTTTTGAGTACCTTTCTCTGGAGTCTCAAATCGTCTGTATATCGCACTGTTTAATAGCCATGATTAATTTTGACTTAGCCTTCCTGCAGTTAGCATTATACCAGGGTGAAGTCATAGGCAATGAGGGCTTAAGAGGTTGGCTTTCAGGTGTGCATATAGATCTCAATGCACTAAACAGACTATGGTGCAGCTCCAAAAAGGTGGACTGTCAACTAGGGGACCAAAGAATAAGTTAAATGTTTTACATATTTGTGTCATGGTACAGGGCTTAGAAGACAGTTTAAACCACTTAATCAATCTCCTGTTATTGCTGAAAAACAATGTAGATTCGGACCTGTTAGATTTATTAGCTTTGCTGGAAAAACGTTTTGGCTGTAAGGATAACTTTAAAGTTTAGTGGTCACTGCCAGATCTTACAAGTACACCAAAATCACACATTACATACTATATTTCTAGGTCAAATAGGATGTCATCAAACCTACTTTTACCCTCCCCCTAAAGAAGGTATATTATCAATGGCCATCCGATTTAGATCTTCCAATACATGCATGCATGCCATACTTCAGTGTTAAAAACTTGAGTTGTATAGCAGTAGTTGTTCATTTTTTGAATAATTCTACTTCCAATTCAAATCTTTATTCGGTTTAAAAAAACATAAAAGATAAAATGTTATACTATCCATACATACAAAAAAATAACTCTGCTTCCAATATTTGAATACCATTAGCTGCATCTTCAAAAACAGTAATGGAGTCAATAAAAGCTATAGTACATGCAGGAAAAGAGGGAATAGTCAGGTAGGCATGGAAATTTCATTTAACTTTCTGTAAACATAGATCGTGTGAAGAGGGCTCAGGTGGAAGATTGAGTAGCTAGTTCTGAGGGGTAACAGTGTCCACGAGATCTTGATGTAGTGGGATGCTACGTGCAAAAACTGAACCCTGGTCCCCTCTCTTAGGCTGACTGATCTTGAGTCAGCCCACCTCTTCTAGGGCAGGAGCAGAGGGGCTCACAGATTTGGGATCCCAACTTTTTATCTCTTAGTTGGTTGGAATTCACAGGGCCTGGGACACCTGCATCACAAGACCTCAGATTGCTCTTAAATTGGATGTTTGAGACTGATGGTGGCAGAGACCTAACTTCCATCACCAATAAGCCATCCACTAGCTCAGGGCCATCCAGTACAAGCTTGATCGAGTTATAATTATTCATCTGCCTAGAAAGACAGTAGGCAGAGAATATATCTTTATAGATCCGATGGATCACCAAACGCACAGTGGTGGTGCGGCTACTGCCACACCGGTGGTCCGAATGCCCTATAACAAGTAGGGTGGTCAGACTGCCATGGGACCGCTGATGTCGCTAGGGAACCACGATACCTGGTTGTGTTGCAGTGGTCCTGAGGCAGCAATATGCTTGGAGGGGCCACTACGGCCCCACCAAGCATATAACTAATTTCCTCTCCACTACAGTTTTCATGGTGGTGAGCCCGCCATGAAAATTGTGGCAAAGAGGAAACAAAGGGGGCCCTACAGGGCCCCCTGTTGCCTCTGTGACAGTGGATGCATGCAGGGGATACATGGTGTGCCCTCCCTGTCTGCATGCACCCCAGTTCCTGCAGGGCATGGACTTGATAGTCCATACCCTGCAGGAACTTGCTTTGGTGTTCCCATTGTAGTGCCTTTTTATAGGCACAGCCGTGGGACCGCCAAAGAACCACCCGCCCGTGACGAAAAAAGTTGTGATCTGACAGGGGTTTGGCGGTGCGGGTGTGGAGTGGTCCTACTCCCGCACAGCCATACTCATAATAAGGCCCATAGCCTCAATCCAAAATGTAAACTAATTATTGTTAGTACTTTAAGTAAACCAAAAGCATGTCCAATGCTTGTGCTGTTCTTTTACCGGGATCTAATGGAGAGACACAAAATGTACTTCAACATATAGTCTGCCACTGAAATCCAGTACAAGCTTGATCGAGTCATAATTATTCATCTGTCCAGAAAGACAGTAGGCAGAGATTATATCTTTATAGATTGAGGAGTAGCACTGCTGATTGGTTTGAATCCTGTGGGTAGTTTTATTAATAAGTGCTTCCTTATCTTCCCTTTGGCCTGGTTTCAACTTGAGTACGTTCATCATAAAGATGACAGCCCCTCTATCAGAGGCTATCCGCATAGTCAGACCAAAAAGGTCAAGGGCATATTTGTCAGCCTTACACAAAATTCCTCTTTGCGTCAGCCTGTGTGTTGTGGTACAAGAAGTATCACTGTCCCCTACACTATTTATAGGGTAGATACAATTAGCTGTGTTGCAGTCTTGGGGGTTTGTCAGTAGACTATCATGGCTATGGGGGAGCAACAGCTTTCCCCTGTTGTTTCCATATAAATCCAAGAGCCCCCTCTGGTCAATATTTCCTCTTTCGGTCATCCTTGAAACATTATTTGAGCCTCCACAAACTACTTCTTGTAGGAAAGATAGCACTGCAAGTCAATTGATTGTGTTAACAGCTAAATTGTTGGTTGTTGATAATTTACCTTTTGCTTTATTAAAAACCAGGGTTTTAAACTATTTATGAATATATGGCTCAATGATGGAAAAAAAAACATTATTGCCAGGATGTCACACACCAGGACAAAGCACTGCAGCAATCGGAGGAGGTCTAAATACAGATGGCCATGGAGGGCTGCAAGAGAGCCAATAACATGAACTCTTTGACTGTTATAGCCCTCTTTGTGTCTTTTGTGTTAGTATGTACTACAACATCCAGCACTTCTGCACACCGGCAAGACACACTGTGCATGCATTTCTTCAATAAAATATCATTCAATACATCAGATGTACTAGTGTAGGAAGGATGCCAAGGGCCCTGGTGCAAGCTAGGAAAATGGCCCCTTTGACTGCTGTTGGGGTAGTAAATACAGCAACTATCAAGGTTCAATGGGCACCCTCAGGGCTCTCGTCCCTGGTGCCACTGCACCAGCAGCACAAATGATAACTACACCCCTAATCAGATGTGCATCTCAAGTTAGAGATAGTGAAAGATGTGGTGTTTGGTCGAGGGTTAGAATTAAATTCTGGCAATCTGGTCATCCTTGACAGCCAGGTGTGCCACCGACTATGGGCCAGTGTGAGGCTATTTGTTTTGGTTCATGGGTATAATACAGATTAAAGCTGTATATAGTGGGCTGCGAGGAGACCAAAAAAAAAAGCCCACACATTTGCCATTTCAGTGCCAGGCTATCTGAAATTCCAATTCAACACTCAATAAATGTTCTCTTTAAGCGGACGATGGCAATAACATCATTGCATCTCTACAACACAGAACTGAGTTTTAGCACTTTTAGGCACTGTAATCACACATAATCTGGCTCACAACAAGCCTCGCCAGAGCGCCCACATTTATGATCTGACCCTTGAAATGTTCTGTTTCACATTACATCAGTAAATCCAGCTGGAATGTGAATGGAAAAAAGGATACAAAACAGACAAAACCTATGCTAATTCCATGTGCAAAGTCTGATGGCACTTGTTATGGCTCGGAATAATGTGCAAATTGCTCACCCAGTAAATACCAAACCTCACAGTACCGTTATTTTCGCTGTCTACAAATACCACCCAGGATTGTGCATGAGGTAGAATGAGGTACTAAGGCCCATATATATAAAGCATTTTTGAGGTCGCAAATGGCCTGATTCACAAAATTGGGCAGTCTGCAACAGCAAAAATGCTCTTTTAAATATACAAGCCCCAAATTGTTATTTGGTAACTTGTTAGTGAATCACAATTTGGGTTTGCGATCATATACCGATTCGGTATTTGGAAGGGGCGTGTTTAGGGCATCCCTTCCAAATACTGAATCATGGTGCTATTTATTACTTTTTTGCAACCAGATTGCGGTTAGAAATCATTAATATTTTACCAGTACCTCAAAGGAGGTGGTAACCCATTCGCAAATAGGAAGGAGTCCCTATGGGACCTCTTACCCTTTGTGACTGTTGAAAAAATACTTTCTAAGACTATGGAGTCACCCAATGGAACACTGCCTACTAAAAAAAAAAAAAATGACACTTTTAATTTTTTTTGTTTAAACGCATCCCATTTTCCTTTAAGAAAAATGGGTAGCATTTAAAGAAAAAAAAATGTTTTATTTAAAAGAAACCACAGACTTGGTGGTCTGCTGACCTCCATGTTGAGGAATTCCCTTTATTTGAGATGTCAGAGATCTGCAATTGCTCTTCTGCAAGAAATATGCCAACCTTTGTTAAAAAATTAATTAGAAAGATCATTGAAACAGATGGATTCCTTATATTGAAAAACACACATGTCATTCAAGATCTTCTCAGTGCACAACAACATTGCAAAACATTGGTGTAAATTTAGGCAATCAGCCTAGTTTTTTACTTTATGTGGAATGTAATATTTGTATCTCACATTGGGAATTCGTCCGATTTAACTTAACATCTAAAAGCCTTACTACTACATTTTCACTGCTTTCACTTGGACCCAGATTTACAAAGATGCCATACAATGCAGTGCAGCAACCAAAGTTGCTGTGCTGTGTTGCATGAGAGAGCAGAAAAGTGCCATATCTACTAAGGTACCGCACTGTCCAACTTTCTCCCTAGTGCTGGCACACCATCAGGCTACCTAACGCCACACAAGCACCTTCTCACCATAGTGCGAAGGTGTATGCATTAAGTCTACCATGGGTTTTGTACTGGAGGGGTATAGATCCAGTACAAAATACTATGCCTAGAAGAGCTTTTAAACTTTTCCCAGTGTACATTGCACACACATGCAAAGTCAGAAAAGTTTGAAGAAATAAAAAACATTTCAGCTGTTTACGCCTGCCTCAAAAAGGTGTTATTTGTTGGTGCAAAACTATTGCTAGTAGATAAGGTTTTGCATAAAACTGGAAATGCCCATGTTCCACGCAAGGAATGCCCCCTTGAAGCTAAATAATACAAAGTAGCGCAAAGCACTGCTTTGCATTACTTTCAGGTAACTTTCCATTGCAAAACACATTTTACGCTGGAAAGTAAATCCAAAATAAACATTTTGCACTTGTTTGCGTCACTTTTGGCAGCGCAAAATGTAGAAAGATATGACAGAGTCTACCATGGCTGCACACATACATTCATGAACATGTACCATGAGTTAAATCTGGGCACTACACCAGGTATCTCTGCATCTGCACCAGCTGAAACAAAATACATCAGTGCCAGCAACATTGGATTCTTTTTGAGAATATACAAATGTTGGTTTGTTTGCAATTGCTGCACCTTATGTTTAACTATTATCTTAACTGGCATATTTGCAATCCATTCTGCTGGAAAAGGTTCACCTGTTTCAAGCTTATTTGTTCAGGACTGCAAAAAGTCACCCAATCCTACTTCAGCACACCTTCTTTGATGCCACAATAACTTTGCCACATATTCTATCAATGATAGCAGAGTGACCAACATCCCAACTCCAACTTAACCTTAAAGCAAACAGACTGTTCTCATACATTATTTAATGCCAGCTCCTTTCTGAGTACTGCTTGACATTTTCCTTAGTTCCAAGATGTTGCTTTATACAGTGGGGGACAGTAAGCTATGAAAGCTCAGTGTCCAATTTAATACGGGGGCAATTCCGCATGATACACCCCAGTTTATAGTTACTGACAGGTAGCTAGGGCTACTGAAATAATATGATGGAATATGCAGGGGTTTTATGACAAAATATTGACCACAAAGATATTGTGGCATGCAGATATCATTGTCTAAATGTCGGCAAACAATAACGACTTTACCCAGTGATCTCATGACTGATGTCACTCACCATGTCATGAGTGATGTAAGATATGAGGTCATAAGCAGTGCATTGCGGGGGCTCAGGTTACAGTTCGCTCAGCTAACTATAACTGCTGAATTTCTCTGGTTTTGTACGAGTGAAATGTCCAACTAACTATAACGTCCCTGAAACCTGTGGTTTTTTCAGTGAATTTCCAAGGTTTTTTAAATGCTAGTTTCTAACTATAACGTCCCTGAAACCTATGTTTTTTTCAGTGAATTTCAAAGGTTTTTTAACTGCTAATTCCTAACTATAACGTCACTGAAACCTCTGTTTTTTTCAGTGAATTTCTAAGGTTTTTTAAATGCTAATTTCTAAATATGCCTACATAGGTAGGACATGTGCAGAAAGAGGAAGAAAGGTGCAAAAAGAAGCAAGAGAAGTGCAGAAAGAAGCAACAGAGTTGCAGAAAGAGTCCTACTTCGACTGTACCTTTCCACAGACTCATACAAAGTAGCCTAATCACTAATCCTTCTACCAAGATGTCTTAAACCCCACCTTTGTCTTGAAGGTTCACTATTCATCGACTGTTCAGAATGTTAGGCCTACCAAATGTAAAACAGCAATCCTAACCATATCACTGTTGTAAGTCTGACCAAGTTTGTGAGGGTATGCATGCGTGTGTCTCTGCTTTTACCTGGAGACATGTTACATAAAAATAAACATACAAAAACTTGAATATCCGTGTTTCAAACAGCATACTCTGTAAATTTTTGTACAAGAAGGTGCATGTATTTCTTTCTGCTCCTAATACAGGGCACATGCATATTCAATAGAACATTTCAGGGGCTCTATAATACCTATATACATAACACATGTCTGTCTGTGCAACTGAATGACAGAGCAGAATTAACAAGATTTGAGCACCTATAAGAGAAGCTACCCGCTTTTTAAGCTACCATCTTCAGATCCATAACACATGTGAGAATACATGTACAAGTAGACATATACCTCAGTCACGAGAGCACGCAGACCTTTAAACTTAACAGCTTGCACTTCCCATTTCAATATAGAAACAGGCAAGAAAAGTACAAAAGAAAGTAAGAGAATTGCAGAAAAAACAAGAGAGGTGCAGAAAGAGTAAGAAATGTGCAGAAAGAGGCAAGAGAAGTGAAGAAAGAGGCAAAAGAAGTGTAGAAAGAGACAAGAGAAGTGCAGAAAGAGGCAAGATAGAAGCAGAAAGAGGCAAGAGAGGTGCAGAAACAAGAAAGAGAACTGCAGAAAGAGGTAAGAGAGGTGCAGTGTGAGAAGTTGGCCTGGCATATGCTGTTCACTAATTAAAGTGGACACCTTGCACCAGAACAATTCGACTCTTATGGTAGATAGGTTTAAGACAACCTTTATAGAAAGCTATCCTAGTGGTAGCTGTGGAGAGCAGCCTTCAGGCTAAGTCTTGAAGGAATGTAAAGCAGCTTGTTTTACCACACAATCTCTTGAATCACCAAATGAAAAGACACCACACAGGTATATATATCAAATATATATGTATTTATTAATAAACACTCTCTACTAATCTCTTTATGAGATTAGAAGTCAGGAACATATGTACAAGTCAAATGTTATCAAAATAAGTTTAGCACAATCGAATATCACAATCTTAGTTTGGCTAGACCTAGGTCTAGGGCATCTAGAATCGAGGGACCCCCAAGAACCACCCCAGGTAGTTGTAGGAGACCCACAGGGGACGGACGCGGTGTCCTGGCACCGGTGCGAGTCCTGTACGAGTCTATGCGCACAGACGCGATTGAGATTTCAATGTTAGAGGTACCTTGCGTGTTCGAGGCGAACACACTGATCGGTCCTTGTACGAGTCGAAGGACGCGGTTACAGATAGAGTTGCAAGGGAGATGGACACGCTGTGTCTAACACAGACGCGAACCTTGTGCGAGTCAGCGCAATGGAGATTTCAATGTTACAGGCCCCTTGTGTGTTTGAGGCGAACACCGATCGGACTCAGTACGAGTCGAAGGACACGGTTATAGATAGTGTTACAAGGGAGATGGACGCGATGTGTCTAACACAGACGCGAACCCTGTACGAGTCAGCGCAATTGTCGCACTTAGAAAATAAGAGTTTTAGGGCACTTCTAGGGTAGATGCAAGCAAGTCACTTACAGGGTAAGTAGTTCTAGGGCCCACACCCACAGGAGCACCATACTGCTAGAGTTACCTCACCCAGGGGAGCCGGGTGCATAGGTGTCCTTTGGTGTCGGGTCGCGGCGTCGTTTTCAATGGGAGCCAGTGAAGACGTGCTGCTTGCGGCGACAGAAGAAGTGTCCGGTGGAATCCAAGCCAGAATTCGGAAGATGGGAGACCTGAAAGCAGAGGGTACAGTGTTCAAAGTCACTTGGCAGTGACTCGGGGCAAGGAAGATGGATGCACACCATCGTCGCAAGATTCAGGTCATTTGCAGGTGCCTTGACTCTTCAGCCACGAGGTCCAGGAGGCGTCGACAATGACCAGGAGCTGTATTCGGCGTGTCCACAATGTCTGCAGCTTACTGCAGTGTCGGCGACTCGATTGGAGCTAACAAGCCTTGGTAACAGCAAGTCTCGGGGAAAGTGTAAAAAGTCAATGGCGCAGACCAGCAAGGTCTGAGGGACTCACCCAGCGAAGGTAAATTAGGGCAGGCCTAGAGCAACCAGGGGAGCTCTTTGGTTTCTTTAGAAAGTCTTCTGGAGACCCACAAGCCGGCTGGCAAGGGATCGCGAAGACGCCTCGGGAGGATTTGCTCAACAGGGGCCCACGGTCTCTCGGGACGTGGTAGGCCTCTGATCTTTGGAGGGATTCCTGCTGGAGGGTAGGACCACACGTGGTCGAAAGCACAAGTTCTTAGAACGTTGTGAAGGGGTTGCACTCGACAATAGTGCATGGTACCCAGGGGTCGCAGTTCCTCGTCACTCTTGGGGTTCACTGGCCTCAGCTTCGCTGGGAACTCACGATGGCCTTTGAGAAGTCAGGAAATCCACTTCTTGGGCTGCAGGGACTTCGGACTCCGGCAGGAGTGGCGTAGTTTGCAACCATCGTTTGTAGTTTTAGGTGCCTGCCAAGCAGGGGAGTCACTCCTTGACTCCAAGGGAGATTCTTCAGTCTTCCAAAGGTAGTGGAATGTCGAAGGTCCAGGATTCTTCTTCAGAGCGTCATCCAGGGAAATCTGGGGTGCAATGCACAGGTTCCCCCTCTTATACTAAAATAAGGGGAGGGACTAGCTCTATGACCCCACCTATGGGAGGGTCAGGGGAGTGGGTGGTTACACCTACTTCCCTTTGTCCAGTTTCGCGCCAGAGCAGGGGCAGGTAGCCCCTGAGCCGGTTTGAACTGGGGTATGCACAGAGGAGCCTTCTGCTCCCCCAGTGCAGGACTTCAAAGCACTCTAAGAGTGCACCCACCCAACCCCAATACACTAAACCCTGTCTGGGAGGTGGTCACACCCCTTGGGACAGGATATCTATTGTTGGGCTTCCTCCACTGAGAGTGTTGGTCATCAGCAGGAGGGCAGCCCAGTGTCTGTGACTGGTGGCATCCATTTTGTGATGCCAGGGCTCTGCAGGATTCTACCGCGTTTCCACAGTAGGTACATGTCTATCCCTCTAGAAGGGTGGAATGCTACCCCCGCCGCCAGGACTGGCGGGGGGGTAGTATTCCAAGATGTTTGACACCAAACACGACATGTTTCGATGCAGCCATTCCAAAGTTAGCATTCTTTCGTGAGGATATAATGCACTTAAAGTATATGGTTTAACCGCATCCACAAACAGCCCCAGAGAAGGGACTCTGAGAGCTGCAGAGGGGCCCTGCTCAGGCGGAGGCACCCCCTCACATGGAAACTAAGCACCCTGCCCTCAGGATTGATAGGGCCTGCTTTAGGGGTGACTGATAAGTCTCAATGTGTGTGCAGGAGAGATATAGGGGACCTATATCTCAGTGAGGAGTGCTAGCACTTCCTCACCCAGGCTGCAGTAGCAGGCCTGTGGTGTCAGATTTAGTCTGCTTCCCAGGGGTGGCATAATACATGCTTCAGCCCCTGGTAGGCCTGTGAAGTACCTATGCCCTTGGTACCTAAGGTACCATATACTAGGGACTCATAAGGTACCACAGTATCCAATCACTAGTGCACCTAGAGTGCACTCCAAATTGTTTAGAGAGAACAGAGAGGCTGGGGCCCTGATTGGCAGGGTCCCAGCCAAACTATATCCAGAAACCAGTGTAAACATCAGAAAAAAAGTGGGGGCAACATAAGAGGCAGATCCTATTCTCCTACATGCAGAAACAGGCAAGAGAGGTGCAGAGGAGGGAACAGGGGTGCAGAAAGAGACGAGAGGTGCAGAAACAGGCAAGAGAGGTACAGAAAGAGGGAACAAGGGTGCAGAAAGAGGCAAGAGAAATGCTGAAAAAAGGAACAGAAATGCAGAAAGAGGCAAGAGAAGTGCAGAAAGAAGCAACAGATGTGCAGTAAGAGGCAAGAGAAGTGCAGAAAGAGGCAAAGAGGTACATAAAGAGATAACAGAGGTGCACACAGAGACAAGGGAGGTGTAGAAAGAGGGAAGACGAGTGCAGAAAGAGGCAACAGGGATGCAGAAAAAGCAAGAGAGGAGCAGAAAGAAGCAATCGAAGTACAGAAAGAAGCAACAGAGGTGCAGAAAAAAGAAAGAGAGGTGCAGAAAGAGGCAAGAGAACTGCAGAAAGAACTAACATTGGTGCAGACAGAGGCAACAGAGGTGCAGAAGGAGGCAAGAGGTGCAGAAAGAGGGAAGAGGGGTGAAGAAAGAAGCAAGAGAGGTCCAGAAAGAGGCAAGAAAAGTCCAGGAAACAAACAACAGAAATGTAGAAAGAGGCAGGAGAAGTGCAGAAAGAGGCAAGAGAGGTGCAGAAAGTGGGAGGGGGGATGGAGAATGAGGGAAGAGGGGTGCAGGAAGAGGCAAGAGAGGTGCAGAAAGAAGCAAGAGGAGTGCAGAAAGAACCAACAGAGGTGCAGAAAGAGGCAAGAGGAGTGCAGAAAAGGCAAGAGAAGTGCAGAAAAAAGCAACAGAGGTGCAGAAAGAGGCAAGAGAACTGAAGAAAGAGGGAACAGGGGTGCATAAAGAGGAAAGAGAGGTGCAGGAAGAGGGATGCAGAAAGAGGCAAGAGGGGTGCAGAAAGAAGCACAAGAGGTGTAGAAAGAAGCAAGAGAAGTGCAGAAAGAAGCAACAGAGGTGCAGAAAGAGGCAAGAGGGGTGTAGAAAGAGGCAAGAGAAGTGCTGAAAGAACCAACAGAGGTGCAGACAGAGGCAAGAGAGGTGCAGAAAGAGGAAAGAGAGGTACAGATACAGGCAAGAGAGGTGCAGAAAGAGGGAACAGGGGTACAGAAAGAGGCAAAACAGGTGCAGAAAGAGCAAAGAGGGGTGTAGAAAGAGGTAAGCGGTGTGCAGAAAGAAGCAACAGAGGTGCATAAAGAAGCAAGAGAAGTGATGAAAGAGACAAGAGAGTTGCAGAAACAGGCAAGAGAAGTGCAGAAAGAGGCAAGAGAAGTGCTGAAAGGAGCAACATTGGTGCAGAAAGAAGCAAGAGAAGTGATGAAACAGACAAGAGATTTGCAGAAAGAAACACGAAAGGTGCAGAAAAAAGGAAGAGAAGTGCAGAAAGAGGCAAGACAGGTGCAGAAAGAGACAGGAGAGGTGCAGAAAGAGGCAAGTGAGGTGCAGACAGAGGCAAGAAGGATGCAGAAAGAGGCAAGAGAAGTGCAGAAAGAGGGAAGAGAATGCAGAAAGAGGGAAGAGACACGCAGAAAGAGGGAAGGGGTACAGAAAGAGGCAAGAGGGGTGCAGAAAGAAGCAACAGAGGTACAGAAAGAGGCAAGAGAAGAGCAGAAAAAAACTACAGTGGTGCAGAAAGAGGCAAGAGAAATGCAGAAAGAGGCAAGAGAGGTGCAGAAACAAGAAAGAGAACTGCAGAAAGAGGCAAGAGAGGTGCAGAAACAGGCAAGAGAGGTGCAGAAAGAGGGAACAGGGGTGCAGAAAGAAATGAGAGGTGCAGAAACAGGCAACAGAGGTACAGAAAGAGGGAACGGGGTGCAGAAAGAGGCAAGAGAAGTGCTAAAAGTAGTAACAGAGGTGCAGAAAGAGGCAAGAGAAATGCTGAAAGAAGTAACAGAAATGCAGAAAGAGGCAAGAGAAGTGCAGAAAGAAGCAACAGATGTGCAGTAAGAGGCAAGAGAAGTGCAGAAAGAGGCAAAGAGGAACATAAAGAGATAACAGAGGTGCACACAGAGACAAGGGAGGTGCAGAAAGAGGGAAGACGAGTGCAGAAAGAGGCAACAGGGATGCAGAAAGAAGCAAGAGAGGAGCAGAAAGAAGCAATAGAAGTACAGAAAGAAGCAACAGTGGTGCAGAAAAAGGAAAGAGAGGTGCAGAAAGAGGCAAGAGAACTGCAGAAAGAACTAACATTTGTGCAGACAGAGGCAATAGGGGTGCTGAAAGAGGCAAGGGAAGTGCAGAAAGAAGCAACAGAGGTGCAGAAGGAGGCAAGAGGTGCAGAAAGAGGGAAGAGGGGTGTAGAAAGACGCAAGAGGGGTGCAGAAAGAAGCAAGAGAGGTCCAGAAAGAGGCAAGAAAAGTCCAGAAACAAACAACAGAAATGTAGAAAGAGGCAGGAGAAGTACAGAAAGAGGCAAGAGAGGTGCAGAAAGTGGGAGGGGGGATGGAGAAAGAGGGAAGAGGGGTGCAGGAAGAGGCAACAGGGGTGCAGAAAGAAGCAAGAGGGGTACAGAAAGAAGCAAGAGAAGTGCAGAAAGAAGCAAAATGGGTGCAGAAAGAGGCAAGAGGGGTACTAAAAGAGGCAAGAGAAGTGCACAAAGAAGCAACAGAGGTGCAGAACGAGACAAGAGAACTGCAGAAAGAGGCAAGAAAGTTGCACAAACAGGCAAACAAGGTGCAGCAATATGGAACACGGGTGCAGACAGAGGCAAGCAAGGTAGAGAAATAGGGGACAGGGGTGCAGAAAGAGGCAAGAGGGGTACAGAAATTTGCAAGAGAGTTGCGGAAAGAAGCAAGAGGAGTGCAGAAAGAGCCAACAGAGGTGCAGAAAGAGGCAAGAGGAGTGCAGAAAAGGCAAGAGAAGTGCAGAAAAAAGCAACAGAGGTGCAGAAAGAGGCAAGAGAACTGAAGAAAGAGGTAACAGGGGTGCATAAAGAGGAAAGAGAAGTGCAGAAACAGGGAAGAGGGATGCAGAAAGAGGCAAGAGGGGTGCAGAAAGAAGCACGAGAGGTGCAGAAAGAAGCAAGAGTAATGCAGAAAGAAGCAACAGAGGTGCAGAAAGAGGCAAGAGGTGTGTAGAAAGAGGCAAGAGAAGTGCTGAAAGAACCAACAGAGGTGGAGACAGAGGCAAGAGAGGTGCAGAAAGAGGAAAGAGAGGTACAGAAACAGGCAAGAGAGGTGCAGAAAGAGGGAATAGGGGTACAGAAAGAGGCAAAACAGGTGCAGAAAGAGCAAAGAGGGGTGTAGAAAGAGGTAAGCGGGGTGCAGAAAGAAGCAACAGAGGTGCAGAAAGAAGCAAGAGAAGTGATGAAAGAGACAAGAGAGTTGCAGAAATAGGCAAAAGAAGTGCAGAAAGAGGCAAGAGAAGTGCTGAAAGAAGCAACATTGGTGCAGAAAGAAGCAAGAGAAGTGATGAAACAGACAAGAGATTTGCAGAAAGAAACAAGAAAGGTGCCCAAAAAAGGAAGAGAAGTGCAGAGAGAGGCAAGACAGGTGCAGAAAGAGACAGGAGAGGTGCAGAAAGAGGCAAGTGAGGTGCAGACAGAGGTAAGAGGGGTGCAGAAAGAGGGAAGAGAAGTGCAGAAAGAGGGAAGAGAATGCAAAAAGAGGGAAGAGACACGCAGAAAGAGGGAAGGGGGTACAGAAAGAGGCAAGAGGGGTGCAGAAAGAAGCAACAGAGGTGCAGAAAGAGGCAAGAGAAGAGCAGAAAAAAACTACAGTGATGCAGAAAGAGGCAAGAGAAATGCAGAAAGAGGCAAGAGAGGTGCAGAAAGAGGGAAGAGGGGAGCAGAAAGAGAGAAGAGAGGTGCAGAAAGAGGCAAGAGGGGTGCAGAAAGAGGCAAGAGAGGTGCAGAAAGAGGCAAGAGAGGTGCGGAAACAGGCAAGAGAGATGCAGAAAAAGGGAAAAGGGGTGCAGAAAGAGGCAAGAGAAGTGCTGAAAGAAGGAACAGAAATGCAGATAGAGGCAAGAGAAGTACAGAAAGAAGCAACAGAGGTGCAGAAAGAGGCAAGAGAAGTGCAGAAAGAGGCAAAGAGGTTCAGAAAGAGACAACAGAGGTGCAGAAAGAGACAAGAGAGATGCAGAAAGTTAGAAGACGAGTGCAGAAAGAGGCAACAGCGGTGCAAAAGAAGCAAGAGAGGAGCAGAAAAAAACAAGAGAGGAGCATAAAGAAGCAAGAGAAGTGCAGAAAGAAGCAACAGAGGAGCAGAAAAAGGCAGGAGAGGTGCAGAAAGAGGCAGGAGAACTGCAGAATAAACCAACATTGGTGCAGACAGAGGTAAGAGGGGTGCTGAAAGAGGCAAGAGAAGTGCAGAAAGAAGCAACAGAGGTGCAGAAAGAGGCAAGAGAACTATAGAAAGAGGCAAGAGAGGTGCAAAAGGAGGCAAGTGGTGCAGAAAGAGAGAAGAGGGGTGCAGAAAGACACAAGAGGGGTGCAGAAACACGCAAGAGGTGCAGAAAGATGCTAGAGAAGTCCAGAAACAAGCAACAGAAATGTAGAAAGAGGCAAGAGAAGTACAGAAAGAGACAAGAGAGGTGCAGAAAGTGGGAGGGGGGATGGAGAAAGAGGGAAGAGGGGTACAGGAAGAGGCAACAGGGATGCAGAAAGAAGCAAGAGGGGTACAGAAAGAAGCAAGAGAAGTCCAGAAAGAAGCGAAATGGGTGCAGAAAGAGGCAAGAGGGGTGCTGAAAGAGGCAAGAGAAGTGCACAAAGAAGCAACAGAGGTGCAGAAGGAGACAAGAGAACTGCAGAAAGAGGCAAGAAAGTTGCACAAACAGGCAAACAAGGTGCAGCAAGATGGAACACGGGTGCAGACAGCGGCAAGAGAGGTAGAGAAATAGGGGACAGGGGTGCAGAAAGAGGCAAGAGGGGTGCAGAAATTTGCAAGAGAGGTGCGGAAAGAAGCAAGAGGAGAGCAGAAAGAACCAACAGAGGTGCAGAAAGAGGGTCAAGAGGAGTGCAGAATAGGCAAGAGAAGTGCAGAAAAAAGCAACAGAGGTGCAGAAAGAGGCAAGAGAACTGAAGAAAGAGGTAACAGGGGTGCATAAAGAGGAAAGAGAAGTGCAGAAACAGGGAAGAGGGATGCAGAAAGAGGCAAGAGGGGTGCAGAAAGAAGCACGAGAGGTGTAGAAAGAAGCAAGAGTAATGCAGAAAGAAGCAACAGAGGTGCAGAAAGAGGCAAGAGGTGTGTAGAAAGAGGCAAGAGAAGTGCTGAAAGAACCAACAGAGGTGGAGACAGAGGCAAGAGAGGTGCAGAAAGAGGAAAGAGAGGTACAGAAACAGGCAAGAGAGGTGCAGAAAGAGGGAATAGGGGTACAGAAAGAGGCAAAACAGGTGCAGAAAGAGCAAAGAGGGTGTAGAAAGAGGTAAGCGGGGTGCAGAAAGAAGCAACAGAGGTGCAGAAAGAAGCAAGAGAAGTGATGAAAGAGACAAGAGAGTTGCAGAAATAGGCAAAAGAAGTGCAGAAAGAGGCAAGAGAAGTGCTGAAAGAAGCAACATTGGTGCAGAAAGAAGCAAGAGAAGTGATGAAACAGACAAGAGATTTGCAGAAAGAAACAAGAAAGGTGCCCAAAAAAGGAAGAGAAGTGCAGAGAGAGGCAAGACAGGTGCAGAAAGAGACAGGAGAGGTGCAGAAAGAGGCAAGTGAGGTGCAGACAGAGGTAAGAGGGGTGCAGAAAGAGGGAAGAGAAGTGCAGAAAGAGGGAAGAGAATGCAAAAAGAGGGAAGAGACACGCAGAAAGAGGGAAGGGGGTACAGAAAGAGGCAAGAGGGGTGCAGAAAGAAGCAACAGAGGTGCAGAAAGAGGCAAGAGAAGAGCAGAAAAAACTACAGTGATGCAGAAAGAGGCAAGAGAAATGCAGAAAGAGGCAAGAGAGGTGCAGAAAGAGGAAGAGGGGAGCAGAAAGAGAGAAGAGAGGTGCAGAAAGAGGCAAGAGGGGTGCAGAAAGAGGCAAGAGAGGTGCAGAAAGAGGCAAGAGAGGTGCAGAAACAGGCAAGAGAGATGCAGAAAAAGGAAAAGGGGTGCAGAAAGAGGCAAGAGAAGTGCTGAAAGAAGGAACAGAAATGCAGATAGAGGCAAGAGAAGTACAGAAAGAAGCAACAGAGGTGCAGAAAGAGGCAAGAGAAGTGCAGAAAGAGGCAAAGAGGTTCAGAAAGAGACAACAGAGGTGCAGAAAGAGACAAGAGAGATGCAGAAAGTTAGAAGACGAGTGCAGAAAGAGGCAACAGCGGTGCAAAAGAAGCAAGAGAGGAGCAGAAAAAAGCAAGAGAGGAGCATAAAGAAGCAAGAGAAGTGCAGAAAGAAGCAACAGAGGAGCAGAAAAAGGCAGGAGAGGTGCAGAAAGAGGCAGGAGAACTGCAGAATAGAACCAACATTGGTGCAGACAGAGGTAAGAGAGGTGCTGAAAGAGGCAAGAGAAGTGCAGAAAGAAGCAACAGAGGTGCAGAAAGAGGCAAGAGAACTATAGAAAGAGGCAAGAGAGGTGCAAAAGGAGGCAAGTGGTGCAGAAAGAGAGAAGAGGGTGCAGAAAGACACAAGAGGGTGCAGAAACACGCAAGAGGTGCAGAAAGATGCTAGAGAAGTCCAGAAACAAGCAACAGAAATGTAGAAAGAGGCAAGAGAAGTACAGAAAGAGACAAGAGAGGTGCAGAAAGTGGGAGGGGGGATGGAGAAAGAGGGAAGAGGGGTACAAGAAGAGGCAACAGGGATGCAGAAAGAAGCAAGAGGGGTACAGAAAGAAGCAAGAGAAGTGCAGAAAGAAGCAAAATGGGTGCAGAAAGAGGCAAGAGGGGTGCTGAAAGAGGCAAGAGAAGTGCACAAAGAAGCAACAGAGGTGCAGAAGGAGACAAGAGAACTGCAGGAAGAGGCAAGAAAGTTGCACAAACAGGCAAACAAGGTGCAGCAAGATGGAACACGGGTGCAGACAGCGGCAAGAGAGGTAGCAGAAAGAGGGGACAGAGGTGCAGAAAGAGGCAAGAGGGGTGCAGAAATTTGCAAGAGAGGTGCAGAAAGAAGCAAGAGGAGAGCAGAAAGAACCAACAGAGGTGCAGAAAGAGGGTCAAGAGGAGTGCAGAATGAGGCAAGAGAAGTGCAGAAAAAAGCAACAGAGGTGCAGAAAGAGGCAAGAGAACTGAAGAAAGAGGTAACAGGGGTGCATAAAGAGGAAAGAGAAGTGCAGAAACAGGGAAGAGGGATGCAGAAAGAGGCAAGAGGGGTGCAGAAAGAAGCACGAGAGGTGTAGAAAGAAGCAAGAGAAGTGCAGAATGAAGCAACAGAGGTGCAGAAAGAGGCAAGAGGGGTGTAGAAAGAGGCAACAGAAGTGCTGAAAGAACCAACAGAGGTGCAGACAGAGGCAAGAGAGGTGCAGAAAGAGGAAAGAGAGGTACAGAAACAGGCAAGAGAGGTGCAGAAAGAGGGAACAGGGGGACAGAAAGAGACAAAACAGGTGCAGAAAGAGCAAAGAGGGGTGTAGAAAGAGGTAAGCGGGGTGCAGAAATAAGCAACAGAGGTGCAGAAAGAAGCAAGAGAAGTGATGAAAGAGACAAGAGAGTTGCAGAAACAGGCAAAAGAAGTGCAGAAAGAGGCAAGAGAAATGCTGAAAGAAGCAACAGTGGTGCAGAAAGAAGCAAGAGAAGTGATGAAACAGACAAGAGAGTTGCAGAAAGAAACAAGAAAGGTGCAGAAAAAGGAAGAGAAGTGCAGAAAGAGGCAAGACAGGTGCAGAAAGAGACAGGGAGGTGCAGAAAGAGGCAAGTGAGGTGCAGACAGAGGCAAGAGGGGTGCAGAAAGAGGGAAGAGAAGTGCAGAAAGAGGGAAGAGAATGCAAAAAGAGGGTAAAGACACGCAGAAAGAGGGAAGGGGGTACAGAAAGAGGCAAGAGGGGTGCAGAAAGAAGCAACAGAGGTGCAGAAAGAGGCAAGAGAAGAGCAGAAAAAAACTACAGTGATGCAGAAAGAGGCAAGAGAAATGCAGACAGAGGCAAGAGAGGTACAGAAAGAGGGAAGAGGGGAGCAGAAAGAGGAAGAGAGGTGCAGAAAGAGGCAAGAGAGGTGCAGAAAGAGGCAAGAGAAGAGCAGGAAGAACCAACAGAGGTGCAGAAAGAGGGAAGAGAGGTGCAGAAAGTGGCAAGAAAGGTACAGAAATAGGCAGGATAGGTGCAGAAAAAGGGAAGAGGGGTGAAGAAAGAGGCAAGAGAAGTGCTGAAAAAAGGAACAGAAAACCAGAAAGAGGCAAGAGAAGTGCAGAAAGAAGCAACAGAGGTGCATAAAGAGGCAAGAGATGTGCAGAAAGAGGCAAAGAGGTTCAGAAAGAGACAACAGAGGTGCACAAAGAGACAAGAAAGGTGCAGAAAGTTGGAGAAAAGTGCAGAAAGAGGCAACAGCGGTGCAGAAAGAAGAAAGAGAGGAGCAGAAATAAACAAGAGAGGAGCATAAAGAAGCAAGAGAAGTGCAGAAAGAAGCAACAGAGGAGCATAAAAAGGCAGGAGAGGTGCAGAAAGAGGCAGGAGAACTGCAGAATAAACCAACATTGGTGCAGACAGAGGTAAGAGGGGTGCTGAAAGAGGCAAGAGAAGTGCAGAAAGAAGCAACAGAGGTGCAGAAAGAGGCAAGAGAACTATAGAAAGAGGCAAGAGAGGTGCACAAGGAGGCAAGAGGTGCAGAAAGAGGGAAGAGGGGTGCAGAAAGACACAAGAGGGGTGCAGAAAGACGCAAGAGGTGCAGAAAGAGACAAGAGAGGTGCAGAAAGTGGGAGGGGGGATGGAGAAAGAGGGAAGAGGGGTACAGGAAGAGGCAACAGGGATGCAGAAAGAAGCAAGAGGGGTACAGAAAGAAGCAAGAGAAGTGCAGAAAGAAGCAAAATGGGTGCAGAAAGAGGCAAGAGGGGTGCTGAAAGAGTCAAGAGAAGTCCACAAAGAAGCAACAGAGGTGCAGAAGGAGACAAGAGAACTGCAGAAAGAGGCAAGAAAGTTGCACAAACAGGCAAACAAGGTGCAGCAAGATGGAACATGGGTGAAGACAGCGGCAAGAGAGGTAGAGAAATAGGGGACAGGGGTGCAGAAAGAGGCAAGAGGGGTGCAGAAATTTGCAAGAGAGTTGCGGAAAGAAGCAAGAGGAGAGCAGAAAGAACCAACAGAAGTGCAGAAAGAGGCAAGAGGAGTGCAGAATAGGCAAGAGTAATGCAGAAAAAAGCAACAGAGGTGCAGAAAGAGGCAAGAGAACTGAAGAAAGAGGTAACAGGGGTGCATAAAGAGGAAAGAGAAGTGCAGAAACAGGGAAGAGGGATGCAGAAAGAGGCAAGAGGGGTGCAGAAAGAAGCACGAGAGGTGTAGAAAGAAGCAAGGGAAGTGCAGAAAGTAGCAACAGAGGTGCAGAAAGAGGCAAGAGGGGTGTAGAAAGAGGCAAGAGAAGTGCTGAAAGAACCAACAGAGGTGCAGACAGAGGCAAGAGAGATGCAGAAAGAGGAAAGAGAGGTACAGAAACAGGCAAGAGAGGTGCAGAAAGAGGGAACAGGGGTACAGAAAGAGGCAAAACAGGTGCAGAAAGAGCAAAGAGGGGTGTAGAAAGAGGTAAGCGGGGTGCAGAAATAAGCAACAGAGGTGCAGAAAGAAGCAAGAGAAGTGATGAAAGAGACAAGAGAGTTGCAGAAACAGGCAAAAGAAGTGCAGAAAGAGGCAAGAGAAGTGCTGAAAGAAGCAACATTGGTGCAGAAAGAAGCAAGAGAAGTGATGAAACAGACAAGAGATTTGCAGAAAGAAACAAGAAAGGTGCAGAAAAAAGGAAGAGAAGTGCAGAAAGAGGCAAGACAGGTGCAGAAAGAGACAGGGGAGGTGCAGAAAGAGGCAAGTGAGGTGCAGACAGAGGCAAGAGGGGTGCAGAAAGAGGGAAGAGAAGTGCAGAAAGAGGGAAGAGAATGCAAAAAGAGGGTAAAGACACGCAGAAAGAGGGAAGGGGGTACAGAAAGAGGCAAGGGGGGTGCAGAAAGAAGCAACAGAGGTGCAGAAAGAGGCAAGAGAAGAGCAGAAAAAAACTACAGTGATGCAGAAAGAGGCAAGAGAAATGCAGAAAGAGGCAAGAGAGGTGCAGAAAGAGGGAAGAGGGGAGCAGAAAGAGAGAAGAGAGGTGCAGAAAGAGGCAAGAGGGGTGCAGAAAGAGGCAAGAGAAGAGCAGGAAGAACCAACAGAGGGGCAGAAAGAGGCAAGAGAGGTGCAGAAAGTGGCAAAAGAGGTGCAGAAACAGGCAAGAGAGGTGCAGAAAAAGGGAAACGGGGTGAAGAAAGAGGCAAGAGAAGTGCTGAAAGAAGGAACAGAAAACCAGAAAGAGGCAAGAGAAGTGCAGAAAGAAGCAACAGAGGTGCATAAAGAGGCAAGAGATGTGCAGAAAGAGGCAAAGAGGTTCAGAAAGAGACAACAGAGGTGCACAAAGAGACAAGAGAGGTGCAGAAAGTTGGAAGACGAGTGCAGAAAGAGGCAACAGCGGTGCAGAAAGAAGAAAGAGAGGAGCAGAAAAAAACAAGAGAGGAGCATAAAGAAGCAAGAGAAGTGCAGAAAGAAGCAACAGAGGAGCATAAAAAGGCAGGAGAGGTGCAGAAAGAGGCAGGAGGACTGCAGAATAAACCAACATTGGTGCAGACAGAGGTAAGAGGGGTGCTGAAAGAGGCAAGAGAAGTGCAGAAAGAAGCAACAAAGGTGCAGAAAGAGGCAAGAGAACTATAGAAAGAGGCAAGAGAGGTGCAAAAGGAGGCAAGAGGTGCAGAAAGAGGGAAGAGGGGTGCAGAAAGACACAAGAGGGGTGCAGAAAGACGCAAGAGGTGCAGAAAGAGGCAAGAGAAGTCCAGAAATAAGCAACAGAAATGTAGAAAGAGGCAAGAGAAGTGCAGAAAGAGACAAGAGAGGTGCAGAAAGTGGGAGGGGGGATGGAGAAAGAGGGAAGATGGGTACAGGAAGAGGCAACAGGGATGCAGAAAGAAGCAAGAGGGGTGCTGAAAGAGGCAAGAGAAGTGCACAAAGAAGCAAAATGGGTGCAGAAAGAGGCAAGAGGGGTGCTGAAAGAGGCAAGAGAAGTGCACAAAGTAGCAACAGAGGTGCAGAAGGAGACAAGAGAACTGCAGAAAGAGGCAAGAAAGTTGCACAAACAGGCAAACAAGGTGCAGAAAGATGGAACACGGGTGAAGACAGCGGCAAGAGAGGTAGAGAAATAGGGGACAGGGGTGCAGAAAGAGGCAAGAGGGGTGCAGAAATTTGCAAGAGAGGTGCGGAAAGAAGCAAGAGGAGAGCAGAAAGAACCAACAGAGGTGCAGAAAGAGGCAAGAGAACTGAAGAAAGAGGTAACAGGGGTGCATAAAGAGGAAAGAGAAGTGCAGAAACAGGGAAGAGGGATGCAGAAAGAGGCAAGAGGGGTGCAGAAAGAAGCACGAGAGGTGTAGAAAGAAGCAAGAGAAGTGCAGAAAGAAGCAACAGAGGTGCAGAAAGAGGCAAGAGGGGTGTAGAAAGAGGCAAGAGAAGTGCTGAAAGAACCAACAGAGGTGCAGACAGAGGCAAGAGAGGTGCAGAAAGAGGAAAGAGAGGTACAGAAACAGGCAAGAGAGGTGCAGAAAGAGGGAACAGGGGTACAGAAAGAGGCAAAACAGGTGCAGAAAGAGCAAAGAGGGGTGTAGAAAGAGGTAAGCGGGGTGCAGAAATAAGCAACAGAGGTGCAGAAAGAAGCAAGAGAAGTGATGAAACAGACAAGAGATTTGCAGAACGAAACAAGAAAGGTGCAGAAAAAAGGAAGAGAAGTGCAGGAAGAGGCAAGACAGGTGCAGAAAGAGACAGGAGAGGTGCAGAAAGAGGCAGGTGAGGTGAGGTGCAGACAGAGGCAAGAGGGGTGCAGAAAGAGGGAAGAGAAGTGCAGAAAGAGGGAAGAGAATGCAAAAAGAGGGAAAAGACACGCAGAAAGAGGGAAGAGGGTACAGAAAGAGGCAAGAGGGGTGCAGAAAGAAGCAACAGAGGTGCAGAAAGAGGCAAGAGAAGAGCAGAAAAAACTACAGTGATGCAGAAAGAGGCAAGAGCAATGCAGAAAGAGGCAAGAGAGGTGCAGAAAGAGGGAAGAGGGAGCAGAAAGAGAGAAGAGAGGTGCAGAAAGAGGCAAGAGGGGTGCAGAAAGAGGCAAGAGAAGAGCAGGAAGAACCAACAGAGGAGCAGAAAGAGGCAAGAGAGGTGCAGAAAGAGGCAAAAGAGGTGCAGAAAAAGGGAAAAGGGGTGACGAAAGAGGCAAGAGAAGTGCTGAAAGAAGGAACAGAAATGCAGAAAGAGGCAGGAGAGGTGAAGAAAGAAGCAACAGAGGTGCAGAAAGAGGCAAGAGAAGTGCAGAAAGAGGCAAAGAGGTTCAGAAAGAGACAACAGAGGTGCACAAAGAGACAACAGAGGTGCAGAAAGTTGGAAGACGAGTGCAGAAAGAGGCAACAGCGGTGCAGAAAGAAGAAAAAGAGGAGCAGAAAAAAACGAGAGGAGCATAAAGAAGCAAGAGAAGTGCAGAAAGAAGCAACAGAGGAGAATAAAAAGGAAGAGAGGTGCAGAAAGAGGCAGGAGAACTGCAGAATAAACCAACATTGGTGCAGACAGAGGCAAGAGGGGTGCTGAAAGAGGCAAGAGAAGTGCAGAAAGAAGCAACAGAGGTGCAGAAAGAGGCAATAGAACTATAGAAAGAAGCAAGAGAGGTGCAGAAGGAGGCAAGAGGTGCAGAAAGAGGGAAGAGGGGTGCCGAAAGACACAAGAGTGGTGCAGAAAGACGCAAGAGGTACAGAAAGAGGCAAGAGAAGTCAAGAAACAAGCAACAGAAATGTAGAAAGAGGCAAGAGAAGTGCTGAAAGAGGCAAGAGAGGTGCAGAAAGTGGTGAGGAGGGAAGTAGAAAGAGGCAAGAGGGGTGCAGAAAGATGCAACAGGGGTGCAGAAAGAAGCACGAGAGGTACAGATAGAAGCAAGAGAATTGCAGAAAGAAGCAAAGTGGGTATAGAAAGAGGCAAGAAGGGTGCAGAAAGAAGCAAGAGAAGTGCACAAAGATGCAACAGAGATAGAGAAGAGGCAAGAGAACTGCAGACAGAGGAAATAAAGTTGCGCAAACAGGCAAACACGGTGCAGCAAGATGGAACACGGTTCCAGACAGAGGCAAGAGAGGTGCAGAAATAGGGAACAGGGGTGCAGAAAGAGGCAAGAGGGGTGCAGAAATTTGCAAGAGAGGTGCTGAACGAAACAAGAGGAGTGCAGTAAGAACCAACAGAGGTGCAGAAAGAGGCAATGGAGTGCAGAAAAGGCAAGAGAAGTGCAGGAAGAAGCAACAGAGGTGCAGAAAGAGGCAAGAGAACTGCAGAAAGAGGGAAGAGGTGTGCAGAAAGAGGAAAGATAGGTGCAGAAAGAGGGAAGAGGGGTGCAGACAGAAGCACGAGAGGTGTATGAAGAAGCAAGAGAAGTGCAGAAAGAACCAACAGAGGTGCAGAAAGAGTCATCAGAGGTTCAGAAAGAGGCAAGAGAGGTACAAAAACAGGCAAGAGAGGTGCAGAAAGAGGGAACAGGGGTGTAGGAAGAGGGAAGACAGGTGCAGAAAGAGCGAAGAGGGCGTAGAAAGAGGTAAGAGGGGCGAAGAAAGAAGCAACAGAAGTGCAGAAAGAGGCAAGAGAGGTTCAGAAAGAGGCAAGAGAGGTGCAGAAACAGGCAAGAGAGATGCAGAAAGAGGGAACAGGGGTGCAGAAAGAGGCAAGAGAAGTGCCGAAAGAAGCAACAGAGGTGCAGAAAGAGGCAAGAGAAGTGCAGAAAGAGGCAAAGAGGTTCAGAAAGAGACAACAGAGGTGCACAAAGAGACAAGAGAGGTACAGAAAGAGGGAAGACGAGTGCAGAAAGAGGCAACAGGGGTGCAGAAAGTAGCAAGAGAGGAGCAAAAAGAAGCAAGAGAGTAGCAGAAAGAAGCAAGAGAAGTGCAGAAAGAAGCAACAGAGGAGCAGAAAAAGGCAAGAGAGGTGCAGAAAGAGGCAAGAGAACTGCAGAAAGAACCAACATTGGTGCAGACAGAGGCAAGAGTGGTGCTGAAAGAGTCAAGAGAAGTGCAGAAAGAAGCAACAGAGGTGCAGAAAGAGGCAGGAGAACTATAGAAAGAGGCAAGAGAGGTGCAGAAGGAGGCAAGAGGTACAGAAAGAGGGAAGAGGGGTGCAGAAAGACGCAAGAGGGGTGCAGAAAGAAGCAAGAGAGGTGCAGAAAGAGGCAAGAGAAGTCCAGAAACAAGCAACAGAAATGTAGAAAGAGGCAAGAGAAGTGCAGAAAGAGGTAAGAGAGGTACAGAGAGTGGGAGGAGGGATGCAGAAAGAGGGAAGAGGGGTGCAGAAAGATGCAACAGGGGTGCAGAAAGAAGCAGGAGAGGTACAGAAAAAAGCAAGAGAAGTGCAGAAAGAAGCAAAATGGGTGCAGAAAGAGGCAAGAGGGGTGCTAAAAGAGGCAAGAGAAGTACACAAAGAAGCAACAGAGGTGCAGAAGGAGGCAAGAGAACTGCAGAAAGAGGCAAGAAGGTTGCACAAACAGGGAAACAAGGTGCAGCAAGATGGAACACGGGTGCAGACAGAGGCAACAGAGGTACAGAAATAGGGAACAGGGGTGGAGAAAGAGGCAAGAGGGGAGCAAAACTTTGCAAGAGAGGTGCCGAAAGAAGCAAGAGGAGTGCAGAAAGAACCAACAGATGTGAAGAAAGAGGCAAGAGGAGTGCAGAAAAGGCAAGAGAAGTGCAGAAAAAAGCAACAGAGGTGCAGAAAGAGGCAAGAGAACTGAAGAAAGAGGGAAGAGTGGTGCAGAAAGAGGAAAGAGAGGTGCGGAAAGAGGGAAGAGGGGTGTAGAAAGAGGCAAGAGGGGTGCAGAAAGAAGCACGAGAGGTGTAGAAAGAAGCAAAAGAGGTGCAGAAAGAGGGAAGAGGGGTGTAGAAAGAGGCAAGAGAGGTGCAGAAAGAGGGAACAGGGGTACAGAAAGAGGCAAAACAGGTGCAGAAAGAGCAAAGAGGGGTGTGGAAAGAGGTAAGAGGGGTGCAGAAAGAAGCAACAGAGGTGCAGAAAGAAGCAAGAGAACTGATGAAAGAGACAAGATAGTTGCAGAAACAGGCAAAAGAAGTGCAGAAAGAGGCAAGAGAAGTGCTGAAAGTAGCAACATAGGTGCAGAAAGAAGCAAGAGAAGTGATGAAACAGAGAAGAGGGTTGCAGAAAGAAACAAGAAAGGTTCAGAAAAAAGGAAGAGAAGAGCAGAAAGAGGCAAGACAGGTGTAGAAAGAGGCAGGAGAGGTGCAGAAAGAAGCAAGTGAAGTGTAGAAAGAGGGAAGAGGGGGGCAGAAAGAGGGAAGAGAAGTGCTGAAAGAAGGAACAGACATGGAGAAAGAGGAAAGTGAAGTGCAGAAAGAAGCAACAGAGGTGCAGAAAGAGGCAAGAGAAGTGCAGAAAGAGGCAAAGAGGTTCAGAAAGAGACAACAGAGGTGCACAAAGAGACAAGAGAGGTGCAGAAAGTTGGAAGACGAGTGCAGAAAGAGGCAACAGCGGTGCAGACAGAAGCAAGAGAGGAGCAGAAAAAAACAAGAGAGGAGCATAAAGAAGCAAGAGAAGTGCAGAAAGAAGCAACAGAGGAGCAGAAAAAGGCAGGAGAGGTGCAGAATAAACCAACATTGGTGCAGACAGAGGTAAAAGGGGTGCTGAAAGAGGCAAGAGAAGTGCAGAAAGAAGCAACAGAGGTGCAGAAAGAGGCAAGAGAACTATAGAAAGAGGCAAGAGAGGTGCAGAAAGGAGGCAAGAGGTGCAGAAAGAGAGAAGAGAGGTGCAGAAAGACAGCAAGAGGGGTGCAGAAAGAGGCAAGAGAGGTGCAGAAAGATGCAAGAGAAGTCCAGAAACAAGCAACAGAAATGTAGAAAGAGGCAAGAGAAGTACAGAAAGAGACAAGAGAGGTGCAGAAAGATGGGAGAGGGATGGAGAAAGAGCGAAGAGAGGGTACAAGAAGAGGCAACAGGGATGCAGAAAGAAGCAAGAGAGGTGCAGAAAGAAGCAAGAGAAGTGCAGAAAGAAGCAAAATGGGTGCAGAAAGAGGCAAGAGGGGTGCTGAAAGAGGCAAGAGAAGTGCAGAAAGAAGCAACAGAGGTGCAGAAGGAGACAAGAGAACTGCAGGAAGAGGCAAGAAAGTTGCAGAAACAGGCAAACAAGGTGCAGCAAGATGGAACACGGGTGCAGACAGCGGCAAGAGAGGTAGCAGAAAGAGGCGACAGGAGGTGCAGAAAGAGGCAAGAGAGGTGCAGAAAGTGGCAAGAGAGGTGCGGAAAGAAGCAAGAGGAGTGCAGAAAGAACCAACAGAGGTGCAGAAAGAGGCAAGAGGAGTGCAGAAAGAGGCAAGAGAAGTGCAGAAAGAAGCAACGAGAGGTGCAGAAAGAGGCAAGAGAACTGCAGAAAGAGGTAACAGAGGTGCAGAAAGAGGCAAGAGAAGTGCAGAAACAGGGAAGAGGGATGCAGAAAGAGGCAAGAGAGGTGCAGAAAGAAGCAAGAGAGGTGCAGAAAGAAGCAAGAGAAGTGCAGAATAGAAGCAACAGAGGTGCAGAAAGAGGCAAGAGAGGTGCAGAAAGAGGCAACAGAAGTGCAGAAAGAAGCAACAGAGGTGCAGACAGAGGCAAGAGAGGTGCAGAAACAGGCAAGAGAGGTGCAGAAAGAGGGAACAGGGTGCAGAAAGAGGCAAGAGAGGTGCTGAAAGAGGTCAGAGGGGTGCAGAAAGAGGCAAGAGGGGTGCAGAAATAAGGAAGAGAGGTGCAGAAAGAAGCAAGAGAAGTGCAGAAAGAGACAAGAGAGTTGCAGAAACAGGCAAAAGAAGTGCAGAAAGAGGCAAGAGAAGTGCAGAAAGAAGCAACAGAGGTGCAGAAAGAAGCAAGAGAAGTGCATGAAAGAGACAAGAGAGGTGCAGAAAGAAGCAAGAAAGGTGCAGAAAAAGGAAGAGAGGTGCAGAAAGAGGCAAGAGAGGTGCAGAAAGAGACAGGAGAGGTGCAGAAAGAGGCAAGTAGAGGTGCAGACAGAGGCAAGAGAGGTGCAGAAAGAGGCAAGAGAAGTGCAGAAAGAGGCAAGAGAAGTGCAGAAAGAGGGCAAAGACATGCAGAAAGAGGGAAGAGGGTACAGAAAGAGGCAAGAGAGGTGCAGAAAGAAGCAACAGAGGTGCAGAAAGAGGCAAGAGAAGTGCAGAAAGAAGCAACAGAGGTGCAGAAAGAGGCAAGAGAAGTGCAGAAAGAGGCAAGAGAGGTATAGAAAGAGGCAAGAGAGGTGCAGAAAGAGAGCAAGAGAGGTGCAGAAAGAGGCAAGAGAGGTGCAGAAAGAGGCAAGAGAAGTGCAGGAAGAAGCAACAGAGGTGCAGAAAGAGGCAAGAATGGTGCAGAAAGAGGCAAGAGAGGTGCAGAAAGAGGCAAGAGAGGTGCAGAAAGAGGCAAGAGAGGTGAAGAAAGAGGCAAGAGAAGTGCAGAAAGAAGCAACAGAGGTGCAGAATGAGGCAAGAGAAGTGCAGAAAGAAGCAACAGAGGTGCAGAAAGAGGCAAGAGATGTGCAGAAAGAGGCAAGAGAGGTTCAGAAAGAGGCAACAGAGGTGCAGTAAGAGACAAGAGAGGTGCAGAAAGATGGAAGAAGAGTGCAGAAAGAGGCAACAGCGGTGCAGAAAGAAGAAAGAGAGGTGCAGAAAGAAGCAAGAGAGGTGCAGAAAGAAGCAAGAGAAGTGCAGAAAGAAGCAACAGAGGTGCAGAAAGAGGCAGGAGAGGTGCAGAAAGAGGCAGGAGAACTGCAGAATAAAGCCAACAGTGGTGCAGACAGAGGTAAGAGGGGTGCTGAAAGAGGCAAGAGAAGTGCAGAAAGAAGCAACAGAGGTGCAGAAAGAGGCAAGAGAAGTACAGAAAGAGGCAAGAGAGGTGCAGAAAGAGGCAAGAGGTGCAGAAAGAGGGAAGAGAGGTGCAGAAAGAGGCAAGAGAGGTGCAGAAAGATGCAAGAGGTGCAGAAAGAGGCAAGAGAGGTGCAGAAAGAGGGAGGAGGGATGCAGAACGAGGCAAGAGGGGTGCAGAAAGAGGCAAGAGGGGTGCAGAAAGAAGCAAGAGAGGTGCAGAAAGAAGGAAGAGAAGTGCAGAAAGAGGCAAAAGGGTTGCAGAAAGAGGCAAGAGGGGTGCAGAAAGAGGCAAGAGAAGTGCAGAAAGAAGCATCAGAGGTGCAGAAGGAGGCAAGAGAACTGCAGAAAGAGGCAAGAGAGGTGCACAAACAGGCAAACAAGGTGCAGCAAGATGGAACACGGGTGCAGACAGAGGCAAGAGAGGTACAGAAATAGGGAACAGGGGTGCAGAAAGAGGCAAGAGGGGTGCAGAAGTTTGCAAGAGAGGTGCCGAAAGAAGCAAGAGGAGTGCAGAAAGAACAAACAGATGTGCAGAAAGAGGCAAGAGGAGTGCAGAATAGGCAAGAGTAATGCAGAAAAAAGCAACAGAGGTGCAGAAAGAGGCAAGAAAACTGAAGAAAGAGGGAACAGGGGTGCAGAAACAGGCAGGAGAGGTGCGGAAAGAGGGAACAGGGGTGCAGAAAGAGGGAAGAGTCGTACAGAAATACGGAAGCGGGTACATAAAGAGGCAAGAGGGGTGCAGAAAGAAGCAACAGATGTGCAGAAAGAAGCAAGAGAAGTGATGAAAGAGACAAGAGAGTTGCAGAAACAGGGAAAAGAAGTGCAGAAATAGGCAAGAGAAGTGCTGAAAGAAGCAACAGAGGTGCAGAAAGAAGCAACTTAGGTGCAGAAAGAAGCAAGAGAAGTGATGAAACAGACAAGAGAGTTGCAGATAGAAACAAGAAAGGTGCAGAAAAAAGGAAGAGTCTGTAGGAGAGTAGGATCTGCTTCACATGGGTACCCCCACTTTTTGCTGATGCTTCACTGTTTTTCGACTTTAGTCTGGCTGGGGCCCTGCTAATCAGAACCCCAGCCTAGCTGCTTCCTCTCTAAAATGGGTTCCATGTGCCCTAGGCACATCTCTGATTGGAATCTGGAGTGCCCTTGTAAGTCCCTAGTATATGGTATACTATGTACCCAGGGCATAGGTACCTCAGAGGCCTGCCAGGGGCTGAAGCATGTATTATGCCACCCCTGGAAGGCCAGCCAAAATGACACCACAGGTCTGCTACTGCAGCCTGGGTAAGGTGGTGCATGCACCCCTTACTGTGATATAGGCTACCTATATCACTACATACATACACACATATAAACCTATAAGTCACTCCTATGGCAGGCCTTATCAATCCTGAAGGCAGAGTGCTTGGTTCCTATGTGAGAGGGTGCCCCTGCATGAGCAGAGCCCCTCTGCAGCGTTTGGAGACCCTTCTCTGATGCTGTTTGTAGTGCAGCCTGACCATATACTCTTAAGCGCATTATAACCTCGCGTTAAATGCTAACTTTGGGATGGCTGCACGGAAACATGTCGTGTTTGGTGTCAAACATCTTGGAATACTACCCCCCGCCAGTTCTGGCGGCGGGGTAGCATTCCACCCTTCTAGAGGGAGAGACATGTACACACCGGCATACCCGGTAACTGACTTTCCAGAGCCCTGGCATCACAAAATGGATGCCGCTGCCACAGACACGAGTCTGGCCTCCTGCTGCTGACCGAAACTCCGGCAGGGGAGGCCTGGACAATAGGTTTCCTGTCCCAGGGAGGTGTAACCACCTCCCCAGACAGGATAGTGTGTATTGGGGCTGGGCGGGAGCACTCTCTGGTGCTTTGAAGTCCTGCACTGGGGGCACATTTGGTGTCCCTGTGCATACCCCAGTTCAAACCGGCTCAGGGGCTTCCAGCCCCTGCTCTGGCGCGAAACTGGACAAAGGGAAAGGGGTGTAACCACCCCTCTGCCCTGACCCTCCCATAGGTGGGTCCCCAGAGTATGTCCAACCCCTATCTTAGTATAAGTATGGGACCCCAGTCCTTAGGACTTTAGATTTACCTGGACGAAACTCTGACACAGAATCCTGGACCTTCGACGCTCTACTTTAAGATTAGAGGACTGAAGAATCTCCCTTGGGGTCAAGGAGTGACTCCCCTGCTTGGCAGGCACCAAAGAAGCAATTGTCCGGTCTGCATCGCTGAAGCTCCCGCCGGACGCCGAAGTCTTTGCATCACCAGAGGTGGATTTCCAGACTTCCCGAGGCTGCCCTGAGTCCCCAGCAAAGCTGAGGCCCGTAGCTGTCGTAGGTAACGTGGAACCGTGACCCCTGGACACCAAGCACATTTGCAAGTGCATCCTCTTCCTGGGCTCCCACGAAGTTGTGCTTTGGGCTCCGAGTAGCCCCCGCCTCCAGCACCGACTGCACCGAAGATCACTGGCCTCCACTCCACGAGTGTCCCGTGAGCCAGCTCCAAGTGCGTCCACTTGAGGCTCCTTCGTGGTCGCTAGTCCATTGGCTAGTAGGCCCTCCCGAAGGCCAATCTTCTTCTGCTTGGGCCTCCCTGGTTGAACCAGGCGTGCCCTGACTTACCCTTGCTGGGTGAGTCCCTCAGACCTTGCTGGTCTGCACCACCGTCCTTCTTCTATTTCCACGAGACTTGCCGTTGCCAAGGCTTGTTGGGTCCAATCCGGTCGCCAACACCTCAGCAATCGACAGACGTTGTGGGACAGCTCGAATCCAGCTCCTGGTTGTCGTCGACGCCTCCTGGACCTCGTGGCTGAAGAGTCAAGATGACCATCAACCTACCTGAAGCACTCGACATCGGTGGGCATCCGCTCATCGCCTTCCTGGTCACTGGCTAGTGACCCAGACTCTGTCCCCTCTGCTTTCAGGTTCTTCAGATCTTCGATCCACCTTTGGATCCACCCGAACACTTTCGACTTGGCCGCCAGCAGCACTTTGCAGCAGATCGCCATTGAAAACGACGACGAAACCCGACCCCGAAAGACACCTATGCACCCGGCTTCCCTGGGTGAGGTAACACGAGTACTCCGGTGCTCCCGTGGGTATAGACTCTAGAACGACCCAGTTCTAAAAGGGTTTGCTCCAAGTCCTCCTCTAAGTGTCCCTTTTCTTTAAAATTCCAACCGCGACTTTCCCCATAGAAGTCAACGGCGATTCGCGGCTGTGTTCTCACACTGCACGCGTCCCCCGTGGGTCCCCTGTGTCACTACCTTGGGTGGTTCCTTGTGGTCCAAGCACTTCTACAGGCTCTAGGCCTTGTGTCTAGCTCAGTCGTGGTTCTTATACCACTTTATTGGTATATGGTTTGGTACGCCCTAGGGCTCAAACGTGTATTTGTGCTATTACTGTTGATAACTAACTTATAACTTATGTACTTGAACTCTAGCCTCATAAAGAGACTAGAGGGGTGTGTTTAGCAATAAATACATATATTTTGAATATATACCTGGTGTGGTCCTCTTTCATTTGGTCACTCAAGAGATTATAGACTGGTAAAACAAGCTGCTTTACATTCCTTCAAGACTTAGCCTGAAGGCTGCTCTCCATAGCTACCACTAGGATAGCTTTCAATAAAGGTTGTCTTTAACCTATCTCCAATAAGGGGTTGTTTGGACTGGTGCAAGGTGCCCACTATAATTAGTGGACAGCATATACCAGGCCAACTTCTCACATTGGTGTGCAGCGTGTGGGATTCCAGCTTGCTATTGTTTTACCAGATAATCTCAATTGAATTGATCAACTGAAAACCACTAAGGGTACCTTAGGTACATATAAATCAAGCTTAGTATACAGTAAGTTCTACTGAACTTAGAGTTGTGTGTTAAGGGATAGCACACCCTTTCTACAACTCAAGAGAGTTTAGTAGGCCACACTAGAGTAGGTAGTGCATACACCACACCTCACTAGTAATGTCTTCAAAGCCAGGACCCAGTGAGTCCTTGCCAGAAGCCAGTGGGCTTCTTCCCTCCAAGTATGATAAACTCCCATTCTTGGAATTGAGAGCATTATGCAATACTAGGAAGCTGAAGGCAGGCAAAAGTGCCAGCACCCAACACCTCAGGGAGGTGTTACTGGCTGATGATCTCAGCAGGCCCCTAGGGTCTGAAGGGGTAGGCAGAGAGGGTGGGGCAGAAAATGAGGAAGGGGTCAGGGGTGAAGAAACCCAGGGCCCCCTCTGAAACTGGCCAGGAAGGTGAAAATGACCTTGACCTGGAAAACCCAATTCCTCCTGTGGAGGAGGAGGAGGAGGATCAGAATGACCTCCCCTTTGTCCCCCAGGAAGAATTGTGAGTGTGCCCAGAAGGTCTAGATCTCCTTCTCAGGAGTCTAACCACTCTGACACCTCAATAGGGACCTCTGTCTCTTCTCATAGGAGAGAATCCTCTCATGACAGGAGAAAGAGACTGATTCAGTATGAGCAAGCCCAGCTTGAGCTCAGAAAACAGCAGTTGGCTATAGACAGGGAGTCCCTAGATCTCTACAGAGAGAGAAAAGATGGGACTAGAGTCCCATGGTGGCAGTAATTTCCCCAGAGATAGGGAAAGGTCTTATGACCATAGAAACCTGAGCAAGATTGTCCCTCCCTACCAGAGTGGGGATGACATCCACAAATGGATAACTGCACTGGAGAGGGCCTGTAAAGTACAGAGGGTCCCTCAGGAGCAGTGGGCAGCAATCTTGTGGCTCTCCTTTGCAGACAAAGGTAGAGACAAGCTCCTCACTGTAAGAGAAGAGGATGCTGACAATTACAAAGTCTTGAAGAGTGCTCTGATTGATGGGTTTGGCCTAACAACTGAACAATACAGGTTAAAGTTCAGAGACACCCAAAAGCACAGACTCAAGACTGGGTAGACTATGTGGATTGTTCTGCTAAGGCTCTGGAAGGTTGGTTGATGGGCAGTAAGGTGTGTGACTTCACAGGATTGTACAATCTTATCATGAGGGAGCAGATTCTTAATAACTGTCAAAATCAGCTGTTGCATCAGTACCTGGTGGACTCTGATCTGACCTCTCCCCAAGAATTGGGAAAGAAGGCAGACAAATGGGTCAGAACCAGGGTGAGGCAGAAGGTACAGAACCAAGGTGGTGACCCAAAGAAGCAAGATTCTAAGAACTCTGATAAGGGTGGGGAGAAGGGTAAAGACCAGAAGTCTTCACAAGGCCCCCAAAAATCTTCTTCAGGTGGGGATTCACAGTCTAACAAAGGGAAAGGCCAAAAGAAACCATGGTGCAAGGTCTGTAAGCAAAAGACCCACTGGACCAGTGATTGCACCAAGTCCAAAGACTCTACTCCAGCCCCCACCAATGCCCCTAAGGCACCTGCTCCCCCTAGTGCAGTTACAGTTGGTGGTGGGACTACACAAGCCAAGGGTTTAGTAGGGTTGACCCTGGGTAAGGAGATGAGCTCTGACCTAGTCAGAGAACTCACTCAGGCTGTCCTAGTCTGTGATGGAGGCATGGATGTGACCTCCTCTGTGAGTCCCAGTAATCTGGGCAAGTACAGGCAACAGCCGTTAATCAATGGAAAAGAGGCTTTGGCATTTAGGGACACAGGGGCAAGTTTCACCATGGTGACACAAGACCTTGTGAATCCTGGGCAGATTATACTTGGTGAAATGTACCAAGTGACCAATGCTAGCAATGTCAGAACAGACCATACTCTGGCAGTTGTTAACTTCTCCTGGGGAGGGGTAACTGGCCTTAAGAAGGTTGTGGTAAGTGCAGACCTACCAGTTGAATGCTTGCTTGGCAATGATTTAGAAACTTCAGCTTGGGCAGAAGTGGAGCTCAGGACCCATGCAGAAATGCTGGGCATCCCTGCAGATGTGTTTGCTGTGACCAGGTCACAAGCCAAAATGTCTAACACTGAACAGGCCTTGGATTCTGGAATAATGGACCAAGTGCCCTCCAAGAAGAGGAGTAGTAGGGTAAAGGCAGTGCCTTCCCCTTGGCTCAGAAGGAAGATCAGTCTCTTGAGGGGGATGATCTCAGTCCTGAGGAAGGAACTGTCCCAGAGGAGCTTGAACCTGACCAGGTCGAGTTCTTGGGGACAGGGGCCCTTCCAGGGCAGATCTGAGCCAGGAGCAGCAGAGCTGCCCCTCTCTTGAACCCCTCAGACAGCCAGATGCTGCTGAGGCTGCTGGGAAAGCTAGTGGTCCCCATACTGTGTATTGGGATGATGGACTCTTGTACTCAGAGTGTAGAGACCCCAAGCCTGGTGCCACCAGGAGGTTGGTCATACCTCTGAAGTTCAGGGGCTTCCTATTGACCCTAGCCCATGACATTCCCTTAGCAGGTCACCTGGGCCAGAACAAGACTTGGGACAGAATTGTCCCTCACTTTCACTGGCCCCACATGTCTGAAGACACCAAGGAGTTTTGTCGCTCCTGTGTAACCTGCCAGGCCAGTGGCAAGGCAGGTGGCACTACAAAGGCCCCCTGATACCACTACCTGTGGTGGGGGTTCCCTTTGAAAGGGTGGGGATTGACATTGTTGGTCCCATGGATCCCCAAACAGCATCTGGGCACAGGTTTATCCTGGTGGTAGTGGATCATGCCACCAGGTACCCAGAGGCTATTCCCCTTAGGACCACTACAGCACCTGTGGTGGCAAGGGCCCTCCTGGGAATTTTCTCAAGAGTGGGCTTCCCTAAGGAGGTTGTATCAGACAGGGGTGCTAACTTTATGTCTGGATACTTGAAAGCAATGTGGAAGGAGTGTGGAGTGACTTACAAGTTCACCACACCCTATCACCCACAATGCAATGGTTTAGTTGAGAGATTCAACAAAACCTTGAAGGGCATGATTAAAGGGCTCCCAGAGAAGCTTAGGCGAAGATGGGACATACTCTTGCCCTGCCTTTTATTTGCATACAGGGAGGTGCCTCAAAGGGGGTTGGCTACAGCCCTTTTGAACTTTTGTTTGGTCACCCTGTCAGGGGCCCATTGTGCTTGGTGAAGGAAGGATGGGAGTTACCTCTCAAGCCCCCAAAGCAAGACATAGTGGACTATGTACTTGGTCTCCGCTCCAGGATGGCTGAGTACATGAAAAAGGCAACTAAAAACCTTGAGGCTAGCCAGGAACTTCAAAAAGCCTGGCATGACCAAAAGGCTGTACTGACTGTTTACCAGCCAGGACAGAAGGTGTGGGTGTTGGAGCCAGTGGCCCCAGCAGCTCTCCAAGACAAATGGAGTGGACCCCATACCATTGTTGAACAGAAGGGTGAGGTTACCTACTTAGTAGACCTAGGAACACCCAGGAGTCCCCACAGGGTTCTCCATGTCAACAGATTAAAACCATATGTGGACAGGGCAGACATGGGCTTGCTCATGGCTACTGATGCGGTACAGGAGGAAGAGAGTGACCCACTCCCTGACCTGCTCTCACAGAACCCTGATGATGGGTCAGTGGATGGTGTAGCCTTGGCAGGCAGCCTCACTGCCCAGCAGCAAACTGATTGCAGACAGGTGCTCAATCGGTTCAGACACATATTCTCACTAACACCCAGTCAGACCACCTGGTGCACTCATGAAGTGGACACTGGGGACAGTCTGCCTATTAAAAATAAGATTTATAGGCAACCTGACCATGTCAGGGACTGTATCAGGACAGAAGTCCAGAAGATGTTGGATTTGGGAGTTATTGAACCCTCAGATAGCCCTTGGGCTAGTCCAGTGGTCCTTGTGCCAAAACCTCACACCAATGGTGGGAAAAGAGAGATGAGGTTTTGTGTGGACTACAGGGGTCTCAATGCAGTCACTAGGACTGATGCCCATCCAATACCTAGGGCAGATGAGCTAATAGACACTTTGGCCTCAGCCAAGTATCTAAGCACATTTGACCTGACAGCTGGCTACTGGCAGATCAGACTAGCTGATGATGCAAAGCCAAAAACAGCATTCTCAACCCCTAGTGGGCATTATC